>WEIT01026124.1:51380-92928 GCA_013389985.1 Dryoscopus gambensis | reverse complement strand
AGAAAGTCCAGTGGTGGCTGTGTAGCTCCTGTCCTCTGGGAATCCAGTGGGAAAGGCTCTGTCTCTGTTGCAAAATTCTCAACCTTTTATCCAGGATGGAATGCTTGGCTCCTTCCCCCTGGGCGGAGCATCTCACAATGGGATGATGAGTTATGAGATAAGGCACTGATGGGCCATTAACAGCAGATAGCCCAGAGGGAGGAGGCAGGGAACCTGATTTTAACAGCTCATGAAGATGGTAATCAGAATACAGATAACCCAGGACACTGTCAGTGGAGGGTTGTAGTCACTTTCCAAGGCCCAGGACTCAAATGTAAGACTAGAGTACTTTGGAGGAAGATTCTGTCAAACTTTATGAAATCTGCATACATTTATTTGGAGAAATGTAACAGAAGGTGTGTCTTGTGGGAAGAAAATGGTTAATGATTGATCTGCAGCAAGTCAGTGGGAGAATTCCTGATTCCAGAAGTGGTTGAAGTTTTTAACAGCTGCTATTCATAATTTTCACATCATTAATGGTTCCATTGCTAGAACAAATCATGTAGTACTGCATGAATTATTTGGCACTTTGACCTGTTGCTGTGACTCAGGATCACCAGTAGTTTAAGATACTGACCTAAGAAGGGAAGCTTATAACTGTTCTTACTGTTATGGATTCTACTCCAAAGCTTGAAATGTCACTTAAATTTTGAATAACCAGTTTGATGCTCCTATTTTAGCCATATCCCTAGTTTAATATAGGGAAGGACAAATACTGTTCTAGAACACTGGTTATGAAACAGAAAGGACAATAAAGGCCTGTTTACTCCTCCTTCTTGCAGAAAGCAAAAATACTTCAGTTATAAGAATACACCAAATTCCAGAACTGTTCATGCTGAAACTACATGATTTCATCTCTGCAATCTTTAAACTGAGAATGCACATTTGTAATGCACAGTTATCTGTTTCTTCTTAAATTGCTTGTTTTGCAAATACTTAGATTGCACAACTGTTGGGGCTTTTACCAACACATATTTTATAAGCCTTTGTGCAACTCTTAAGTTTTTATAATATAAGCCTCTATGTAACTTCATCTTTTTTAATGTTATTATGAAAATCAAGTGTTATGCAAACATAAAAGAGATGTGCAGTGATTGATTGTTAGTATAAGAAGATACATGGGTATAAAAATATGGATATTTATTGTGAGGTAAGTAGTGATTAAACTATTTCTTATCAAGCTGAAAAAGTCAAGAACCACTCCTCCAGGAATTCAAGCTGTTGAAGGAGGTGACTCCTTTAAAGTGTGTTTGATTGTCTTTTAAATTTTTTTTTAACATCACACACATTTAAACTAACATGTCCTGGAGAAGCAGTGTTTTAAATAATTTGAAGTAAATTTTAGACCCTGTAAGACCAGATAAAATTTAAAAGAAAGCTATGAAAATTACCTGAAGAAAAAATTTAAATATTGTTTAAAAAGATTCTGAAAGTTCCTCAGAGTAGTACAAGCGTAATGGTAAAGAATTATGAGTCATTTAAATAACTGCAGGCTCTGGTATGGAAAAATCAGTGTGGATTAAAACAGGCCATGAATTTAAGTCTTAGGTTCTACCTCTGTGAAGGCATTGTACGAGCCTGAATATGCAAATACATTTGGGATAAATTCCAATTAATTAAAGGCAGGAATTTGATCTGTGGGTACTCAGTTCAGAATTAAAAGTGAGTTTAATGGAATTCAGTGTAATGTACTTAAAAAATTATGGAAATTAACCTTTTGGAATGGCTATGGTAGAGAAGGTCTAGGTTATTGCACAAAATCACGTTTGCATTAATTTTCACATGCAATGTTAGTGCAGAAGAGCTGTTTCACCCTGAATTCACATACTGTCTTGTTAGGTGTTAATTCTTAAATATAGACAAGCTTGAAGCTGAAGCATTTTCTACAACTTTGTAGGATAGAATTAGAATTATGATCTTTTCACCTTTAAACTGTTGGTATTATCCATGATAAACAAAGAAAAACACAAATCCCTAACTAAGGACTGTATGTATGTGCTTGATTTGCTTTTGTAGTATTCAATTTAGAATTGCTATTAATTTTGTTGACTTGAAGAATATGGAATGTTTTGGTTCTACTCCACCATATCAGGATTGGTCAAGAAGAGAAACCCAAAATGGATTGTAAATGAAGTAATTGTTGCTCATTTCTTTTGTGTTTTTCTGGTTTTAGTTGTCTTTAGTTTATTTAAGTCTAAATATTACGTGGTTATTGCCATGTTTCTTTTCCCTGCCTTTGATTTCAATGTCCTTTATGACAAGGGAAGAAGAAAATGGTATTATTAGAAAAGTTAAGAAGTTCCCCAACCTGTCTCGTCTTGCTGTTAATATTAGGCCTACTTCGCTTGTTATATTGAGAGATTTTTTTTTTCATTGGACTCAAAATCTGGACAAAATTCTTCCTTCTCTTCTTTCCAGGAGAAGTCAGCAGAGGCTCTTAATCACTGCACTGCTTTGATAAATGCAGTTTGGTGGTTAGATTTCAGCTTTCTCCTTGCAATGCCTTGAATTTCTTCATCCTTTCATTGCTGTCTCTCGTTTTCTGTCCTTAAAGAGTTCACAGGGTCAGTTATCTTTCACTGAATGAATGTCTAAATATGCACCTTTTTCTTTTTTTTTGCATTTGGGTTTCTACAACCAGTAAAATACATAGTGGAGTACACTGGAAACTGTTGAATGTGGTAAAACCTCTGAGGGTTGTGAGGCTTCCCATACATTTTTGATGAGCTGCCTGGAGCTCAGAACGCTGTGCTGTTACTTACGTGCAGAGATGTAGAAATTAATAAGTTTTTGCTGGATAAGCTACTCTCCAGGCTTTCTGGTACTTACTTACTAAATACTATTTTCTTGAAGAAACAGGCTTGAGCTTTTCAATTAAATCACCTGTCTCTTGACAAGCGAGTTAATTATTCAATCTGATTGAATTCAAGGTTTTTCTGTCCTGAAGACGAGCTTTAGGCCATCAAGAGAAATCCCAACTGCTTTTAATTTATTCAGCATTACAGAAAGCAGGAGGGCTCTGTATGTGATTCCTCAGGGTCATTGAAGCTGATATGCTTTGAAAGCTGATTGTAGCAATAACTCAGGTTTTACTGAATGGACAGAAATGTAAGATAAAGCATTAAAACTCATATGTGATTTTAAGTTCGTCTAACCATTTATGAATTCATCTTTTCCATCTACTTAATTAAAACCACTAACTTGTTAAAATGTTTGGAGAACAGTATTTGACAGGATACACCTTTGGATATTAACAGTCTGTCCTTATGGAAAAAATATTTTTTCCTCCGTCGCAACAGGCCCGAAACTCAGAAGTTCGAGCAAATGCAGCATTTTTGTTTGTTGATGCTTTTCCTGTTCGTGATCCCAGTTTTAAGGTTGAAGAGATGGACAATGAAATTCAGAAACAGTTTGAAGAGCTTTTTGTAAGTTTTAATGAAACTAAAATGTTAAAAATGAAACTTTTATCAAAGCTAACTCAAAAAATAATTTGTGGATGCGATTAAAATTTATGGAACTTCTGGATAGTATTTGTAGGGAAATAGAGGTCTGTGGTGCAGAAAATACAAAAATAAACTAATATTTTAAATTTCTATAGTATGTTTTCTGCAGATGCTATATACCACTCTAAAAAGAAAATATTTTGGTTTGTAATTCATTAATCTGTGAATGAGAGATGCCTTTGAAAGATTAAATGCATGAGTAATGGATCTTGATCCCTCCTTAACCTTGGACTGGCGGGGAGAGCTTCACAGTTACTATGGAAGCATTCAGTGAAAGTTCAGTACTGTCTTAATGCTTCTGAAATTAAGTATAATGGAGATAACCTAAAAACCTCCATACCAGTCTAGATGGGTTGAGAATGGGCGTAGTGTTTTTATTAAGAAAATGTTCAGGGATTCCTCCTGAGTAAATGTCAGATAATTGAATGAATTTCAGAGTTTTTATGTCATTCCATAGGAACAGTGATCAGTGTAGACTCATATAAATAGAAGTCTAAATATTCTTAATTAAGTCACAAATGCAAGACTTGATTTATGTAAAAAAAATAAATTCAAAAGTCCAATTTAAAAAGTTGGCCAATAGTTATCCTAATTTTCTTCTGATTTAAATTTACTTGTTTTCTTTATCGTAAAATGCGTTGAGGGACCGTTAATATTACAGTTCTTTTATTGTAGGACAGTTTTCATAATTATTAAAAGGTAAGGGAATGCATTTTGTTTATGATAGGTTCACGTCAAACAGCCATAGAGCCACAGTAATCCATGTGCTCACAGTATTGTTCTTCTGTTTGTTTTAGAGTCTCTTAGAAGATCCTCATCCAGTTGTCCGCTCTACAGGGATACTTGGAGTTACTCAGATAGCATCCAAATACTGGGAGATGATTCCTCCAACAGTTCTTGCTGATCTTTTAAAAAAGATAACTGGAGAGCTGGCCTGTGATATAACATCTGCTGATGTTCGATGCTGTGTTTTTAAAGTAAATGTTTTTCTAAATTTTAAATCATGATTGCCATTTTTATATTTTATTTGATGTACAGGTTTCTAGTATAGGCCACTTTAAGTCAAGGAAGTTACTTGTTCTACCTAATGTCTTAGGCAATAGAATTCCTAATACATGGAGGTTTTGCACATTTCATAAAAGCCATGTTTGAAATACACAAATGCCTTTTAAAATAGTAACTGGTTGGCTTTCTGACCCTCAGCCATTTTGAATTTCCAGTTGTACACACACTGTTTGGACCCAATAATTTAGGTTTTTTAGCTATTAGAAATGATGGTTAGACTTGAAAATATATGTAGGCAGGTTCCAGGATGTTCCTATGTAACTGGATTTAACACATCCCAGAATATGCACAATTAGGATTTTGTTACCCACTTTGTGTGTCTGAGGTTTGGATGGATGTAATTCCACAGCTTGTCTGGTGATGCCTCCTCCCATGCATTGCTCAGTATGTTAGAATTAGTTCATCTACATCTTTCTGGCATGTGAGAAATAACTGATAGCTTGGACAGAAAAATGAACTCCGTAAGCAGCATTTTCACTGAAGATTTTGTGTCTGTGTCAGTTCAGCCCTAAATTGAAGCTGTCATCCTGTTAATCCTCACTTGCTCCGCTACTGCTTCATGGGGGAGCTATGATGGATAAGCAGAAAGTGCTGATTTAAAAACAAATTGGAAAAAAATAGATGTATTTTTAATTTGAAATCAGCGTATTTTAGAGAGCTGGTACTGTACAGTGTGCCCTTAGGTAGAGGGCAAGACCATGGTCTCACTGTAGATCTGAAGCTGGTTCAGCTGAAATAAGTTCACTGAGCACAATTCACTGTAAATTTGAAATAATCAAAGCAATTTTTACAAAAGTATTACCGAAAGAAAAAGCATTCAGAGTGTCTGTCCCTGCTTTATTTAACCTGAGAAATGTCACGGTCCTCTTCAACCATTTTTAGCTAACTAATTTTCAGCTCTACTCTTTCTGGATTTGGTTATTTGTTGGTTTTTTTTTTTAGTGCCTGCCAATAATTTTGGACAACAAACTAAGTCACCCACTCCTGGAACATCTCCTGCCTGTGACCAAACACAGTCTTCATGACAATTCTGAGAAAGTGCGTGTGGCTTTTGTGGATATGCTGCTGAAGGTGAAGGCTACCAAGGCTGCTAAGGTAGGACAAGTGATGCTTGATAAGTAGCAAGGAGACAAAATCAAGACATTTATTTTAAAAAAAAAAGAAGCACATTTTGAGACTGCTGCAGTGTTCCTAAAGGGAAAGAAATACCTGCTCTGCTGTAGGAATACTGTCAGTGTCTGTGGTAGCCAGAGTACTCTGTGGGCCCTCGTTCTCTCTGTGCCTGTGTGGGGCAGAGCAGTGGTACAGCCACGCTGCCTTCAGCTGCCCACGTGGGGCCGGACTCTTCTAAAGGCTTAACTCCTTTCCCCAGTTGCTTCTTTGCTTTGATTCTCCTGTTTTTTATAATGTCTGTATTTTGTGGACATGTGCCTTGGGATTTTGGTGTCTTTTTATAGTGATTTTGAATGCATGTTGTGTTTTGCTGTGGAGTCTTATTTAGGGTGATACTCTCCAGCCACAGGCATTATATTATAGCATCTTTGAGCTCTTATTCCACTCTCTACTGTTAATAGTTTCTTAATTTCAATTTTATATTTTAATTTAGCTATGTTTTTGTCTCTTGCTAAACCTAATAAAGACATAAAGCTATTAGAAAGCATCCAAAGGAAGGCTGTGAAGATGGTGAAGGGTCTAGAGGGGAAGCCATACAAGGCGTGGCTGAGGTTACTTGGTTTGTGAATTATTCTGAGTTTGCTGCCATTAAAGACAGAGAAAAAAAATAATTCTCAATGGCAGGGATTTTTGGTGGAAAGGAAAGATCAGGTTTACATAACAAAATAAAAATCCTAGTAAGTGTTAGATGTTTTTCAGTAACTTCCTATTGATTTAAAAACTGTAACATGTATCTCTGCTAAGTCCTGGGATCACTTCAAACTTAATTTTTATGACAGTTGTAATAGAGATGTCCATAGTTTGAATTCAAAGGGTAATGAGCTGCTGCAAATATTTCTACTCAAGAGTAAAATAGGTTTCTTGGCATTGAAAAATACTTTCCTTTTGGTTTTTTGTTTTAATTTGAAATTGTCCAGCATAATTAATTCAGAATCTTCTCAGAGAAATTACAAATGTAGTGTTACTGCTGACATAATAGCTATGTAGTCTTTCTGAATTTCATAGCCTTTGATTTCTGTGTTACAAATAAACAAATAGTGTTACAAATTTCTGTGTTACAAATAAAGCTGCCACTGCTAAAAATGGGATGCATTCAGTATTTAGTAATGTAGGAATGTAGGGTTTGGGATGGTTTTGGAAAGGGTGTTGATCTATACAGGTTTTTAAGGTGCATACAATACTTGAAAGTAGTTTGGTCCTACTTTGTCCTGTAAGGAGAAGATGAAACATGGCACCTAATGAAAAAGAATTGTATTTTATGGTGATATCTTTGTGGAGTAAATAGTTCTTCCCTGTATCTACGGAATTGCATTCATATTGCAGATGTATTGAACTGGAATTTGCTTGAACCACAATTTTGCCAGTGAGTCAGAGATACGAGGAGATTTAGAACATCAGAAGCATCAGAACAGCAAAATAACATTATTGCAGCAGAATTTGACCTCCAGTACATGTTGGTGTTCAGTAAAAATAAAAAATGCTCATGTTTTCCCGGTAAATGCTCCTTATATTTGTTTAGACTATTGACATGGAAATCACTTAATGAAGGTGATGATTTTTTCCTCTATTTTTTTTCACTCCTTTTAATATCTTTTTCTCGCTTTAAAAAGTTCTGGAATATCTGTCCCATGGAGCACCTTCTGTCTCGCCTTGAAGCTGACTCTCGGCCCGTGTCCCGGCGCCTCGTGAACCTCCTGATGAACTCCTTCTTCCCCATTAACCAGCCTGAGGATGTGTGGTGTGAGCGCTGTGTCACTCTGATCCAGATGAATCCAGCAGCAGCCAGGAAGTTCTATCAATATGCTTATGAATTTACTGCCCCCACCAATATAGGTAAAGCATAAAACCTTGTGAGTTCGTGGAATTACTGATATCACAACATGTATATGCTTTGCTTTTTTTTTCCTGTAACAGTGGTACATTGCTGCTCCATTTTTTGGGCTTAGTGTAATATTAATTCATAGTTTTTGAAATTCTTGACACCAGCAATAAGCATTGCTGGCAAAGTCATCAGCTTCTTCAACAATGAGGAGATCAGAGCTTTTCATTTCTGCTCTTAGATGCTGTACTGTACGCTCCAGCCAGTGGTGGTACCTGGACCCTCTGTTCCCCTTTCTCCCCACACATACCTTAAAACTATCTCAGCTGATACTTATTTCTCATGTAGAAATAGAGTAGCAAAATACCCCGGTGCCTTAAGGGATTTGAGATCTTCACAGGAAAGATTCTACAGAAACTGAAAAAATGTTTACATCTGATAATCTGGTTATGTGGGATTTGTGGATGACTATTTTCAAGTTGCTCAGAGAAAATCTAAAAAGTCCAGCTTCAGAAAGCTTCAGAACGTTTCAGTGAAGAGGCCGTGTACTGCCCAGAATGTCACTGCTTTTTGGAAAAGTGCTATTGAACCAAGTTAAATCAGGAAAATTTTTTTTCAGAGGAGTTCTGATAAAACCCAAGTAGTCAGCATGAAGTGACTTGGTTGAAATGCCCAAACTGTTGCCTCCCAACTGATCACCTTGATAAGGTCGTTATGAAATCACAGTTATGAGATCACCTTGTTGTACTTCCACCAGAGTGGGCATAACCCTTTGACCTTTTCTAGAGCTGAGCTCCTTGTTCAGAGTGCAATGGTTGGGCTATGACATCTTTTCCAAAGAATGGAAATTGACATAGGAGGGAATGGGAATTGACAGAGGGATGGGAACTGACATAGGAGGGAATGTGTTCCTGCACGTGGGTCATTAAGTTAACAGCTATGCCAGGTGAAACATAGGAGTCGTGGGAGCTCCCTCTGATTCTGATTTGATAAGGTGGTGGTTATTTTTTGGTTTTTTTTAGTATACTGTTTCAACAATAAAATTACAGAACCTGATGATAATGTTGCCATTTCTTCTGCAGACTTGAGGATAATAAAACATGTTCACATTTTTTCCATTTCCTTTACAAGGAATTTTTCTCCTTTTTTTCCTAGCTCCTTCCGGTTCTGTTGCCTACTTTTTCATACTGGCTTTCCAGCGTTATAATTAGAAGCATTTATTAACGACATGCTTAGCAAATAGTAAATGTCTAGTTTATTCCTCTTCTATTTAAACATAGCTAAATTGATGCTCACTATTCGGCGCTGCTTGAATGCCTGCATCCAGAAAGCAATGAAGGAGAGTCTTCCTGACAGTGGGAATGAGGATGATGAAGAGGGAAGTGAGAAGGAGAACAAAAGTGTAAGAAAGTCCACTTTATGCTAAATTCTGGTAGCTTCTTTTCAGTGGTGCTTGAGACATAGGCAGTGAATGATACGACAGAAGTCTACAGGAAGGCCCTTGGGCATCTCTGGTATTGGAAGGGGAGGAACTGCCATTACTGGGATTTCATGTCCTGCGATAGCAGAAATTTGGTCAAGTAGCTGGAATATGAAGCGTATTTTAAATTAATACTTGCCTAATTCCAGTACTGATTATAAATTGGTTTGGTTTTGTAGTTAAATGATTTTTAAAATTGCTATTGCAAGATACGTGAAGTTACAGAGAGAGCAAGACTGAATTGTGGAGTTCACAGTCTACAGCAACCACAATGCCTTTGTAAAGTGACTAGAAGGATTTTCAGTGGTCTTTTATGCCTTATTTTAACTTAAATTTCTGTTTGAAGATATAATGGGTAATATCATCTAAGTGTTTGTATTTCAGGTGTTGGATAATGTGCTGTCAGTAAATGATGTGGCCAGCATGGCAAGTTTGTTGGAGATCACTGTCATACTCTGGAGAAGTATCCACAGAGCACTAGATCACAATGAAGATGCCAAAGATTATGCTATCAGGAAGTTTGCTTCTGTACTTCCTGAATATTTTAAAGTATTTCAGGTAAAGAAAGCCTAGATTTTCCTGTATTTTCTTAGTATTTTCTTCAGGTGCTTTCATGTTTTATGTCTTTTATCTATTTTTATGACATTAAGTATTCTTTTTTATTATTGCTATAAAGCACAAACAACAGCAAGTGTATTGGAATCCCACAGATGGGTAGGAACTATTCTCCAGCTGCAGTGTTTGACTGATGAAACATTATCTAAATAGTCAGCTCAGAAATACTTATGCAATAAATTGCTCTCCTGGTAAGGTTTTTCTAGGGTTTTATTCTTTTGAATGTTTTGGAACTTTTGGAAAACAGTAAATGCAAATGTGCCATTGCAGAATAAATACTCAGTGTACATTAGAGTCTACATGTTTTTCTACCCCCTGTTGCCCAGACTCTTCCACCAGCACCACTTCTTATGATTCAGCTGCAGCTGAAGCAGCTGAGGCTCCTTTTTCCCTGAATGTGAGCTGGCAGAGTGCACTTGCAGCCCAGAAAGCCAAATGTGTCCTGCTGACCTGCTGGAGTGAGCCCAAAGGATGGCCACCAAGATGATTAGAGGGATGGAGCATCTCTCCTAAAAGAAAAGGCTGAAAAAATTGGGATTGTTCAGCCTGGAAAAGAGAAGGCTTTGGGGTGCCTAATTGCAGCCTTCCAGTGCTTGAAAGGAGCCTGCAAGGAAGACAGAGAGGGGTTTTTTTAAAAGAGCATGGGGTGACAGGACAAGAGGGAATGGATTCAAACTAAAAGAAAGTAGGTTTAGATTAAATATTAGGAAGAAATTCTGTATTGTAAGGGTGGTGAGACACTGGATCAGATTGTCCAGAGAAGCTGTGGATGCCCCATCCCTGGCAGTGTTCAAGGCCAAGTTGGATGGGGCTTGGAACGACCTGGCTTAGTGGAAGACGTCCCTGCCCTTGGCAGGGTAGTTGGAACAAGACGATCTCTAAGGTCCCTTCCAACCCCTAGCCATTCTGGGATTCTGAGGTTTCTGCTAATTTGAATCTACTCTCTAATGATCTGTTGATGCACTTATTTATTGGTTTGGTTTGATACAGGCAATTAATAAAATTAAATTAATTAAAATCAGTAATTTTCAAATTGTCAGTCTCTTTGCTCAAATTGTTTTAGTGTTATTCTCGAGGATGATGCCATCATGAGAGTGGCCACTAGTGGCTGCTGCACTCAGAGTGCATTTGGAAGATTATCTAATGAATGTCTTTTTCTTAGTTGATGGCTTTTATGCTAAAGTATCCTGAATTATGGTAGCTGTTCCACTGCAACTTTGGTTTAGATAATCAGGGAGTGAAAAGCAGTTCATTGCTCTGTAATATTCTGCAGCACAGATACACCAAATGCTCTCTACCCTGAAAGCGTGTGGAAGTTGTCAAAGGCGTTCTAAATCTTTTTTGGTAGAGGATGTAGCATGCCTTCTGAAAAGGTCTGGTGAACAGACAAGATATCCAGCTTTAGCAAGCAACCTCTTTGACTTTAATATTCTTATAGTGAGCAAGCAGTTTGGATCTAAAAGGAACTGTCATCAGATGCTTAGTTCCTGAAAGGCTACATACATACTGAAGCAGCCTGTCTCCTTCCTGAAAAAGCTGCAAATATAGTTTAAATGTTCTTTTAAAAATATGAGCTTTATAAAAGATTTTAGCTCTTGGAATGGCTAAGTAGGTGATAAATTTCATTTGGCTATTTTCATGAAGCTTGGACATAGAGATAAATCATTTTTGAAGAGTTCTTAACATAGATTGGTTTCTGTATAACCCGAGTGAGATTATGTTGTGGCCTAGACCATGTATTATGACATGTTGTAATGAATAATAGTGCATTAAAGATTACCATTGTTACATAAGAACCCTTTTCTTTAGAGTCCTTTTAATAAGTTTGTGATGTGGATGAATACTCATTTAAGGCACTGGTTACTTGAGAGGAATTAAATGGTGTCATGGTTTTGCAATTAAACATTAGTCACTACTGGAAAAAAAAGTAAGGTAGAGCCGTTATTTCTTTTGCAATGATTATTAACCTAATGGAGCCATAACTATTCATGGTAGTTATTCTGGCAGTTTTTCAGAAAGCTGAAGGATACGATAATTGATAATTGACCTCCAGGAATAGGAATCGAACATTTCAGATGGCAAGCCACATATTGTTTTGAGCTCCTTTCGGTTCCATTTGTAGTGAAAAAGGCAAATCCTTAATCTGAGAAAATTTAATCATGCTTCTCCAGTACTCTCTTTGGTTTTGCTTGCATGTGTGTACCTGTACATTTATGTCATAGACCTTAATTCTTTTATCCTAGGATGAGCGGTGCATGACCCCATTGGTTATTCTGGCATCCTTTATGCCCCCTGCTGCTATTCCTACATTCAGGTACTGTTTTGAAATGCAAACTGTGAATGACAAGAAATTTCTTGTTGGCCATATTTGTTAATTTTTGACAACTTGATGTATTAAATGCCCAACTGGATAAATTAAGCCACTAGAAAACTGTGTAAGTTAGTAAAATTTGTGATGTTCAAGTCTATCTAAACCATTGGTAAATCCTGTGTTTGTATTATACTAATTGTTTTTCTTCGGATTTTTCTGCACTTACGGGTGTAAAGTTAATACATCTTGTTGTCTGTTTGTTTTCTTTTAAGCTGTGGTGTGATTTCCAGACTCAGAAATATTGACAGTGGAGCTGACAAAAGCAAATACTCTACCCTGATCGATTGCCTGTGTCGCTGGGGTCAAGTGGGGCACGTTATGGAATTAGCGTGTGATTGGCTGTCTGACACACTCACCCCAGCAAAGGTGTGCATATGCATATGACAGGGAATTAAAGAATTACCAGATTGCTTTAAGGCATCATGCTTTTTTTTAGTAAAATAAGACTTTTTAGTGCTATATTATTCTGCTTTGAAATAGGTTTTAAAGTGAGATACTAACAGAGTTGTACTTCCTCCTTGTTTAGAATATTAAAACATCTGAGCGTCGAGTACGTATCCAAGTAACACACGAATCAAAGCCTGACTTAGCAATTGATTACATTGAGTATTTATTGACTCATCCTGTCAATCGTGGTTGCCTCCTTTCTCTTCCTAAAAAGAGACTGAAGAAGCTTTTGAAAATCCTCGGTGCTGCAAAGGTAGTTTTCTCCGTACCATAACCAGTGCTTATAAAATAAGTGCTTAATCGTATATTGCTCGAGTCAAACTAAAGGCCTGCAAGAGCAAATAAATGAGGTTCATGATCCCCTCTCCCTTTGTAAAAAGGTTTTCCTTTTGATTTGTACTTCAAACAAATACTCTAAACTAGAAGTATAGTAGTTCAGAATTGTTTAGAGATGGCAGATTTGAACCAGCTTCTCAGTTTTAGGTGTCTCAAAATTTTTGTGATCTAGTGTTGAGTGTTTTTAAGGGACCTGACTTTTAGAATATACGAATGAGGAATAGTGTGAAAATCAGTTATGGCATTGCAAAATGGAAGTAATTAAAGTATGCTCGTTGTTTTTTTGGGGTTGGTGCTTTGCTGTTTTTATGGGTTTGGGGTTTTTTTTTAACCTTTTCTCAAAGCTATTGAGGAAAGAAATATTTGAAAGGATTTTCTGAAAAATATAAATGTACACCTTGATATTTCAGAGGGTTCTTGGCTCAGTTCTGAAAGGAACAGATTCTGGTGGCTGGAATCAAGCAACCAGCCTAAGAGCTTTCAGCCTCTTTTGCAGGTTGAGTATTCATCTTCAGCACAAGGTATGATTATAGCTTTCCAAAATAAGCTGGCGTTACAGTTGGAAGGAAATTTCCAATAAGGAAATTCCAAGACAACTGGAAAGACAATTGGTAAGCTTCCCTTGACTTTTTTTTTCAGTTTTCTGAAGAAGGAGAGGATTACCTTTCACCTCTGAATGAGACGGGTGCTTGGATAGAAAGTCAAGTTGTACCTTCTATACTAGCAAGTGATCAAGAGGATGGTATTTCAAACCACCATGTTTCTGAATTAATTATCCAGGTTAGAGGATTCTTATAATATAAATCAAGCTGCTTTCAATGTGAAAAGCTGTATGTGTAGCAATTTGTATGCAGACAAACTGCACTGGCATTTGTGTCATCACTTACGGTGTCCCTTACCCAGATCTTGATTTGCCCTTCAAAGAAAGCATTTGATGATATAATGTGGATGGAGTTTTAGCTAGTTTTGAATTGTTTTCTGTTGCATTCCTCTGACATATCATTTAACCCAAGGTGGATTTTAGCACTGAGCTTTCACCAGATTTTGGTGAAAGATTTGGTGACAGGAAAGATTTGGCTAAATTTAGTCACAGTCAGTGTCCTTGAACAACTCAGCTCACTTATACACAGACTGATTCAAAGCGCTCTGCCCTGTCTGTACTTCTGTTTAGTATGTAACATCTGTGTGTCTCTGTAGGGAAAAGCTCTTTTTGTCTGCTGGTTTTAATTTTGCTATTCAAGGCAGGTAGAGATGTCATATTTTGCCTCAGTAAATGTTAAGTATCAATGCCTTTGATCTGAGCCTGAGTAAAAAAGAGAGGATTTACTGCCTTTTGAGAAACGTTTACTGTTGGGAAAGGGCAGTGGAAGCATTTGGAGGACTGGTTGGAATTTGTGCTTTTCGACAGGTGTGAACTGGGTAACTCCAGTTAGATACACCAGCTCTCAGGGCACCTTGGCTAAGAGTTCGCGGTTTTATTAAGTTTTACTGAATGGTAACTTCACGTAAAGTTTGGGTTTCATATAATTTTGCACCTCTCTTCTAGGCCTACCTGACAGTATGTAAGGATGTCATAATGGTGGGCCTGGGAAATCTCAGGTTTCAAGCACACCTTTTAGAAATGGCTCTCCTGATTATGCAAACAGGTACCCTATTTTGTACTAACAGCAACATCTGCATTTATACTTAGCTGACTTCTCTTGTATTAGCAGTCTTAATCCCTAACTTTCAGGGGCTGGAGGGAACACTGGATTCATACTTAAAATATTAATTGAACTGTATGAAAATTGCAGCTAAGGGTGCTCAGAATGTACTGTCTACACTTGGAAACTATCACTACTTGTTGTATCTAGGTTTCATTCTAAACTTGTACCTGATGAATATTACAACTTTTATATTACGGTATTTATCTCTTTCTCTAGGGAGAGGTGGCTTTTGTGCTCCAGTGTTGCTGTGTGCTCTAAAAGAAATTATTGAAGCTTCTTTAACTCAGAATACTGAGACAGATGAAGTGATGAATCTTTTCCACACTCTACAGAATGTCTTTCAGAAAATTTTAGAATGTGTGGCATGTAGACTCAAGAAACAACAGGAAGAAGGGATTCAGGTATCATATTAGAGTTTAAGTGGCTACTTCAAGTGTAAATGGATCCATAATTTTTATGCAAATATGTTATACTTAGACACTTTGAGGTTGTTACCTCACTATTGCCTACTGTTTAAGTAGACATGTGATTAAATTTTCAGTTAAATTTTCTAAATTTTCTTGTCACCAATTTCTTTTTATCCATTTTGGTCTCATCAAGATAGAAGAACCAGTAAATTGCAGAACAATGCATTCTCTTGCCAATGATCCTGGACTGTGTTAGTACTTCCTGGTTGTTAATCTTATCTGCAATTAGCTGAACTTTCTCAATCCAGAGCAAAGGATTTGTTTATATATTATGATCTTGGGGGAGAGGAAATTTTCTTTATTATTTATTTCTTTTAGCCAGAATGATACCAACTTCAAAACATGTATGATATTCTAAAATTCTTGAAAATCTCACATCTTCACAGAACAGTTGGCGTCTCGGATTTTAAAGCAGATACTAAATAGTAGTGAAATGGGTGGATCACTGGGAAATTTGATTATCTACTTTTCAGGACTTCTGAAAAACATTCATTTCTTTTTTATAACAACCATTGCTTTGTTCATTTGTGTCAAATTTATGAGTAGACTTCTCAAACGTTGCTGGTTCCCCCTCTAATCCCAAGTGACTAGAATACGTCAAAAGCTTTCAAGGTGTGGTCTGCACTTCGTCACAGAGACACTTGTTGGTATGTTTCACTTATACTCAAGCAATCTGAAAAATAGATGTGTTTTTCTTTTTGGTTTTAGTTGATTCACTCTATTCAGATGCCTCTTGGAGAATTCATCCATGCACTGCAGTGCTGGCATTCCTCGTTCCCAGCAGTTCACCAGGGTGTACTTTCCACTCTCTTGGCTGCAATAGTAGCAGAGATAAATTGTGTGCTACAGAAGGTAAAGTTAATCCTGATTTTCTTGTTTCTATTTAACACTTTCTGCTTTTTAAATGTTACGTTGCAATGACAGAGCTTTATTCAGAAAATTGGTCTTTGTACTGCAGATGAGGATTTTGTGTGTGTTGGCAGGGAACAAACAGGAAATTTTATTTGCTATAATTTCATATTAGAGTTCATCTCTCAGATTTCTGACTAGAGCTGTGTAGGAACAGACTTGTCCTGATACCTATTTCAGTATCTGCCTAACAGGAGCAGTTAGGCAGTGTTGGAGATTAACAATGTGGCTTCTGGGATATTGCCTCTGTGCTTTTGTACGGGGTGTGGCTGGGAAGGAGTCAGCTTTCCTCCTCGCAGTCCCTGTGCTGCTGTGGCTGGCATTTGTGACCAAAGCACTGTTGAGGACACACCAGTTGTTTTGGCTGCTGCTGAGCAGAGGTTGCAGAGTGTCAAGGTTTCCCTCTTCCCTTCATCCACACTCAAAAAAATAAGGCTATGGGTGGGCAAGAGGCTGAGAGGGGACACAGCCGGGGCTGTGGAGCCAAACTGATGAAAGGCTCACTCTGCACTATACAATGTTACGTTCAGCAGTTAGAGCTCAGGGAAAGGAGGAGGGCAGGGGCTTGTTCTAAACCTGCCTCACTTCATCTCACCCAGCACTGGGGAGCTTAGGAAGTGAACCACTGGTGTGTGACAGATTCCCATTCCCTATTCTTGGAATGGTCCCATAAAGTTCTGTTTCAAAGCAGGCTAATGCCCTGCTTGGCACTGATCGCTTGTGCGTTCTCTGTGTCAATACAGAGACATTTCATGTGCTGCATCTTTTTTTAGTTCCCTTGGGTTTTGTGCAGAGGATTTCCAAATATCTGAGTTGCTTTGGAAAGTAAAGAAAGAATCTCTAATACTGAAAAAATGTGTAGACACAGGTTATTTCACGTTCTGAAAGTCGAAGGAACCACGACTGTCCCTGAAGGAGAAGGGCAACATTCCCACTCCATTTTTCTAATGCAGGTAGCGTTAGGATCAAATGTGATTAATAAGATTGGAATCTTTGAGAACTAACAAGGGAGAGCAGAGATTCTTCAGCAGAGGCTGTACTTTTGCTGTGGGCTCTGGATGTGTCAGAAACAGAGCAAGAAACAGTTGCCAGAAGGTACCGCAGAGCGGCTTCCAAGGTTCTGTTACAGGAGGCACTGGAATGGTAGCAGAAGTTTACCAGCAGATATTAATGTGTCAGCTGAGAGGCTGTCGGGTGACAGGTGCTCTGTACAGATGATGCAGAGGAAACATTTATGAGCTTGAATATGCTGGAGATTCATACTCACAGATTGAGTGCTCATTTCAGTCACTCATCTGAGCTGGGGTTTTCCCTGTCCCCAGGTTATTGTAAATCAAAATTCAGCTTTAAATAAATATTTGTCAATCTATTCAGAACTTCATACCAAAAAGAGCAGCTATTCAGAAAATCACTGTCACTGAAGTTGTATTTAGAAATCACAGATGCACAGTTCAACTTGGGAGCTGCAGAGGGGACTCATTTGTGTTTGATAGGCTGTGCCTTTGTACAGAGTGACCAGCAGTGTAGTTAAATGGAACTTCTGGTGAGAACAACTGCAGAGAATATTTGCCTTGCTACAAATACTGTTTATTTGGTTTAATTTCAGTCTTTCTAATTTAAATTAGTTTTGTTTATTTGGATACAACACAGTTGGGTTAAAGCTATTCAAAGAATGCTTGTGAATGTTCTAATTATTTAAGGATAGGTCCTGGTTAGTGTAATTATTGAAATATAATATTCTGCATACGTACCTTTCTTGAGCTGTAACAGTTGTTGACTTTATTCTTTTTTAGGCTTCCAGTGAAAAAGACTTGGCTATACCAAAGACTGTTTCAGACCTTCCCCCTCTTTCAAGCAGTTTAATGGCTGTAATTATGAAGTCAGTTAATGTTGTCAGGTAAGTATTTCTGTATTAATTTGTCCAAGGTTGTTGCTAATATAGAACAGTTTATATGTTGTCTATAAAACATTAATTTCTAAATTCAAATAAATTTTGAAGAACTAGTTGCTTTCTAAATTTATCTGGACTATTTCATAATCCCTTTTTCTTGACATATTGCCTGTAGGTATTGATTGCTGGCGTTGAGTCCATTTTTTTAACCAAGAGTGCTTCTTATTTACAAGACTGTAAATCATGATGAGTTTTTTAATCATACATCTTGGCTTGCTTATTTCATAAGATACTTATAAAGCTGAGTCCCCTCAATACAGAGAGATTAAGATGAGATAAAATATTTGCCAGAAATATAATTAATCCTTTAGTTGAACGTCTGCAATGAGGTGACATCTACCTATGGCTGTATTAAAGTCACAGCATTCAAAATAGAAAGTATCTGAGTGCTAAAAGCCTCCAAAAGTGAGCTTATGTTATTTATTTTTTAAGACTTAAACTGGGGAGGGGGGAGTTATTTGCTATATTTATTGGGGGCCCTGGATATCTTCTAAAGTTCTCACAGCTGAATTTCATGTTGCTTAGTTTGTTCATATTCAATTTTTCTTTACATGACTGTACACACTAGACTTGTTTTAAATGATAACGGGTTTAGAAGTCCTATCATTCTTCCTGACTTACCACAACTAATTCCTCTTCTTAACTTCCTCATCTGACAGGCACTGAATAGCCCTGTCTCTGCTGTCATGAGGTGTTTTTTAATTCTTCTCAATCCTTCTCTAATTCTAGTTGAACTTAACAAAACAAAAGACTCCAGGGAGTCCAGCAACAGTCCAACTAATCCAAATCTTGTTCTTCCATGAGGCAGCAGCTCTCTGTCAAGGTGTTCTCTTTTAGTGAAACAATTATTTTACACATCTCTTTTCAAAAGAGATGCAGAAACTCAATTAATTCTTCTGAGACTTTTTCTTGTAGTAATCAAGGTGAATCTTGTCCATTCTGGGTGGAGAAAACTGCAAGTTTGGGCCAAATTGTTTCTGAGTACTTGGGAAAAAATGTATCTGTCTTCTAGTATTGATCTTTTTGGGGCAAAGATCTGGGAGATAATTTCCATCTGGTTCTACTGGTGCCTCAGCATTGAGACTACTTTTAAGGCTCTTTTATAAATCTATATTGATAGGCCATAATCAGAATCCAGTAGTAAATCATTCAATATTTCAGAAATCTTTATGTCAACATGAAAGCCTTTGACGTTATGAAATCTGATGTGAGCTTTTGCTCTGTGAGCTCACAGTCATGTTGCTCTGAGTTCTGCAGCATCTGTTTTATTTTCAGTACTAACCAGTCAGTCTCTAGCACTGAATTTCAATCCCCATAGCAGTGATAATACTGGGAGGCTTGGCACTATCTGTCCAATCGTGTGAGTATCCTTTACTTAGTAGGGAACTATCTGTGCAGGAACCAATTACTTACCTCTGAACCTTATATGTATTTTTAAACAGCTTATTGTTCTGGTCTGTTTTATCTTTGCCTTCAGGCTCATGTGACCCTTTTTCAGAGGGAGGTGTGGAAAGGCAGCTGCAGTGAGTCTTGCTACAGGTTAATGAAATTCCAGAGTTCCCTCATGGAGGTTAAGAGTGTGCTTAGTGACCCAAACAATGATAACAGTGAAGTCAGGGCTCTGATCCCGGTACTATCCGTTAGCATGTGAAATGGAATCACGGCTGGGTCACACTAGTCCACAAGAATACAGTGAAACTGATGCAATACATGAGCAACTTCATAATGCTTATTTCTGGAGCTAAAGATTTTTCATCTTTCTCGGCTCTTAGAAGCAATATTTGAATTTCTGCAAAGTGTTCTTACTGAATTGGTTCTTAACTGCATATTTCATTTTGATATCTTAGCACAATAAAAGCCTGAAGAACAATTGAAGTCAGAACTGGCTGTGCATGATGTTCAGTTTTCATAACAGATAATAATATTGCTAAAGGTATTTTGATATATATTAGGGAAAGTTAGTGTAACATTGCTGCTTTCAGTTTCCCCTTTAGTTCTTCTTAGCGTTCAGCTCTTTGCGCTGAGGAGTGTGAGATTACGGATCTCTCCCATCTCCTGTTTTATCCCTCTTGCTCTTTTATTTGTCTCTGGTTTTGAGAATTGCTTCTGAGTTATATTTGGTTTTTTTACCGCAGACACTAACGACCAGTCAGTTACTGTTTCCATTCTGTGGTATTGACTTGTTCCCTACTGCAGTTTAGTTTGGTTGCTGGGCCCCATCTGTGACTCTCTTGTTTCATTTTTCTTAACTTGACGTATATCCCAAAACACCACTAGAGTTTGCTGGTAATACTTTCAGCTCTTGCTGAAAGTGACAAAATCTCTTAAGATACATAATGAGTTAGTACTTTACAAGGAGCTGCTGTCATGGTTCTGTTACTCTGTCCATAGTTTCAATAACTAAAATGTTGTTTGGAAGTGTTTAGTCAGGGCATGTTTAGTTAAAAATGATCTTCACTGGGTTTTAATTGGAAAACCATCTATTTTAATATTTATGAGAAACACATTTAAGGTCAAAATGTCAATTAAGCATGAGTAGGTACTAGCAAACCAATGGCATCATAGAACATATTTTTTCAAACTTCAGTAGAAATTCAAGTTAGAAATTTCAGT
This sequence comes from Dryoscopus gambensis, assembly GCA_013389985.1. Classification (NCBI taxonomy): domain Eukaryota; kingdom Metazoa; phylum Chordata; class Aves; order Passeriformes; family Malaconotidae; genus Dryoscopus; species Dryoscopus gambensis. The sequence continues at coordinate 72,434 of WEIT01026124.1, read as the reverse complement.
ACAAATTCTGTGAGTTAAATTCCAGTAGAACCAGTAGTTTTTCATGGATTGACTTTCTAAAATATACCACAAGCTCTTCACTTCTCTTAACAGCAACTTTTTCTGTTTGCAGACTTTATTTTCTTCCCAGGCAATTTACCATTCTACTAACTCTGATTTTCTCAGTTCCATAGTCAGCACAGAATCTTTAGTTACCCAATCACCACTGCTTTGTCCTGCATGGTGTATTTAAAGCTGTGGTGGCAGGGTAACGTAATTACAAACATGTTCTGTTTGTTTCTATTTTGAAGGAAATATGGTTTATAACATTTTTTTTGCTTTATTTTTTCCTTAGGTCAATTTTAAATGAATTAATGGAGTGCATTCTCTCTGAAGAAATTGAAGGGATTTTTAGTCTAACAGCTACTGTCTGCATTGTGATTATAATTAAAGGTCAGTCAAAACATTTTTGTCCTTTTCCCTTCTTTCTTTTTACATACTACATTGAAATACACAGTAGTTAATCCAGGGCAGTGAAAATCCAATTTAATATCTAATCTTCCATTAAGCAATCTTTTATGTTTAAAGTTATTCTATTAAAATAGGGAAGTGTGGGGTGGTTTTTTGATAAATTATTGGTTTTGTCCAACATTTCAACTCACCTTATTTCAAATAGGTAAGCACAAAGCTTCAGTTCTAAAGGATATTGCACCAGCCATTCAAAGGAAACTGATAACATGCAAGGATGCTGCCATAGGAGAATCCACCAGCACTGAAAGGTGAGTGTGCTGTGGGAAATGAACACTAAGCTCTCCTATCCCCTCTCTGCAATAATTGGCTCTGTTCTGTACTTACATGACACTTTTAGAGCGTTCTGAGTGATTGATTGCAAGGTTTAAAATACTGGAGGGGGGAGAAGGGGAGGTATTGAGCCCAGCATGGTATTAAATTTCCTGCCCTTGTATCTGCTGTGATTGCAATCTTTACATATTTAGCTTGGGGGGTTTTTCATTTAATTTGAATGTGTTATCACTTGATCCTGTATATTGCAGGATTCACTTCTGAAATCCAGGTCTGTTTGCAGCAGGGGTAGAACAAAGCAAATGGTCCAGTAACTATTTCTTATTGCTAGAAGATTCTTCTCCCACACTTCAGCATTGGGCATAGGAATCCAAACCTGTGCAGACAGTAAAAAATTAACTGAATATAACAATGACTTTGAGACCTTTCCACAGGTGATTTTATTTTGCTCTTTTTGTTGGGAGGGATTTCAAGTGTCATACCTGGTGTGTCTTTGGTGATAGGTTTTTTGAAAGTGATTGGCTGCATTGTATTTGCAATCATTTTTCTCAGGCCTGCCTAAGATAGAGAATCATGATGAATGCTTTAGCCTTAAGTGTCTCAAACTTGCTTAAGTCTTAAAACTTGTGAACATCTGATTTCTGCCTAGTTATTGAACTGCCCATGGAATCAAAAAGTGCAAAGGAGACATTTTAAGCACAAATACAGAATGTGAAGAAAGCAGACTTGGACATTATGGACATTATTCCAAAATTACTGAGAAAATTCGTAATGCACCATAGTGGCCTGAACATGCAGAGGCGCTTCACTCTTCAAACTGATGATCCTTACTATTCAGTCAAACAATGAATGTAGAGTAGACAGACTTTAAATTAAAAAAAAAATAAAAACCAAAACCAAAGATTCCCAAACAAGCCAAAAAGCCCAGCTTCATTTACTCAACGGTTTCTTGCACGGCTCTCCCAACCCGAGCACACGTCCCCAGGCTGCTCTTCCTGTGGATCCCTGGCCTGAGGCACGTTGTTCTCTGGCATTTTAGTGACTCAACAAGACATTTGGTGGCTGAGCTGAGACTCCATCCAGAGGATGCTCTGGGCTCCCTTCCACTACCTGAAAGAGGCCTGCAGGAAAGCAGGAGAGTTGCTTGGCTGTGAACAAAATGTCCTTTGGTCAGGACGTAGCATAGAAACAAAATCAAACACAAATAAACAAAAGCCCATTCTTTTCTCCATGAAACCATTTAACATTGGGTTGCCAAGTGTCCTACTAGAATATTTTTAACAATAATAATAATTATCTGGAAAAGAAAGAGCGGCAGGGTATCATGTTTCAGTTTGCACTTCTTTTAATCAAGACAGTAGAAAATGCTGTGAAATTAAAGTGAATCTTAACATGATTAAATAAATAGGCACATTAAAGTGAGTAATTGCTGCCACTTGAGAGCACTACTGACTATAAATTTCAGTGAGAACACAGATAATTGCTTTATGAATCTATATGATTGTCTCTGCCCAGTGAACTGGGACAAATCAACCTGCATGTTGGGGCAGATGAAGAGTATAAGATGCTACACAGTGTTTTAATTTTGTGATATATGAGTGGCTACCTTTGTATAATACCAACCCAGGAGACAGCTGCAGACAAAATTCAAGGGTTAGGAATATGAATATGATAATAGAAAGATCTTTTATATGAATCAGAATTGCAGTATGATAACAAAGTTCAGAAGCTATCACACAGCTTTGCAGAATTTGGGGGGGATTCATATTTGTACAGTTATGTTGGGGATTTTTTCTCTCCAGAAGGGTAAAATAATAGATGCTGGAAAGAGGTTTGGAGGAAGTTCTGCAGTGGTTATGTTTTGCATGATGAATTAAAGTGTGTTTGCAGTTTCACAGCTAAGACAGAATGTCAGCCTAGGCTGGGCCTCTGGTGGCTTCTGATGTGCCATTTGTAGTGCTCTGCTGCTTGTGTGCTAATGTACAGCTAAAATGTGATTATGCATGGTCTGAAATGTGCCCTGATGTTTGTAAACTATTTTATCATCCTACTCCACTTACCAAACACCAAAGTTTAGTTATGGTATGCTGCAAGGTAGATCTCTGGTCATTAATTTGAAGACAGTCCTCTAACTCACAGTGCTGTACTGCTGCTTGCTAAAATACATTACTGGGTTTTAACTCATGCTTAATAATATTATTATTTTTTGCTTCTGAATGCATTATCTCCTAATAACTCCTTGAGGGATTATTTTATTTAATACCCAGGTATACCAGGAAATGGTGACATTCTTTAATTTCCCAAGAGACTTGGCATTCTGTGCCAGCATCTTAACTTCAGACTTAGGTGTAATCTATTACATATTAGCAATGAAAGAAAAAAGTAAAAAAGCTGTCTGGTTTGGTAATTAAAGTGCTGCCCTTATACAAGGAGTTGTTGCACTATTTCGGAAGCAAAACTTTTCACTGCAATTTACTCTTTCCTCTTCAGCTGAGTTAATGGTTTCAGATGGTCCTGTGGGTCTATATTTTAAAAATGCTGTTCAGTGCATTTAAAAACCCTGGACAACATACTGTATATAGAGAGGATTTCCTCAAGAGTAATGGCACACACATTAGTTCAGTTTATAAAATGCAAATATTTATGCCTAACAAAAAAATGCAGATAAAGCTGTCAATGCAGTCATTTGGAGGCTAGAGAAAAATGTCTCACATTCTATAAAACCTAATGTGCTATAGGATAATAACTTTTACTTAATACTGTGTATTTAATTAGCTTTTTGATACATGAGTATTAGAATTCAAATTTAGCTAATGGCTGTGCTGAAAGATATTTCTTTAGTGTTATCATTTACTTAGCTCCAAAATTCTTAATTACGCTCTCATTGAATTTGTAAATAATGGCTCTTGAATTGTTTTGGTATAAAACTGTGGGTATGCTTTCCCTGCCACCGATCTTTAAGTTCCCTAGAAAGGTACTTGATAAAACTGACTTCAGCTTGTCTCTTTGGGAGGAGCAGTTATCCCAACGGATGGCGCATTGGCCAGCGTGCCAGCGGTCCCACATTACAAATCTATCATGTTATTAGCCTTAAACTGTAACAAAATAAAACTTATACAAAGCAGCTTTGTGCCTAAACCCACAGAACTTAACTAATGATCCTGATTCTGTAGTGCCTTATAACATCCCCTTACTCTGACACTGGAATTTCCTCCTGGCCTAAAGCCTGTAGCACTGTAGAGAGGAGCGTGCAATTAGAGAGTAGAGTCAGAATGGGACTAAGAGGAGTGTGAGGGCAGCTGGAGGAGGCAGCTGCTAATATAAGGGTAAGATAGAAAGCTCAGGCTTGGAAAAAAGTTGCCACTGAAGGTAAGAAGAAAAATTACAAAGACTGAAGAGTGAGGGAGAAATGAAGAAAGTAAAAGAATGAAAAGCGGTCTTAGAATGAATTATCTGTAAAGGATTTCACTGTGTTTGAACAGAAGAGTAACTATGTTGTGCAGAAAACGAGTGGGTTCTTTAACTAGATGGTGAAATATTAGAAAATGTGCTTGAATTGACATAGTAATTTAAACTGGCTTGCTGTTGGTTATTCTAGAGACAGAGATGATCAGCAGAAAAATGGAAAATTTGAAAGAAAAAGAATCCAGCTATTTCAAAAGTAATTTGTAAAGATATTTTTAATAAACTAATATGGACTAACTGGTCAAAGAAATCGTGTGGTAGCTGTACTCAGAGAATCAAATAGTTGGGGATTGATTTGGCATTTAGCATTTCTAATTCTGTTATGCATTGTTTTATGCATTTCAGATTCCTGTATGAATCATCTCTGAAAATTTTGGATGAGTATTTGAGTCCTTGACCACACAGAAGCTTTTGTTGTGAAAATTGAAGGAAGATGTCTTGCTTTTTAAAAAACGTATCAACTTATTTTTTAAACTTGGGAATTGTATAAGATTGCTTTCTGTTATTCTGTACATTTAAAGCAAGGAAAATGTATAAAAGTATGTATAGAAATTATGTAATAGTAAAGATTTTTCAACAGGTACAAAGGGGTTATTCTGTATAAAAATGTCTTCTTGGGGGGAGTGTAAAATCAGTATTTTTGTATCTTTGTTTTTGTAAAACATATATTGTATCATAGGTAATCTGAGACTGATGTTTCATGTAAGCTCAGTCCCTGGCAGGACTAGAGCATATTCCCAGGGGTTATGAAAATGAAGTTTATTTTGAGACATGTGAGGAATGAAATGTTGATTTGGAATAGCCATCATGGCTTCACCAGGGCAAACTCTGCCTAAGCAGGCTGATTTCCCTCCCTTTTGTAGAAGAGAAGAGAGCAGAGGGTATCCTGTTTCCTGTCCTTGGCAAAGACTTTTACACAGTCTTACACAGTATCCTTACAGCCAAACTGGAGAGAGATGGGATGGATGGGCAGACTTGGAAGATGAGAGGGAAACCGGCTGGACCATCAGACTGGAAGAATAACCTGCTCTTGGGTGAGGTTGGCAGCTGTGGCTGTGGCACTGCTGAGGGCAGGCCCTGCTGCCGGGGCTGGCTGGTGACAGGGTGAGCAGCAGCCTGGGACCGGTGGCAGATGACGCCAGCTGGGAGCCACGGCTGACACCGAGGGGCGTCTCCCGATGTTCAGCAAAGAGCTGCTCCCGATGGAGAAATCCTGCGCCGCCCACACAGGCACCTGCAGGAGGGCGGCTTCGTGCTGCCTGCACCCGCCTGCAGGGGGAGAAAGGAAAGACTTTCCCCAGAGATGCACATGGAGGAGAATATGAGGCTACAGAAACTACTTGAGCAAGAGAATTTCTTGAAAAGCAATCATTATGAGGGTGAATTGGAACTGGAAATGGAACTGGAACAGATTGCTCAGAAAGGCTGCACATCCTCGGAGATGTGCAGAACGTGGCTGACAAGGAGGGCTCTGACCATCCATTGTGTCACAGCTTTGGAGTTAGCCCTGCTGAGCTGAGGATTGGACCAGACTCTCCCCTGAGCTTCCTCATAATTGGAATATTCAGGTGATTCAATACCCAGTACACTGGGGGGAAATGCCTTAAACATATTTATATATAATATAGTATATAAATATATTTATATATTTATATAGATATATTACTCAAGTCTATTAAACTTGAGTAATACATAAATTGATATATATATATTTATATTGATTTATATTTAAATTGATATTTAAATACATCAAGTAATACGTTACTTGAGTAATACATAAATTGGTTTATATTCAGCTATTTTTAAAATGTATAGCTATTTTGATAAGTTAATACTAATGATGCAGATAATGCAGGCATCTAAGCCCCTTACTTAAATTTCTTTATGCAACCAGATGCTCTCCTAAGAGTTATAGAATGCTGATTGCACAATGTTATTTTGCCTTCATGGAGATACCTGTAACTTACCTGTTGGCTCATGGTGGGGTTCAAGCCCAGCCAGCGGCCAGGCACCACCCAGCTGCTCCCTCACTGCCTCCACCCCTTCTGACATGGGGGCAGGACTGGAAGGGTAAAAGTCAAAAAGAATCCGTTAATAATTAAGAAAAAATAATAGTACTTTTTTCAAATTCACAGAATTCACAGAATGTATGGGTTGGAAGAGACCTGCAAGATCATCGAGTCCAACCCGTGCCCTAACACCTCAACTAGATCATGGCATCGAGTGCCATATCCAGTCTTTTTTTAAACACATCCAGGGACGGTGATTCTACCACCTCCCCAGGCAGTCCATTCCAAATTGTAAGGAAAAGAGGAAAAAAGAGGGAAATAAAACCACCCAGCCAGTCCCTGAGCACTGCCCTCCCCACAACCTCCCTCCCTTTGGTCACTGGGGGTGCCCTGTCCCAGCTCTGTCCCCTCCACACTCCGGGTGCACTCCCAGCTTTTTTAGGGGTGGGGTGAGAAGCAGAGAGGCCATGATGCTGTGTAAGCCCTGCTCAGCAATAGCTAAAACATCCCTGTGTTATCAGCACTGTCTTCAGCACAAATCCAAAATACAGCCCCATATCAGCTACTGGTAGTTTATCTCAGCCAGAACCACAGCTCCTGATGCTTTGGTGTTTGTTCTGGTTTAGGAGATTTAATAGGAATCTCCAGAAAATGATTCAGCCACAGACCAAAGTCGCATCCTCCAGCTTAGACCTAGAGACCTGGACATGTAGCACTTGGTTATCCACAATTAAGTGAAGTGATTCTCAGGGTGGGCCTGTGCAAATGGCTATTGAGTCTCCAGTGGCACTGAGTGGCACTGGCACACAAGTTAACCAGTTTGGCCAAATTAAGACAGACTCTTCATTCTTGATTAAGATTTGTGCAAAGCTGTACCTTCCATATGTCTAAACAAGCATTTACTCTGCTGGTGTTCTTTCCTTGGTAAGAGACTGTAAGGTTTTTTTCAAGTATCTGCTCAGTCAGTGCAAACATCAGACCCGTACTTGACATGGGTACATAAAACTTCTCAACTGGGTAAAAGCTACTTTAGCTGGAATGTTGATATTTAAAAGCAAGGCACTTCTTAATAAACGGCTGGCACGCTTTGCAACAGGATAGTCAGTGTGTGCATGGATTCATGAGTTCCAGATTTACCTCATTCACAACAGTGGCCTCACCAAAAAACTAATGCTGCCCCAGCAGGTAGCTGTAGATCTGCCAACTGTTTATCTATCAACATCTTTATAAAAACTGTGTTCTTTGGCCTTCATTCTTCCACATCTGTTAACAGGCAGGTGTTCCAGTAATGACCTTTTAAATCTTCTGATTATACAAATTACTCAGTGAATATGTAAATAAGTTTCTTTTTTCTGCTTCTCAGTCTCTCAGTATTTGCTCATATCATTAGATTAGAAAAGAATCCAAATTTACTGCCTTGTTTTTCCTCAGTGTATAATTTTGCTTGTTTCAGTTTTCATGGAACTCATGTACAGATGAATATCCCTGCACCTGAAAGAAATAAAGGTCATTCCATCAACATCAGAAATATGTGGATTTCCTTTGAAGAACTCACAGAGGTGATACTAGTAGGAAGGGTAAAAAATTTAAAGATAAACCTTTGTCCTCCTGGTAGCTGGTACTCAAGTGGTTCTCAAGAGTGTTGAAATAATTTTCTGTTAGTCCTGCAGATGGTGAACTTATTTCAGCTCAGTTTCTAGTCCAGCTTTACTAAACTGCTCTGCCATGAAAAAACATTGGCTTTCTGCAACAAAAATAATGGTGTTGTTGGGATTCCTTGAGTCAGGGTCTGTCAGGGCTTTTTCCTTAGGCCTTTGTGGCAAATTTCACAATGTCAGAAGAGTTCTGTTTCACTTGCTGTTCTCATTGCAATCTTTAATCTTGCAAAATTTTAAATCTATATTTTCCTTCTGTTTGGAAGCTACAAATAAACAGAATATTTCTTAAGCTATTATCTTTTGGAAACCTGTGAAACAGATTTGTTTCATCTTATTCATCAAAAGTGCTGTTGGGAAAGAGGTGTTGTTCTCTGGATATGTTTGAAAACTTCCCATAATCTTAAAACAGACCCTTTGAGATCTGTTCAGCTTTTTGAAGAAGTTGGATGTGACTTTGATTAATAAAATTGCTTAGAAAGTGAGCAAGAAAACACCAGTCTGTGATACTCTTTTGGCAACTGGCACTGGCAGGTGCTGGTGATGAAGAGCCGCCTGCAGAATAAACATTCTGGTCACAGTTGTACCTGTGAGTAGCACGTCTGGAGCTCTTCCCTTTGTGCATTCAGGATCAATGAGACTGAAGAAAGCAATAATTCTAAAACATTTTTAGTAATCAACGTTATTTGTAAGGACTTGGGCCCTTTTTGTGATGACCATGTTCATTTGCTGTGTTGTCTGGATGGGAAACAAAGCCCAGCATCTGCCATCTATCACAGCTTCAACTTGTGAGCTAAGGAGAAACCAGGGGAACTCTCAAGCTTATTTCTCAGCAGGTAAGTGTCCTCAGGTATAGATCCAAGCACACAAACCTTCACATTAGCCAAGGAAGTTAAAAAAAAATCACCAACAGCACTTACTGTTTACTCCATAAGAGCTGCAACTAACTTTACATTTAAACTCCCATGTGCTGCTGCTCTCAAGTGCTTTGAGGTTTTCTGACTTTTCAGAAGGAAGTCAGAGAGACTAATTTGGACTAAATCTTTCACCTCACTAGCAAGATGCTAAGTGAAGGACAATTCTGATAATAACTGATGTGAAACTATGACACACAGTAATGAACTTCCCATATTCTTTGCTGATCTGCTCCAGTGTCTTGCAAACCAAGACCATTCAGAGTCCAGCTGTGCCTGTGCCAGGAGCCCCTGTCCTGGCAGCTGCCCATTTCTGAGAGAAGAGCATGGCTTAGTACTGGCACCTTGACAAGCTGCTGGCCAAGGGCAGCTTTCAGGAACAGCTGCAGAACTTTCCACGGGTGCCCAGCAGTTCTTCAGGTTCATTAAGCCCTTACAAACAGGCCCTAATCTACTTTGGATAAGAATTCTTGGTCCTGGGCTCTGTGTAACTGCTTGTCTGAGCATGACCTGAGGCACAGCCCCAGGCTTCCAACCATGGTGTAGCTTTAGATTTCATTTACTCAGCAATCATTGGGAGTTTTTCACCGGGTTAGGGTGTTCAGCATAGATATGTTCTCAGTCTTCTCTAATCAGAGTCCTTTGTCTCCAGGTTCTCATCATGGTTCTAGCAAAGCTGCAGAAATGATATGCTGTAGCACTGAGGAAACTTCATTCTCTGTTGTATCTGTCAGCATTTTTTGAAAACTGTGTGACAGTAGGAGTTCTGTTACTGTTATTTTCTTACTGCTCATGACTAGTAACTAGAAGCTCTTACCAACCTTCTTCTCGTGTCATTCTTTTTAACCGGAGGAACACCTTGTTCTTAGCAAAATAACCTGGTTGTCAAACATATGACTTGTTTCAAGTTTTTCAAACACTCTTTGTTTCATGGTGCTTATATTACTTACAACTTCACTTTACTAGAGTCTTCCTTTGTAAAATTCTAGTATTTTGTTTTATACTGTCAATTTGTCCGAGTTTCAAATATATGTTCAAAGTTCATTAGTTTAAGCTTATTTTTTGTGCTGTCATTAATGAAAATATTAAATAAGATGCTGTTCCAAAACATAATTAGTAATTACTTTTCAGCCTAATCTAGTTCCCTCTTCCGTTCAGTTGGTTCCTTACCCATCTTACTGCACCTACAATAAATCCTTGTCTTGGGTTAATACATTTTTATTATGCTGCAGTAGCAGATGCTGTGCTGTAAAGCCTTACATTTAAAGCAGGTACATTTCAGCAGTTCTTGCTGGAAAGGTACATGAATCCTGAGAGGCCACATAGAGGATAGAGCCAGCCCAGCCTCCTTTAGAGTTCTTTGCAGTGTGCAATGGCGTGTGCTTCCTGTCTTTTGGGGTAATTATTAACATTTAGGTAAACTGTGTTAGCGCAACTTTCATCTGAACAAAGAATATTGATTTGGCTTTTTTTTTCCTTTGACTCCTACTGTAGCCATCCTTACTTACCCACTGCCTAAAATGGTATCTGAGCACCAGCTTCTTAGTGACAAATTCAGGTGTCGTGCACAGACCTTTCTGAAATATCGCCATGATTATTAAAAATAGGTGTTTGCAACGTTATTTTCTCACAAGAGCATCTAAAGGAAAAATACAGCATCTGTAAGAGCCTACAAATTCAATTAGAGCAGTGTAGGACAGCACTTAGAAACAAAACAAAGCAAAACAAAACAAACCTCAGAGTGACTCTACTTACTGTTCTAGTTCTGGCTATTTAAGGACAGTGTGACTGTCCTGCACTGAAGGAAAAGCTCCTTTGACTGGATGGGTTCATGATCACACTGCCAAAAGCTGCATCCTTTCTTACACCAGCCTCTATGGCTGGACGCTACCAACACACAGGACAAGGGCTTTTACTCTCAGTATTTCCTCAGTTCTGCACAAAGAAAAGTTCTAAGGCTTGTCCTTTATTTAGAAGTGGTCCTTTATTAAAGGGGATCATCCTTCCTGACAAAAATAGTTTCCTTTTTTTCATCTTCTGTCCCCAGATTCCCTCTCATGGGCCGCTCTCTCGGTCTGCAGGACAGTGGTTTTCATGGGGCTGTCCCCCCACAATGTGTAAAACTCTTGTTTGCCAGTGCCTGAGCTGGTCACTGGGCACAGCAGATGAGTTTGCCTTGTGTACAAGAGCTGCTGGGAAATGTGCAATGGCCACAACAACGTAGATTCAAACTCAAGGACAGTAGCAAAAATGTCTGAGATGGACACTACATGGTGCACTCTATTTCCCAAGAATCTGATTTTTAAATGAAAGAAGTTAAAGGTGGGTTTACCATCTTCCAGATCAGACTTTTTCCTTTTGTAGGTGTCTCCTATTGTCAGAATTTTAAAAGTTAATGTTATGCTCGGGCTCAAAAAGGATAATAAAACCAGTCCATCTGCAATGAAATTGAGAACTGTTTGATGCAAGAAAGAGATCAAGTGATCTGATTACAGCCTCCTGGTTCCCTGATTTGATCTACACTGGAATTGACAGCAAACTTTGGCTCCTAAGCCATCCATCACAGGTCAGCCAGCCTCTGGGGGGTTCTTATCTTCCCAGTTGAGATCACAGAGCCTTAAACTGCCTGAGTAGCACATAGAGATCGGAACCTAGCCTGCAGTTTTTAATTTATCAGTGGATCATGATGCATTGATTGAATGCTTAAAAGCAGGCCTGTTTCAAGTGTGATCTAATATTAGAAAGCACTCTGTGCTATCTGATGAGAGACTCTCCTGGGCAATTAGCACATCTGAACAGGTGCGATGCTTTTGACTCTGGAAATAAATTGACTTTGTGGAAAAAAATACATGGAACCATTTTATTTGTTTGGTTGGGGTTTTGTTTGTTTTTTAATTATAGTGAGAGGGAAGCAAAGAATTCTTTTTTCACAAACCTATTGTGAAGACCATTTTTGTCCTTTTGGGTCTCAACCTCCCTGTGGCAGTTCCAGTTTAGGACAGTTCTTCTATCTCTCATGTTATTCATCTGCTAATGAAAGAAAATGCCAGTTACAGGTTTATTCGTGTCTTGGTATTTTTTCTAATTGTGTTTAATGTCATTCTTGCCAGTAGAATTTTGTGCCTGTGCCATTTTCTCACCATGATTTTCCTTTTTTCATTGGCAATCTAGGAGATGAAATGATAGAATATTAAGTATCCATCACACACCTCAGAGCAAGAACCTTGTTCATCTGTCTGTGCCTCTTCGTCACATGCAGTAGAAGCTCTGTTATACAGAGCAGAAGAGTTCATGGGAAATGCCCAGCCTAGGAGGGAGATTCCCTTGAGAAGTAAAATAGGTGGTTTTGTTTGGTTTTTGATGCTCCATTGGAACACTCTGAACTACAACAAAGAGCAACAGGAAGGCTTTTAAAGTAGTGGTTCAGAACAGAAAAAGAGCATTGTCTCTTCTCTTCTTCAACTTTTGTTTCTCCAAAACCTATGATTGTTCTCAACATAATCTTGTACTCACAGAGGCACATGACGTGATTTCAGTGTAGTCCAAACAGTGTTCCTCTCCCCAGCTGTCATTACCATGAACTTTCCCTATCTCTTTTTTTCTGATCACAGCATACCCTCAAAAAGTGACCTTCCTTTAAAAGAAACACATCATAGGCAATGGCCCAAGCAGTCTGGTACTCTGAGATATCATAATGCCTTGAGCAAGATTTTCTATTTTTTTTTTTTTACTGGAAATTATGTGCTTGCTTTATTTTTTTTTAGATATTCAAAATAACCCATGTCAGTAAGCATTAATTTATAAAACTGCAGTGAAAAGGGTCTGAGCTCAGTTGCTCTTGCTCCATTCTGAGTTGCTATCGAACATATTGTTCAATTCTACGTTTCCTCACAGTGTACCAGGAGGAAAATATCCTCAAGGATACTCCCAAGTTTATAGACACACAGCAGCTATAGCTAATATTCAAACCTCTGGGCAACCACCAGGTTTGCTTTTATGTTTTACAGTATGCAGGACAACACTTCCTGGATGGAACATAGAGGATCAGCTTATTCCAAAAGCAGATTGTCCTCAGTGACAGGCAGCCAAAGTGAGAGAGAGATGCTGGAGAAAATAATGGAAAGGAGCACAGGTGGCTTCTTGACAGTGCTGTCCCATACTTCCTCTCACCAGCACAGCAAGGGGCTGGAAAATGGAAGATTCTTTGTGCTTTATGAAACCAGATCCTCCCTTTTTATGTTTTCAGGATGAGAGGAACGGCCTCAAGCTGTGCCGCGTGAGGTTTAGATGGGATATTAGGATCAATTTCTTCACTGAAAGGGTGGTCAAGCATTAGAATAGGCTGCCCAGGGAAGGGATGAAATCACCATCCCTGAAAGCGTTCAAAAGATGTGTGGATGTGTCACTTGGGGATATGGTTTAGTGGCGAACACAGGGGTGCTGGGTTAACTGTTGGATTAAATGATCTTGGAGGTCTTTTCCAGTCTTAAAGATTCTATGATTCTTTGAAACACATAAAAACATGGTTTAGGAACATTATTAGAGCTGAAAAGTCAGGCACTCAAAAGTCAAGTGATACCAAAATGAAGATGTGCAAGCTTTAATCTCTCCTGTCAAATGGCACGGTATCTTTAATCACATTAAGAGAAGTTACTTATTCCACACAAACTGTTCCCTGTACCTGCTCTATGGATCATGCAAACCCCTTGCTGTTGATGACGCAGCAACTGGTCAGTGCTTTTGTCCCCTCGTGGTTCCCCACACAGCTCCACACTGAGCCTGCTGCCTGCTGTTCATACCCAGCTCCTTCTGCAATGGCATTACTATGGCACTACTCACTGCAGTCCCAGAATTCTGCAGTGATTCATGTCTCTTTCCAGCTCCCTGTAGCTTTACTGATCATCGTTTTACAAATGCACAGTGACACTAAGGTAAAAAATTTCCATGAATTTTGAGAGCTCTGTCGGATTATAATAAAACACTTGTTGCCTCAAGGCACCCATCTCCAGCTGTGGGTGCTCAGCACTTGAACCAGGCTGCAGGTTCCCAAGTCAGGCACAGCAAGTGAGGGACACGTAACCAGAGCCTCCTCAGCAGCTTCAATCAACTACAGGCCAATTCTTTCAGAATGACAAAGTGCAGTAATCTCATTCATCCTTTAATTGAGCACAAGAGTAGTGGGTATCCCAGGGGATTAGTTACTCATTGAAAAACCCATTCACCAAGTATCAAGTCTTACAGATTAGCCAAGCTGGATGAAAATAGAATTTTTAAACTGTTTTTGAACTCCCTCCCATTAAAAGAACCTAATTAATTTAAAAAAATTGTCTCCCTATTGACATTTCAAATCAATTTTGATCAATGGTAACCAAATCTAATTATTCATTGCACACATAAGGGTTTCAATACGGTTTTGAAGAACAAGAACCTACTATCAAACAAACATTTACAATTGTCTAATCCTTTCATCTGGATATCCCATCGTGGTGTGCTCAGACAGCAAGTTTTTGAGCTGTGCTGAGGACTCTAAATGCCCATGAAAATCAGCAGTAATTCAGGTGGTTTTGTTTTGAAATCTGTCCCCAGGGGCTATAAAACAGGCAAATCACAGTTCAGTGTTGAACTGAGATGACGGTGGGTATTAGCAGGAAATACAGCCTTTCTCAGTCAAAAGGGACCAGCTCTAGAGCACATCAGTCACCTGTGCTCTGTGCTCACATCCCTCTCCCAGGGAAGCCCCAATTCCCTTCTATAGCTTGACACCAGATACAAAGATGTCAGAAAGGCCTCAGAGTTGGATTCATCAGTTACTGCATCCCTACCTTGAGGCACCAGGGGTCTGTTCTTCACAGGTTCTGGACATCCACGCATTGTTACACACTTCATTCACCTTTGCTTTCTCTTCCAGCAACTTCACACCAAACACAGCTTCAGCAAACTGTTTCCTGTAGGTATCTCCAGAAGTGGTATTAGAATAAGTCAGCTAGAATTTTAGATGAGTCTTAAATGAATTTGGGTTCAATCCAGACCTGAAAATGCCTACATGAACAGAAGCTGCTCTCTCCAGCATCCCTAGCAAAGCAGCAGGAGAGGTTATGGAAATTTTCCTCACACATGCACACCGAAGTGGCTGGTCTGGTACCAAGGCTTCCTACGGCCTTGGAAGTCAGCCCTGAGCACTCATACACAGAGATGTTTAGGTCTTCAGTTAATGTAAGTCGCATCTCCTGCTATTCTCACTGGTAATTTTCTCTAGCTGCATTTCATCTCTTAGGCCTTGAACATTCGACTTTAGGCTCCTTTCCAGAAACACATAAAAACCATTATAATTCAGTTACAGCACAGGGAATAAAAGATTGGCTCACAGCTTAGCAGACATAACTAAAATCAACCTACTTTTTTTTCTTTTTTTTTTTTTCCTTTTTTAAACTCTATCAGTTGTGCACTTGCACAGTTCTCTAGGATTTTTCCTTCTGGCTTTGTGTTGAACTCCTGTTTCTCGGTGATGCTGAAATATCTAGAGTAAAACTTTTAGTGTGCACTAGAGCAAAGACATTTTCTAATATCATTTTGGAAACAAGAAAGAAAGCTTTAAAATAACTGAGAACAGCCAGACAACATCATTCTTAGATACAACACAATTGCTATGATATTCATAATCTCACCACTGTCTTCCATCAAGCAGCCTGATATCTTCTAGATCCTGCAAATATTTATTGTCATACCAAACTGAATTCAGTATGAATTCATTTAGAAGTTTCTAAGGCTCTGCTAGTTTTATAGACATTAAATAAAAAATACTAAAAATCAGTAATTTCTGTATCAAATGCTAAAATACTTTCAAGTACTTTTAGTTACACTATGAAATATTCAACAATTGAAAAAGAAAGACCACAACCACTGCTAATATGACCTTGGACTATACATTTGCACGCCAGTTAGAGACTTTTCCCTTTAGGAACCTTCTATTCCTTTGTCCTAAAATTTTGTCCCTGAATTCAGAATACAACCATCAAATTGAAATTGAAGTGAGTATTTGTACTGTTATGGAGAGAGTGGAATGACTTTAGCTCTCAGTAATCCAGGCTTTTGTAGAGCTTCTCATGCTTTAAACAATCTTAGTGTCTCAGGCACCGGATGCCTTTTTAGACATACTGCTTATCATTATTGCAGAGTAAAGTCCTTCCTTCTTAATTGGTTTAAAATATTAACTATTTTAGTTCTATATTTAAAAAAAATGTGTACATGGAATAAGTTATACATTTTTTCTTATTAAAGGGATCAAATACACAGAGCTATATAAGCACAACTGTACTTTTTCAACATACATGAGTAAAAGAAGCTATTTGCTAAGTGTATAATGCAAAACTTCTATTAAACTTTTCTGATAGTTTTTAATACTAAGGGCTATTGCAGCCTCTGCAATACACTTGCAGTACCCTCCTCACATAATCTGAATATAAATCTTGTGACTTTAAACTTTCCATCAATAATAGTGAATAAATATAATAAAATATGCCAGGATATGAATGTGTGAACGGTTCTGAAGTCACTGTTTGTGTGTCTCCGCAAGATCACGCTGGGGAGTGTCCAGTGCCTGGCAGCTGCCAGAGCAGAGTTTATGACTGCTTACACCAACAACCTGCAAAACGGCAATTGGAGCTGCTCCTCTTGTAACAATGGCTCTCCAAGAGATGGCTCTAGAGATGGCTTTTGTGGCCTCATTTTTCACAGTCTTGTGAAAGAAGTCCTCAAATCACACACAAGGTGCAGGAGCCTTACTGCTGCCCAAGCAGCTCTTTCTGCCCTCAGAAAAGCGTGGTGAAGGTTACATCAGAGCCTTCAAAATCTCCCTTTGTGTCTGTAGATACATCTACAGGCTTTGAATATTTTACCTACATTTTCTCAAGCCAGAACAAGTAATAACAAAACAGGATAAATTCTCTTTTGGGGACACGGATATAGCACAGCCTCTCTATCTCCTTCTCTCTTCTTTCACCCTTAACCCCCCAGTACATCTTAAAGCTCTACCAAGATATCTAGGTTACTGAATCTGAGATAAACTGCCTGATAGGTATTGTTCCCTGTGGACTTTGAGCCCATTAGCAGGACAAATGATCTGCAATTAACATGCTCAGAAGTTTTGATTTGGGGAGGTGGGGGGGATGGAGGGGACAGGGGGATGAGAGGAAGAAAGAAAATGAGGAAGGTAATTTTAATGCTTCTTTTTTCTCTAAGGGCTTATTTGTCTGTGCAGGTAGTGTATTTAGCATAGCTGGAAGTGACCTTTTGTTCAGGCTCTTCTTCATACTTGGATAAACCAACAAATAGCTCTGTGATCCTCAGATGAAACATGCACTTCTATCCAGTACAAATACACAATTTCTACAATCACACAGATGTGCCTATGCTTATAAATGTAATTCCCATTTGTAATTAAAAAACAAACCTGCAAAGGCTTTCAAACATGAGCTCAGTAACTAAGTACCTAGGAAAACTCAGATGTTACCTTTGTGTTGTAA
The DNA here is from genome assembly GCA_013389985.1 of Dryoscopus gambensis. Classification (NCBI taxonomy): domain Eukaryota; kingdom Metazoa; phylum Chordata; class Aves; order Passeriformes; family Malaconotidae; genus Dryoscopus; species Dryoscopus gambensis. The sequence goes on along the minus strand of WEIT01026124.1, from coordinate 55,089 downwards.
GTTCTAATACTTAGCCTCTAACTATCCTGTATCATTTAAATCCTGTTTACATGATTACAATTATTTATAAAATGATAAGTATTAAGAGTATTTTCCCTTTGTGTATCTTTATGCCTAACTTATTCTGGGCAGTGTTTAACTGAATCCTGTGTTTCTTTTTTACACCCAATCAATGTTTGGTTTGTGTAATTTAGGCGCTTTTGGTTCTTACATCGCTAAAAATTTCTACCATTAACTCAATTCCCAGCTGATTAATTCACTACTCCTAATATTTCATTCTAAACAGTATTAAATCAACAAAATAAATCCTATAATGATCTTCTTGCCTCCTCCATGCTAAACTACTACCTACAAGGTCTTTTCTAGCAGGGCCATTTGCTTTTAATGTGATCTTGAACAGGCCAGTGAAATTGAGAGAGGCTGACCTAAATACCCAGTGGTTAGTTCATGTCTTTGAATCAACCAGAGCAAACATCTGAACCTTTAAAATACCAGGCCACACAGATGTCCTGGCTGCTGGGCTAATTAGCCACCCTGGGATCATTTCTGACCCCTTCTGGATCTTTTTTCCAGCCCTTACTAGATTTTTGATTAAAACACGTCTGTTTCTCATGAAAAATCTTAGTCAGACAACACAGCATTTTCAAACAGAAAAATGTTCCCGTGAAAAACTCCTGTTCAGCTGTGGTTGCCATGGATAAGGATGTAAATCTTTCATATGCATAAAATCATATAGATTATCCAGCTCTCCTTTTACTTTGCCTGGCATGTTTTCCACTTCTAAGCGAGTATCACAAAAAGACTTAACTCCAGCAATTAAGGACATGCTAAACCTCAATGTGTTACTCACTGTGCTGAAATTTTCAGTTCTATTATTTCCCAAGTCATTCTTTCATGGAGCCTCACACTCACCTCCAGACACATTAGCAAGGGAGAGCTGATATTCTACCCTCTCAGCCACCATTCAATATCTTTAGAATCCCTTCCCAAAAAAGATTTAAATATGCCCTTACAGAAATAATTTGCTTATACCTCTTTTTTCAAAACTATCAAGTCCTACAGTTCTGTTTGAGTCACACAACAACCCTGACTTCAGGAATGGAGTAATTTCTCTAGTCTTTCTAGAAATTTTCACAAGCAACCTGCACACTTGAGGATTTCTTTTTCCACAGTTCAGAAACTTATTGAAAACATGATAAGAAAAACCACAATCAAAACAGCCTCACAAGGTTGGTAGACCTAAACATGTATGCTTAGTTTATTATACAAACTATTGAAAACCTTGGCACTGATAATCGTCTCGATAAAACGACTGTGAACCAGCAAGGAAGCTGCATGTGACATGTTATTTACACTGTGATACTATTTTTTCATCTCATTTGCATACAGACTGAAGTCTTGCAGTTTTTACACTTCATTAACAAAATTCATTATACCTGATACACATGCCTTCAATCTGTCTGCTCCTGGGGCTTTAAGACAGATCTGTGTATCTTTGTTAGGTGAAGCCTACTATAAAACGGTAAAATACAGCCAGGTAGGGAATGCTTTGCACTTCCCAGACCTGAGAACTGCTACTTGAGTTATTTCCAAATGCCTAATTCACCTACTGATTGACTCCTTACTCTTTCCTTGGCACCTGACTCCTGTCTTTACTGAATTTGTATATTCAAGCATTTCTTCCTGTCTTCCATGAATGCCCTTTCTGTCCTGATTTTTCACATTGCTTCAAATGCTTTTGAACAAATGTCCTTATTTTGCTAATCCTCTGCATGGAGTGGCTATGAGAATTTTAATTTCCTTTTAAAATCTGCATAGTATTTGATCATAAATTCACAGCAGCTATGCAAATCATTCCTTGCAGAGCTGCACTGACTTCCAGTAATATCACTGCTATTTTGTATTTTGACGTACAACTTGTTCTCTTGCTGTGCCTGCCATTTGCTCCTTTCTTACCTTCAGTTGTTTTGCAGTTCTCTGCTAATTCTGATGACCTTTTTCCTTGTTCCCACTACTAGCTTTTAAAGCCAGATGGTTTGCATAACCCATGAGAATATACTAATTTATGTTTCAGCACTTTCATTTCTCATCTTGTCCTTTCCACAGAACGCTTTTCCCTCCTTTTTTGTTTCTCCCCTTTTAGTGCTCAGATTTCTCTCAGTGTCGTCAAAATTGATTTTTCTGAGGTAAAGGGACCTTTTGGCTTAGTGAAACCACTCTCCTGCAAGACATAAACATCATGTAACAGACCTCAAGAGCAGAAATGCTGGAAAAGACCATCCAGTATCAATACATTTTTTTGAAATTTCTGTTTTCTGAATCAAGTATTGCCCTTTTTTGCATCTGAGTCATCAACATTAACCACAAAGGAAAGGAGGTGACTTTGCACCAGTTCTAGAAGCAATGATTTTTTTTTTTCCAGCACAGAGGTTCATGATTTTCCCACAGAGCAAAACTAAGAGGGTAAGAGTAGTCTGCAGCTGTCTGTAAGTGCCCCTTGTTCCCCCTGAGAGCTCCCACCCAGCTCCCCTGCCCCAAGTCTTGGAAGTGAGCAAGGAGGAAGGTCTCCTGATCCCTCCTAGGCTTAATCTGTTCTCTGTGGACTTTTGTTATTTACTTTTTTGCTCCATGGCAAAGCCACTTCATGTGCTACAATTTTTACTCTTTTTAAATACCTCAAGTGTGTTTCAGTCTGGTTAAAGCCAGAGATGAAGCATGGCAGGTATAGTTAGAGCTGTTTATCTGAAGTATGAACAAAGCTGGGGGAATCTGAAACTTCAGGGAGGAATAAAGTAGATGTTTGAGTGACAGAAGGGGCTGGGACCAACATCACTTGGTGTGGCTGCCCTGGCCAAAAACACACCCCGTGCATGGAGACACGGCACCTGTGCTGTGATGCCTTGGTGTCTGCGACTGCTGAGTATTGCCACAGTGAGTTCATGAGAAAAGGAGAGCCTGTGAATCAGCAGGGACTCCGTGGGCTTGAGACTCCTGATCCCTCCTGGCAGCCTGTCGATGGTCCCACTTGCATGGAGTGATTTGGGGACAGGAGGTGGAGGATGAACATGTCACCCATGTGGATGTCTACCAGGTAAACTCACAGAGGTGTTTACCTGAGGTGTCATTAAATCCTTTGGAATAGCCAGTAATTTTCTGTGGAGAAAGCATTGGTACACAAACCATTGCTGAGGAAGCCACAGGGAGGATCCACTCAGCTGGCACATTTTTCAGGACAAAACTTTGACAGGGTGAGCTGGTTTCACAGAATCCCAGAGTTTTTAGGGCTGGAAGGGACATCTGGAGATCACCTTGTCCAACCTCCCTGCCAAGGCAGGGTCACCTGGAGCAGATGACACAGGAGCATGTCCTGGCGGGTTTGGAAATGTCTCCAGAGAGGGAGACTCCATGACCTCCGCGGGCAGCCTGTTCCAGTGCTCTGCCACCCTCAACGTAAGGAAGTTCTCCCTCTTGTTGAGGTGAAACTTCTCGTATTTTAGTTCATGGCCATTGCCCCCGTACGGCTCCATTGTTTCCCCGTAAAGGTGTGTGGAACAAGCACATTAACTCCCTTCCCATGCCCAGCCATCTTTACGGGGGATGCCAGCGGAGGCGGGCAGGATCCCGGCCTCCGCCAGGGCCGGTGAGGGTCAGGGGGCCGGGGGGGGCCCAGCGCTGCCCTTGCCGAGGGGGAGCCGCTTCCCCGCGGTCC
>WEIT01026124.1:24197-41833 GCA_013389985.1 Dryoscopus gambensis | reverse complement strand
GGGGTCAAAGTCTGCAAATTTGTCTTACATCAATTATAAAGTTGTTAAAATATTCCTGTTAGCACTACCTACCTGGAAATTTATTTTAGTTAACTAGGTCAGCTCATAATACAGTTTACCAACATACGTTAGATGCAAGGGATAAATTCCAAAGACAAAAAGCAGCTGTAAAAATTTTATAGTGAGAATAAATGCGACAGGAATGAAAACTGAAATTTTGAAGGAAAACCCAAAGTTAACTGATGCTGTCTGGTGAATTTCCATCATAAGAATTGCAGAGAAATAAAACAATCATGTTCTTTGGGAGCAATCACTCATACTTGCAGACAATATAAAATTTATAATGCTATAATCAAGTGGCATTTGAAAAGCAGAATGGGAAGGTTGTTTTAGTACTGTATGTGCTCGGTTTTATGCTGCCCAACAAAGATCTGCAGATGAGGGCTGGTTATTTTCTGTCCATTTGCTTTTGTTTCTCTGAGTAACACCTGCTCTAACGAGTTTGTAATCTGAAAGTAAATAACTGAGCAGGGAGGAGGAAATGGACACAACACACAGGCTTGAGAATAAACAGCTGTCAAATGGCTGCTGTTTCAGAGAGTGGAACACACAGCTTTGATGGAGGATCTGATTCAGCTTGAATGAAGGAACTGATCACACCCAGTTGTCAAACTTTCCTAATTGAAGAATTACTTGAGAGAATTCTAGAACAATATGTTATCCTCTTCAGATTATGAAACTATTTCCACAGTTTAGCAGGTAGGGAAGAGCTCTGAAAGGATCAGCTACCCACTGATGGGGTGGCTACGCAGGTTGTAAAAGGAGCGTGGTTGTGCTTCTTTCTTTTAGCTTGCAGTTTAGGGAGGCTCATGCCAGAGAGACTAAATTAAAAAGTAGTGCATTAAAGGGGGATAAGCTTCACCTTAAAGGGGGATAAGCTTCACCTAAGTCTCTGCATGAAACTGCCAGAACCTGAATTTATATGTACATGTTTGGCCACCTAACACTCATCGTTCAGTATCTTTTTTTTTGTCCATCTGGTATTACAATAATACCAACTTGCTTTCAGGTGAAAGTTCATTCCTGCACAAGGAGACTCTGCTATCAAGAGAGGAATATAAAAAAACAAGCTTTAACGAGCAGCTTCACCAGTTTTCCTGAATTTGTTTCTGTGTTTGGTGTAAAATAGAGGGGTTGCAGGTTCAGTTCCTTTTGATGTCACTGGTATTAGTCTAGGGTTCCTGGATTTAGGGTGATTTAAGACACCAAATATTTAAACAGGGATTGCCTGATTTTATCGAATATGTTTAGCTCTGTTTAAGACAAAGCATTACCAAATAAATATTTGAACATTTTTTTTCTAGTCAATTTTCCATTGTGTCTATTGCAGTCTGAAAGATAGACTTGGCTCAGGAGCTCCCATGTTTTCCTTATATTTGACAAAGATACTCTGCTTAATTCTTCTCAGTGTGGGGAATTCTTCTTGCCAGAGGATGGGCTTTAGTGATTTGATGATGTTCCATTTTACAAGCCTGATCCCATGGAATGGGGTGTGTTACCCTATTTGGTAGTGTCACTCTGGAAAACAGAGGGCAGTGTTCTGCCAGCCACACCTCAGTCACTCCCCAAGCTTAGACAATCTTCATGTCCAAATGAAAAGCAAGTACTCTATGCAGAGTTCAGTAAAACAACTATTAAACAAAGAAATAGGTGCAGAGAAAGATCACATAACATTCCATCACCTGTAATCTTTACCAGACTGTCAGAGTAAAGTAATTATCAGAATTCTTCATTACATTTCCCAGAGACAGATTATTTTTGGTCAAGTCTTATCCTCCAAAATGTGTACTGACTTTACATGAAGAACTTACCTTTCTTCTGAGGTTTCTGTTGAGAGAAGCCTCATTCACACCTGGGATTTCTACCCACCTCCCAGGCCTTCAGCTCCTCTCAGCTGTGCTGACAGAACTCTGACCAGCTTCTTCATTGCCATGGAACCTTTGGAAAGCCCATCCCAGCTGTACAGATGTCAACTAAATACCAGTTTGAGAAAAGAAACAAACAAAAAAAAGAACCTCCCGAGCCATCTACAGACTGCCAATACAACACTTCCTGAATACACGTTATTAAGCTGGGAGTCAGAGTACAATAATATTATCTGTTATGTTGGAGCAGTATGCAACAGCTCTTTTTCCTAGTCCTTGTAAGTAAAAGTTGAACTGGCAGCTCTGTTGGAAATAGATTAATTTCAGTAGTTTCTTACTGCTTCTTCATTCCACAGTATTTTACATTATATTTATTCATAATTTATTTTTAGTCACATTTCGTTTGTGAATAATGTATGTCAGGTATTATGATGATTTTTTTTTCACTTCATAAATCAAAGGAGAGCTATTTCTGTAATAGTTTATTACCTGAAAGCTGTGATTAAGTCTGTCTGTTTAATTTTGGTTCTGATTGCCAATGCAAAGAGTTAAGCATGTGCCCAACTATAAGTAAATGCTGTTGTCACTTAGTAAATGTGAGTGTTCACCCTTTATGCTTTCAGCATGGAAAATGTAGGTCAGAACAGTTTTGATTATTCTTTGAAGTTTTGTAGAGTCTGGACCTTTATTTCACTCATTTCTTTGGTAATTGAGCACTTTGATGACATCAAAATTTTACTCACTAGAAAAGCCTGTAATTCAAACTTCATAGTGCTGTCACTTGTGTACATGCTTAAGGTTACTCAAAGAATCCATTCCATTTCCAAGTAAGATAATTAGAACAGGGTTTCTAAAATGAGAAATAGATAGAAATTCCTAAAATTGCCTTGAATCTGCTCTTTGGAGTGCCTTGTGCAATAAAAATACCTTGTATATTTCACTTACTTTTAAAAAATTGATATGGCACAAATCTAGATGAGCTAGAAGGTTTGGTTTTCATTCTTCTCCAATGAGTAGGTGTCTGCTGACATCTGGGAAGGACTGTAAAACCTACATTTGAGAAGATGCAAATGAACAGAATATTTCTCTGAAACCAGATTGGTGCCAAAAATCCAGTGACTGATTGTGGTGGTCTCAAACCGGGACACTGATGCTTTACAACTGTGTGAAAACTGAAAGAGGTTATTCCTCCTTTTCCAAAGATGGTCCTCAGTATGCATATTGCCAATGCTTCCCCAGAAGAATGACTTGAGCTCTGGACCTCACCTTACAGACCAGTGAGATAATTGCATAGTTACAGAAAAAAGAAATATAAATTCCTGTCAGAATCCCCAGGTGCCTCATGAATGAATTTTGTATTCACTCCTCAATTTCTCAGTTCATATATTATCTATGTGTAGTTATTCTCCATATGTGACAAATTGGGAATAGCTTTTTATTCTTGGTTTCTTCTCAGGAGGTGAAAACTTACTTCTGCAAATATATCTTTTTGCAAATGTAAGCTTTTTTTTTTTTAATGAAGAGGATAAGTTGCTCTAGGATAAAAAATTATTAGGGAATTTTCCTTAGAGACCATTGAGAATTCTCTCCTCAGAAGAAAGACTACTGGGTGGCTAAGGGGAAAGAAAGTAGGACAGACCACAGCAAGTGAGAAGTCATTATGGAAATAGGTAAAAACTTTAGTTCACCTTTTCTGTTCCATCCTTACCTATGCTGAATGTGAACTGGATTCCTCTGAAGAGCTTGACTGTGCTTTTTAACTTGACCTAGAACTCTCTTAAGACAGTGTTTAAATTTAAAGGGCTTGTTAGGAAGATGTTACTGTAGCAACAGAAAAGTCATATTTTTCAAATTTGACAAAAAGCTTTAATGTCCTTCTTGACTGAATCTTCCAGATTTCACAGTATAATTTTTTTTTTGAACTCACATATGGTATTTGTTAGATGAATTACCAAAAAATAGTCAAGCGGTGCAAAGACAAAAAGGATGATTTCAGATAGTTACTTTTTAAAAATAATCTTACCTTCAGCAAAATTTTACCATTCCACTGTATGAGGCTTTAAAATATTAATAGAGTGATGGTTCCATTTTTCCATGGATCTGCTGGGACACTCTGTTGGTGGATCAGCTCTCCAGGCTGGCACGAGGCCTGCTAGATCTGAGGATATTCCACAGTGATGGATGGCTGGCATATGGGAAGGTCACACCAATGTGAGTGTTATGATCTTTTGCCCCATTCTTACCTTCTTCACCTCAGCAAATGCTACTGGTTTCTGTCACAGAATGATTTTGGTTTACTCTGATATAGCTCTTTGTATGGTTTGCTCCTTTTGACAAGAGCAAACTGAGTAAGCACAAATAGCAGCCCTGAGTAATGCCTGGGTTTCCCTACAGACTGATGGAGACTGCGGTGCTGAGGGTATTCTGAAGAACAATAGAACAATTCTGATGCAGACAAAGATTCTAGGTGCAGGTATTCAGAAACTTTCCTTAGAAGAAAAAAAAAGAGATATATTCAGAGTAATCGCGAATCAAAAATTATGCTGGCATTTGCTCATTAGGCCCTGAATAAGTAATATTTCATAAGAAACAAAATTCCATGGATTTTTGCTAGTGAACTGCAATGCAGTGCTAAGTGTGGGCAGAAAATACAGTAGTGAAATGAGTTTTTTATGACTGTGTTCTGGCCACAAGTCTCTATATTAAAGTGCTCCCACTGGGTTCCTGTAGCCATGGAAAGTATGTAACTAACTTCGGTGGGAGAAAAAGCCCATGTATTTGCATTGTACTTTGGCTTTCAGTGCAGATGAGAAAGTGTGAGTGGTAAAATGTTACATCAAGGCAGAACACACACAGTATTATGGTCTGCTGAGCTGGATCATTCTACCCAGCTAAGGCAGGCCGCCCCTGCATCCTTCTGCATTTGCTTTCAGGCTGTGTGGCAGTTCTGTACGGCAGCGCATCAGAGCTGGGGAAAACGCGGACTTTGGAGTAAGCAAGGGCACGTGGGATTTCAGTGTGGCCTTCAGCTAATTTCTGTGCTCTAGGTGACGGGAAGGAACAGAACTAGGATTTGTTTTACTTCTTGGGTGTGAAATAATAAAAGTGCACCTTTGTGTATGACATCTGTGTGAGCGGAAAGATTAAATTGCTAGCACACTGAATTTTAAGAGAAAATAGATCAATAGTGCACTCAGAAAACAGGTAATTGAATAAAGTAGAAAGAGGTACAATAAGTGTGCTGATTTATCATGATCTTATATCAAATTGGTGGATATTATAACTGCAGCTGAACCCATTTTTTTCATTGCTGTGGTTTACTTTCACAAATGAACAAAGTCTTAGAAAATAAATGTGGAGACAAACAAACTAAGCATGATAATATTAATGAGAAAGGCAATCCAGATTCAAGAAGATCTGTTACTATTTTGTAGCCCTGAAGTCATAGACTTTAAAGAAGCATAACTTTTGAAGCCTTCTTTAAAGGAGGAAGGTGAAAGATTTTTTAAAAAAATTAAACCGTAATTCTCCTTTTAATAGTACTTCTAGTTATTTGAATATGCAATTTAAAACAGAACAGTTCCTTGCATCTTCAAGCTATCACAACAGGTTTGTCCTAAAACAAGCCTAGAGGTATGTGCTTATCACCTTCTTTAAAATTAAAATAATGAAGGAAACATTTAACTCTTCACCAAAAATTATTGTAGTGACAGAAAATGGCAGTTGTTCCTCTAATCTCTGGCTGTTGTATATAGGTTATTTGGGCAATGATTGTGAGTTTTTGCTTGAAGAGCAGGATATCTCAAATTGCTCCCAAGTGCACTATGGCTATTAGATACCATAGAGATGGTATATTTACCTTCTTGAGCCACTGGTTTTCTGTGATCATTAGATTAAAACTCTTAAGTGTAGTACAGGTACTAAAGTTATGTTTTACAGGACCCAACAGAACAAGGAAATACATTATGTTTTGGGATGTTTTTGTCTGTATAGTTTTTGTGGTTTTCTGCTTTCACTCCTTAATTGCAGCGGAGAGTGCTCCTTGAAGAGGTTTTAATTTTATCTGTACAACATTTGGAATTTTTTCTTTATGGGAACTTCTCATATTTCAACATTTGTTTTTGCTCCAGGACAAAAATAAAAAAAATAAACTAGGATGTATTAATTGAATAAACCATTTTAAAAAATTATTTTTGCAGAAGGCAAAATACTGAAATATTTAAAAATTTGGGGTTTTCATGTTCACACTCAACTTCTTCAGCCATAACTGCAAAGTTTGTCAGCCCGAGGGCAGAGTGAAGGATTTGCCAGTCCTCACCCTAGAAGTTGTATCCTCAGATCTCATGTGTCCATGATGGGCAGCAGGGCCCAGCCTCATCACTGGGCCAGGCTTCCTTGTTCACCTGGTAAAGGAGGCCACACTCTGGAAGGGGCACTTGAAACACCCGAAATCAAAGTCACAAAATCAGAATAGAATCACAGAATGGTTTGGGTTGGAAGGGACCTTTTAAAGGTCACCTGGTCCAATCCCCCTGCAGTGAGCAGGGACATTGTCAACCGGATCAGGTTGCTGAGAGCTCCATCCAGCTGCTTTCTTTTATCTAAAGTCCCACCATTCATATCTGGCTCAGATGCATTGTAGTGTTACATTTACCTCAAATTAAATATTTTGATTCTATTATTTGTTTCATTAGAACTGTCATGTAGAACCTCTGTTTTCTGAAAACTACATTTTTATTTAAAAGATCTGTTGACAGTCTCCATCACCTTTAGTTTATATAAGATCAGGATGTTCAGAGAGGTCCGTTTTGTTAACAAAAACCCCAAACAACCCAAAATAAAGCAATCTTTTAATTTTTCTTAGAAAAGAGCAGAATGTAAATGAAATTTTCATGAAAATGGTATTTCTGTTTTTACTTCTCCTTCTTGAGGTCTCTGCCACCTGGTCTGGGTTTTTTTATACCAGGAAAAGAAATCCTGTTTCTCAACTGTCTTCAAAGAATATGTTGGTTTCACTAAAATACGTGTGTTTTTATGTGCTTTCAAAAGCTCCAGTTTTTACAAAATATCACAAAATGTGTAGATATCTGTCCTCTAGTGGGAATTACAGCAAAATGGGTTCTGCACAATTTTTCAATTATTTTCTAATCCCAGACAGACTGGAAGCTACACCTATTGACAAACCTCACGGGAAAGAGCAACATGTACCAGATTCCTTTTCAGCTCTAGCAATTTATTACTTTCTCAGGAATTAGACTGTGTTAGATTAGATATTTAATAATCTGGGTTTTTTTCTTAAATTTCTTTGGATAAGAAACATTGCAACTTTTTTTTGAGAAAACTTGCTGGATTGTTAGTTGTGGGGTGTGGGATTCATCTCAGATCTCTGCAGTTGAGTCAGTCACTCTGTGTCCCATTTATAGTCACTGAAGGGGAAGAGGTACTCATGGGACATAATTGATCTGACCTATTTTACGTGTCTGCGTCAGGAGGAGATGAGTGGTACTCCAGGAACATTTGGAAAACTGACTAAATTTCCATCAACTGCAGAAGCAGCTAAGTGGGAGCAAAGGCTGTGTTAGAGACAGCAGAGTGTAGAGGAGAATCAGCTCCTATCCAAACTTTCTGGAATATCTCCATGAACTTTTTAAAACTTGAGGTCTGCATCTTAACTTCAAATGGGATAGTTTCCAAATCCTCTGTCTTAAGAGGACGTTGTAGTGCTAAGGTTTATATTCTTTAGTGGTGCCTTTGTTACACCTAAAAAACATATCACATAGAAGGTAAGTATATTCTCATGCAAAGTTTTTAAAATGAAGAGAACCAGAGTAATAGGATCTCTGTAGAGGGATAGCATTATCTTCCTTCTCTTGAAGTACATTTTGGCTCTACGGTAATGGAGTATCTTATGATTTGGGATTAAATGATATTTTTGAAAAGTCAATTATTTTGACTTTTGTTTTTAACTAATCTTCTTGTTTGTAAATTAATTCTTAGTTTGAAATAAGCAATGAAAGTAAAAGAATTTCCTGAGTAAATTCGAAGCAATCACTAACTTTAAACTGAAAGGATGCAGTTAAATTCCAGTTTGTTTCTAATCTCAAAAAATTTTTGGCCATGGTATATAATCATGCAAATGCACTGGCACAGGCACACTTGGCTGAAAATACCTTCCTTCCTTCTTGTTCTACTGTATAACAAGTTTCGTAATTTTTGATGATCATTTGCTTTATGATGCTTTGCTCATGTTCAGCATAGCTGGCTTTTGCCCAGACTAATAACTTACCTTGATACTGTGAAAAGTTCAGCTACTTTTTAGGGATTTTTCTTTCCCTTGTGCTTATTAGAAAACAAGCCTCTCTTTAATCTGATGTCGACTGCTTTGTGTATCGAAATACTGCATTTTTTCAAATATCTGTAATGAGCTATATAGTGCTTATTTATTTTATGTTGCCACAAAACATGTTGGAAATTTTAAAGATCTTTGAAAAGATGCACTTCCAGCCTGAATGGGTTGATAAATTAGGTAAGGCATATAATTAATGCAAGGATTTAGAGGTTGCATAAAGTAATAGTAGTGTAAAGATAGTTAACAATATGCTGTTTAAATTAACTATATTTGACAGTGATTTCTTTTCTCTAGTGTAGTAAGAAGAAAAATATTTAGCTCATTGAAGAAAGAACAATATTGTAGTCACTGTGTGCTGGCAACCCAGTTGCACCAGGCCTGAGGGGCTGAAAAGTCCATGAGTATAGGTAAGGAAGGATTGAGAACTGGTCACACACAGGGACATCTTCTATTCTGGCCCATGACAGTCCTGAGGGACTGAGCTGAGCATTAATAAATAGAGGAGAAGCTGTAACTTGGTTCAGAAAGGGAACTCCAAATGTATTAACAGCATGGAAGGCAGCAGTAAACAAGAGTAAAATAAGTTGAAGGACTCAAGTTGTTCGACTGGAGAGGTGGGGGTGATGGGAGAAGAGATAAATATTAGGAAGCAGATTATGGAGGGCTTTGAATGTCAAGTGGCCGTACAACAGGATTTGATTCCTGTTTCCTGCTATGTGACATTAGGCAAATCATGACATTTCTCTGGTTTTTATGAGTTGAAAATGTGGATAATGCTTGCATACCAAGTAGCAAACTGTGGTGACAGCTATGATCTTGGTGCAATGTAAATGAGATATTTAATTTACTAATTTTAAAAATTCTTAAATGAACATGGTGATGTAAAAGCATTAGATTCACACTTTCCTTGAACTTACTTTTTGTAGTACTCATTAACATATTTTTCTGTAATCAAGATTTCTGCAGAGCTTGATTTCTGTACACAAAGCTTTTTATTTATGGAAACCAAGTTTCTGCAAGGTGATTTTCTTTCTAATCTGTAGCCTTATTGAGTAGTTAATGAGGAAGTGTCCTTCTCTTTATACTTCATGTTCCTAAGCTTTTTCTTAAAATACATAGGTAGGAGATTATATTGTGTCACTAACTGTTAAATTTAGTGTTCCCAATCATTACATAAGAGAAACATGTGCAATACCATTGCCAGCTGCAGAAGCAATCCTTGCATGTATTGATTTAATTTTCCAAGTAAGAACTTACCACATAAGATATGCTTAGAGTGGTACAGTTTGTGAAAGCAAAATACAGCACAACAGAGAAGCTGCATTGTTCTGGAGGGAATGCTTGGTTTTACACAGACATTCCTTTTCTTGGAGATGAAAAAACCGTAAAACTTGAATCTGAAGTTCAAGAATTGTTGTGATATCCATGATGATCTTACACAATGTTATCTCTAAGAATTCCTGTCTACCATGTCCAGCTGGCTAAAGTACCATGGCTCATGCTGGTAGATGATGACCAGAGCTGGATTTTACACCCTTTCACTGCCTCTCATCTGGATTTCAGTAGGATAATACACTCTGGTTTAAAGTTACCATTCTTCAGTAAAGGGTCACTAATCCAGAAAAAGGCACTGGGCAAATTCAGCAGCACAGGCAGAGGTGAGTTGGATTCTGTTCTGAACACTGGTTGCAGGAACAGATCAAGCTCAAAGCCTACACTCTTGTTTGTAAGAACACTGCTGGAAACTGAATGGGCAAGACTGAGAGAAATTCACGCAGAAAGAGAGAAATAGAGAGAAAACTTCCAAAAGTTACATATTAGTCATGTCACTTGACATGCAATGGAAAACAGTTGGATAAGACAGCAATCCAAAACCACATAATGACAAAAAGTTCTTCATAAAAATACCATTAAGCTCACTTTTGAAGATGGTAATAATTTTATTGACATTTGAGAAAACTTATCTTTTCTAAAGTTAACATTTTATGCAAAATGATTGAGACATCTGGAGAAAACCTATATCTGAATGAGTCAGTTTGTGGGTTGTTGAGTCAGTTGGTGGCTCAGGTAAATTAAAATGAAAATAGTTTTTCTTTCTGTTGGTATTTTGATGTTCCTCTCATCTGCAGTAAGTAAACAATTTGCTGTTAATATTACTTGTATTTTTATTAAAATTATACTTACTATTGATTATGACTGGGGAAGCGAAATACTTCCCACTGTAGGTTAAGAACAAGTTCATGGCCACCTGAGGAACCTGACTGTACGTAAGTTTATGGGACCTGATGAGATGCATCCCAGAGTCCTGAGGGTGATGTAGCAGCGAAGCGACTCTCCGTGATATTTAAAAAGCCATGGCAGTCAGGTGAAGTCCCAGGTGACTCGAAAAAGGGAAATGTTGCACCCATCTTAAAAGAGGGTAGAAAGGAGGACCCTGGGAACTCCCAACCTGTCAACCTCACCTCTGTGCCTGGGAAGATCATGGAACAGAACCTCCTACTTGGGCACATGGAGGGCAGGGAGGGGATTTGACATAACCAGCATGGCTTTGCCAAGGGCAAGTCCTGCCTGACCAATCTAGTGGCCTTCTGTGCTGGGGTGACTCCATCAGTGGACAAGGGAAGGGCTACAGGTGTCGTTTATCTGGACTTCCATAAAGCCTTTGACACAGTCCCTCACCACATCCCGCCCTTTAAACTGGAGATAGAAGGATTTGATGTGTGGACTGTCCAGTGAATGGGGAGTTGGTTGGGTGGTTGTATCCAGAGGGTAGTGGTCAGTGGTTGAGCTCCTGATGGACATCAATGACAAGTGGTGCCCTCAGGGGTCTGTGCTGGGGCCAGTGTTATTTGATGTCTTCACCAACAGAGTGAGACTGAGTGCACCCTCAGCACGTTTACAGGTGACACCAAGCTGAGTGGTGTGCTTGACATGCCTGAGGGATGGGATCCATCCAGAGGGACCTGGACAAGCTTGAGAAGTGGCCCATGGGAATCTCATGAAGTTTAATAAGATCAAGTGCAAGGTACTGCACCTCGTATGGGGCAACCCCTGTTATCAACACAGGCTGGGGGATGAGCAGATTGAGAGCAGCCCTGCCCAGAAGGACTTGGGGTTGCTGGTGGGTGAAAGGCTGGACATGAGCCAGCCATGGGCACTCACAGCCCGGAAATCCAGATGTGTCCTGGGCTGCATCCAAAGGACTGTGGGCAGCAGGGGAGGGAGGGGATTCCATCCTTCTTCTCCACTCTGATGAGACCCCATCTGGAGTGCTACATCCAGCTTTGGGATCCCCAAAATAAGAAGGACATGGAACTGTTGGAGGGAGCCCAGAGAACCAGAAAGATCATCAGAGGGCTGGAACACCTCTCCTATGAGAAAAGGCTGAGAAAGTTGGGAGTGTTCAGCTTTGGGGTGACTTTATAGCAGCCTTCCAGTACCTGAAGCTGGAGAGGGACTTTTTACAAGGTCATGTAGTGACAGCACAAGGGGAAATGGCCTTAAGATGCAGAAGGGTAGGTTGAGATTAGATATTAGGAATAAATTCTTTACTATGAAGATGGTGAGACTAAGATCTCGTTGTCCAGAGAAGTTGTGGATGTCCCATCCCCAGAAGTGTTCAAGGCCAGCTTGGATAGGGCTTTGAGCAACCTGATTTAGGGAAAGGTGTCCCTGCCCACAGCAGGGAGGTTGAAACTGCATGATTTTTAAGGTCCTTTCCCACCCAAACCATTCAATGATTCTGTGATTCTATGTCCCAAAATATATTTATAATATCCAGTGTAATAAAATGTTTCTGTACTTATGCAAAACGTTGGGTTTGAAACGTGGAGATTTGGACTGAGAAGAATTTGGGGAGTTTGCTTGACAGCTTTATAGTTCTCATAAAGGAAAAATTCATTAAATTTGTCAAGAAAAAAGTCATAATAAGTGGTGGAAAATGAAACCTGAAACTGAATAAATTATTACTAAAAGATGAGGGTTTTTTAATCACTGGGGTGATAAGCCATCAAAATGATTCAAATGGGGCATAAAATGCAATACTTTTATTCAAACAGAAATTGTGGACTAATTGCAGTGACCACCTGATGATACTTGATGACATTCTCTGATGTTTTTAATAGGGAATGTGCTCACCATGGTCTTTTCTGACCTTGAAATCTATCAATCACTCCCATATGACACAGTGTTTTACTGTGAAATGTATTCTGTACAGATTTTTTTCTTCTTCCCTGTTTCTCTGCTGTTCACGCAGTGTGAATGGTGGTGCCTATTAATTCTGGAGTAAAATGATTTTATGGTGGTTTTATTATCAAAACAAAGCAATTTTTAATTATTCTAAATAATGAGGTCTAAGAAAATCTTGCCAATCTTACCAGCATATAAAGACAAAAATGCTTATCAGCTTTAGTTAAAATCTCATTTGATTGCAAAGTATTGTTTTATTGAAGGTATTTTGTAATGGGTTGACTGTAGAAGCTGGTGTGGATGGTAATTTTGTATTCACACTTTTGTCATTTATGGCTTGTAGTCATGTAAGAAAACATAGCTAAATGTTTCCTATTATTTCTGTACAAACTGCAGGATGGAGGTCCCCCTTCTGTAATGACCAAAGCTAAGTAGAAAATGTTTGTTTACCCTTTGTACTATTTTTAAATTGATTTTGAGGACTTGCTCATGAAACACTGAAGTACTCAAGGAACAAAATCAAATCGCTGAGTAGTAAACCAGAGAAATTATTTCTTAAATAAACTGCCAAAAGACATTTTTCTAGTTCTTGCTGTTCATCTGGGCAAGTCTTGGAGAAGAGTTCATTTTTCCAAGGACAACTTTTCCCTTGAGGACAGTGCTTTTCACCAGAAACTTCATAAGGTTGCTAAAGTCTTTCATTGTTGTTCTGTCTTAGTAATGTAGAGGCATTTCTAGTAGAGTTTCAACAGAACAAAACTAGTCTGAGTTAGTTACTATCAAGATAGTACTCACATGAGAGCATCTAGTTGTTTTATGTTGAAAATCAAAATGAATGAGCATCAGCTTGTAGCCCTCTACCACATGTCACTTGTAGTGCTCAGCCTAAGCTGATGCATTCTGGGATAGTGAAATCCTCAACATGTGACAATTTTCCATTTATGTGTGTGTATATACATGTGTATATTATTAATGTTAAATCAAAGCCCAGAGTTCTCATGCTTTCATGTTCTGGTTCAGCAGTGCTCACTGCTACTCACTGTCCTTAGACACTCACTGCATTACAGACACCTCTGCATTGAAGTCTTCTTCAGAGCTCTGGTTGCAACTCACCACCAGCATTACAAAGCACCAGAGCTACCTCTGGATTCTTCTGCACTTGTCTCTTGTTCCCCCTGCAGTGTTTGAGGTTGGACAATCCAAATCAGCCTGGCTGATTTTATGGAACTGGGAAGGAGGTTGCACAGAGAAAAATCTGACTAATCTGAATTTAAAATACAGCAATAATAGCTTTTGACCTGAAAGCACTATATGAATTTTCATTCTTTTGATGGAAAAAGGATCATTATTGGTTTTGGCCTGGTATTTTGCTGCAGTGCAGCTTTCTATGCCTTCTTCAGCTTTCTCTGCTGTGTTTCTCACTGAAGAAACAGAATAAGAGATTGATTCCTGTGACTTCAGGTCAGTACAGGATCATGCCCCAATGGGCACTGTATCACTGGCTCATATAGAGTTTTAGTCTACTTACTTACTGCCAAACTCTACATCAAAGAAAAGGAAGCCAGCAGGTGTTTCACATATTGCATGGGGAGAAAAGCATCTGAGCTTCTGTCTGCTCGCATTCTGCAACTGCTGCAGAGATTTTTAGGGAGCGAGAAGAGGCTGAAATACAGTCATCTTTCAGAAGTGAACACAAAGTTTACTCAGACATTACTTTGTCCTCTGCTATATTTTTATCATTAGACAATAAAATTTTCTTATTTCAAAAAATTACTCCTAATGACTCACCCCCTGCTGCTGGCTTTAAGTTTCAAACAAATGACATGAAAAATAACTGGTAAGCAATACAGTCATAGTAAAAAAAATAGCCATGACCACAAAAACACAAAAGGATCCCACCTGCCCTTAGCTTGTTTGAAATACAACCTTATATGTACCAACAAAAGCATACCTAGAAAAAAAAATAAGGTATTTTTTTAAAGACATTTTCCTTGAAAATATAGGTGTTGTAAAGACAAAGGGGATGTGAGTCATTAGGAGGTATGGTCTGATTGACACTCAGCTCATGTTGTGTTTTGCAAGAATAGATTACATGCTTTTCAGTAGCACTAAACTTAAACTTTTCTTGTTGAGAGCAGGAGCAATTATGGCTTGGATAATAAAAGTGGAGATATAAAATAATTTCACTGTATTTTGTTTCCATTTTATGGTGTAGAAATTTGTGTAACTTAAAATGTCAATAAGGAGATAAATTGCTGGCTTTCAGTGTGAAAAAATAATAGTATGATTTTCTTATGCCAAAAGATACAGCAGGTATCTGTTGAAAAGTAAGACAAGAACAGCTATTTTTGAAGCAGCAGAGGTTTCTTTCATTTCATATTCTTGCACATATTTTTTCTAGCTATTGAAATTTTTTTTTTATAGCTGTTGAAGTGATGAAGCTACTGAAATATTTCTGTCCTTTCAAAATTATTAAGACATAGCTGTCATAGTTAGGGGCGCTTCCAAACACTGTGCTGTGCTAGCACTTTGTCCTAAAGAAAGATGTGTCCTTGTAGACCCAGTCTTAATGTATGGGCAGCGTCAGCTGGGATGAGCTCATGGTGCCAAAGTGTCACAGCTGCTTTGCCAAATGAGGAAATGAAAGAGAGACAGAAAATGTTTGGCCAGTGAAGGCAGCAAAGAAAGAATATATTCAATGATCACTAAAGAAGGCTGTTGCTGATGTCTGTAAGTGCACGACTGGAGCTGCAGAGAATGCTGTTGTATGGCTGGTGACATACAGGACAGCTCTTGGTGATGGCCCACTGTCACCCAAATACTGACCTACCTCTGCTACTCTTGGTCAGACAACTTGCTGGTTGTTTTAGGGGAAAGATTTTTTATTTCATCTAGTAAGACTGATTCTTTAGTTTATTTTAAAATATTTATTTTACTAAATTTCACCAGCAACATTAGAGATGCCAATATTTAGAAATGATTGCATGCCTTTTAGAAGGTCTTGCGTTTAGAAACTATTCACACATCTCAGAGTACTTGGTGCAACACAAGCTTATGAAGCCAGATTCACTGGCAACATGTTGATTCTGGATCTGAGAGTTACTGAGAGAGGGAGGGAATTGCCTTGCTAGGAGTGAGATGATTCACGAGTTGGGAGATTTCCCCTCAGAATCATGGGGTAGTTTTACTGACATTTTTGCTGTGACACACCACACTCTCACAGCTCACCAAATGAAGGCTAAACCACTTCATGCAGGGCAGTTTGGTGTAGGAAAAGAGAGAAAATGAGAACTTTTTTAAATTATGAATTATGGAAAACCTGAATTGTGAAGCACATATGTGTCATTCTGTCTATATAATTATGGACATTTGAAACTTTCCATATCTGCTGGTTTAGTTAACACTAGTGAATTAAAGCCAAATTCTTACAAGATTTGCCCACCTGCTTCCAGAACAGAACTACCTTTGTGGTGCAACTACCTGTGATGGAAAGCCTACATTCTTAACAGGGGTGCCTCTTATTTCTAGAGGAGACATTTCTGCTTCTGGTAGTCAAAATTTGAGTAACTTAGCACCATTGAAAGTTATATCACTCTATTTAGAACATGAGCTAACTGGAGATACAAAGTAAGATGTGAGGGTGGGACATTGCTAGAGTAGAATACATAAATTTGAGATATAAAATTGCTTTAGGTGAAGCATAGTAAAAGGTGGCATGGCCAGAATGATGTAAATTATTGGTGAGTAAATTGTGAAAAATTTATGTCATCCTGAAATTAAATTGCTTGATTTTTAAATATGTTTTGTTAGAGATGCATTTTGAGGAAAAATGAAAACATTTTACAAGTAAGAACAAAAAGAAATGAAGAGCTGGACTATCAAGAGGCTTTAGGCATAATTTCCAAAATAGTGAAGATGGTTAAGATGGTGCTTTCTGCTTCTGTTACCAGACTCTTCAGCTGGTCCATTTCATTCTGAGGTCTAAAGTTGCTCAAAGAGGAGCTGGTCCTCTTGAATCTGTTCCTATGGTCTGCATGAAGTAACCTGGTGCTAACCAGTGCAACAGCTGGTGGTTTGGGTTGTCAGTGGAAACTGGGGTGCAGGTCTTTTGTCTCAATGAGGCTCCAAGGACATTTTTTCTCAAAATTCTCACATTTTCTTGATAGACCTCACTGCTAAGGTGCAGCATAGCAGAAAACCCCAACCACACTGTACTTTCTCCATCAGGACTGTTCACAATGTTCTTAAATGACTGAACTGGAGCTGGTATCATGAAGCTGAGATTGGCTTGAAAGAATATCTTTAGCGAATCAATCTTCAGTGAAACAATTCACTAGATCTAGTATTTAAAAAACCCGTGGAGTTTGTTGGTTTTTTGTTTGGGGTTTTTTTTGTTGTTGTTTTTTACTTTTAAATTGAAGAAGAAATCCCTGCTTTTCCCACAGGCAGTAATTCTGCCATGCAGCACTATGATGAGGTTCTAGGAGTATGGCATAGGAGTATTACTCAGGTAAGACAGGAGCAGTTCATTTTTTCCAGGAGAGAGAACTACAAGCAGCTATTTTTAGTAGATGCAGATATTTCCATTTTTCACAGTAGTAGCAGTACCTATTTTTTAATTGCTGATGGGAAATGGAATCCATTGGGAATCCAAATCCATGGGAAATGGAAAAACCTATAGCTAGTAATTACAGCCTCTTCTCACCCTTCAGTCCTGGAGGATCCTGTCCTCTGCTAACAATTATGAAATCTGGCACTCCTGTATCACACTGCATATTAGGTTAAACCTAAATAGCTGTCAAGGAGAGGAGATCTCATACCCAAGACAGGCTACCAAAGGAGGGCTGCATTTCCAAAAAGTTTGAGAATTGCTGCTTTACACAGTCCTAGAGGCACAGATTGGAATGAGCTGTCAAATACAATATTTCACAGACTATTGTTGAGTTTGTATAATGAGGAGGAACCTACCTGCAGAACAGGATGAAGAAAGAGAAGATTAAAAGAGACACTGAGCTCCACTGGCTGATCTCTAGGACAGTAAGAAAAAAGCTGAATAAGATTTTTATACTTAGATGAAAACTCTGTATCTAGTTATTTTACAGGCTGGAATAGTAAATGTCTGAGGCTTTGGTTTGGCTTGTTTTTTTTTTTTTTTCTTTTTCCAAAGCTTTTTA
>WEIT01026124.1:11667-22262 GCA_013389985.1 Dryoscopus gambensis | reverse complement strand
GAACCCAATAGACCAGTGTGGGTAAATCACATAGTTAATTATAAAAGATACTCAAGATTCAGGGTTTAATTTAATCAGTGTGAATAAATCATCCTGTGGTTCTCCTTTGGAATCCAAAACAGTTTGTCTTTCTTACCCACTACTGCTAATATGAAAAAATGCTGCTCATGAGTTAATTTATATTAACTCATGGAGTTAATATATGGCTTAGTAAGAGAATAGAAGAGAATAAAATCATTTATTAGAATTAATATAATCTATTTTGCTCTGAAATAGAGAGTTCACAGTGAAACAGCAGAGTAAAACCAGTGTTAAGAGTGCCATGCTCGTGAGGACACCCTGATTAACTGTTTTTCTGAAGAGATACTCGCAGCTCTGTTTCTTCCGAGGTAGCAGCTGATGCCTATTGCTGGCCCATGGCTTCAGCAGTGTCTGGGAACACAGACGCAGCGCTGGCTGACAGCCATGGGAGGTAGAACATAAAACTGGTTTATTTACTGAGGTATTAAGCAAACTTCAGCAATCATTGTTAATACTTGGGACGATATCCAAGGCAGAAGACAGGAGTCCTGTTGGCTCAGGAGTATAAGGAAGCTTTCTGGAAAATTGGAGCATTAATGAAAAGCTTATCTTACATACCAGGACTTGAGCAAAATGCCAGAGCACCAGATAGTAGTACAGCAGCCTTCTTCTAGAGGTTCTTTTGTTCTGAGAGGCTCTGACTTCTTTTGGAATAAGACAGCAGAGGACTGGCCTACATCTGTGTCTTTATACTTTAAAAAGAGTTAGAAGCTTTTAAGTATGTTTGCATGGCTGTATAAAATATATTAAAAATATACCTAAAAGAGAAACTTACCAAAGACATATCTCCAGCTTGGTCAACATTTTTATTATAGTTCAAGGAAATAGGATTTGAGGATAAAGCAGGTAAAGGTTTTATCTGTAATTAAGTGTGAGTGGCTGGAGGGTTTTGTCAGTAATTTTCCGCTTAAAACAAACAAACAAACAAAACCCCCACCGAAACTCATATGAAAATCTTGGGAATGCCATACCTTTTCCAGGCAGCTTGGAATGCTTAGAGACTTTGAGGGAAAAGATAAGATTCATAGCTTTATATGCTGTAAAGTTGCACAAGTCATGGACATGATTTGTGCAAAATGATTATGTGTGAATGCTGGATGGAAAGCAGCTCATAAACACAATTTTGTTGCTACTTGTGTGGATTAATATTTCTCTGAAGTGCTCCTGTACCACAGGGAGCTCATATACTGCTGATCTAACTTAGACATGGTTCAATGTGGGTAAAATGAGCCCCATCCCCTACGGTAAAACTGGACTGGTTTAAAGTTTCATTTGGTTTTACCCAGCTGCGATAGAAGTCTCTGGGATATATTTATGTCCTATTTAGATTAGTTGCAATCCACTTCAGTGAACAAAGCTCTAAAAAATCCCTTTACCTTACAGAAGTTCAAAATCAGTAAATGCTACATGGTAAATTCCAAGATCTTCACAAAAAAAATGTGCATGAGGATTATGCTGGTCCAAGCACAGAAATACCTTAACTACGGTTCCCAGAGGAACTTTCATCCTATTCCTTTATTATTTCTAAGATGATTTTTGCTTGATTTCCTCATGCTGTCATTCTGTTGTTTCTTTTATATTACATCTGCTTTTCTGCTCAGGATTTTGGCACTGCTATCAGGTACAGGTTATTGAAGGGATGAAGGAGTCTATACCCTCTGCTGAATCCGTGTGATCCATTTCCATGTCATACCCATCCAGATGTGCCAGTTCCTCATTCAGAGGGGCTGCATTTGTTCCTGAAGCCGAAAAGGATATTGTTCTCTTATGTTGCTCTTTTTCTGTTAGAACTTTAATTTACAGTGAAGGAAAAAAGAAGTTTTAAATGTGGATATTGACTGTGATTTAGAGTAATCTCTGTACTTAGAGGTTTTAGAAGGTTAACTGGCAACTTTCTGCATGTCGTCCAGGCAGT
Source organism: Dryoscopus gambensis (assembly GCA_013389985.1). Classification (NCBI taxonomy): domain Eukaryota; kingdom Metazoa; phylum Chordata; class Aves; order Passeriformes; family Malaconotidae; genus Dryoscopus; species Dryoscopus gambensis. The sequence goes on along the minus strand of WEIT01026124.1, from coordinate 20,266 downwards.
TGGACTAGATGACTTTTGTTGGTCCCTTCTAACTGAACTATTCTATTCTATTCTATTCTATTCTATTCTATTCTATTCTATTCTATTCTAATTTACTGCTGAATGTATATTTTGAGAATGTTATAATCAACTTTAAGTAAAACAGGTTTTGAAAGGATCGATGAGGAAATCATGGGAGAGGACAAGCCCAGAGCAGCAATAGTATGGAGAGGAGTGTGAGGATAGAGCGAAAATAGAAAGATTGTTAATAATCTAGTAAAAAATACTAAGATTATGACAATATTGGAAAACATATAGGAAAATCTACAAGTATTTAAGGAGAGAAATGTTGATGTATGTTGTCACATCTCATCAAAATTGATAAGGAATATTTTTGCCTATGTGTTGCCTCATGAAAAAAAAGTTTTCTTATTTTAGCAGTAATAGTATTACTGACACATTTCCTTCAGATACATAAGATGCCATCTATTCTTTTCTGGAAGGCACAGTAATTTATTTTCCTTGACCATACTGCTCTGTAGGCAAGCTGAGCAAAATAGAGTATTCCTAATCCACTGAAAATTAGCAAAGTTTTTAATATTAAAATAGTTGTGAAAGTGAAATAGGTGTCAAGTGAAGTGCCTTTCTATGACTACAGCGAGAACAGAAGAGCAATATGGCAGAAAGGGTTAATGGTTATTATCTGCTAATAATGAAATCCTGTACAAAACTTGCAAGCCAGTGGAGTTATAGAACCATCAGTACATGTGGAAGGTCTCTTCTGTATCTCATTAAATGAAAAACTAGAAGTGAATTGAGAAACTCGTTCTCGACTGCGGCAGAACAGTGATCAGAGTCTGCACTAATAAACCAAATGTCTGACCCACTGTCTGACCCACAGTGACACACTATAGACAATTAAAACAGGATTTATTAACTTCTGTGTTTCACAGAAACTGCCATTCTCATTTCTGAAAGTAGCCCAGATTGATCACTGCATTGTGGAACAAATCCAATATAAAATCAAGCTCTGAATAATTTATGACAGTGTTTGTAAGCCTAGATTAAAAAACTTCTCAAATGCATAAGTCCTCCAAAGGCCAGAAAAGAGTAATGAGTATATATTTGTCTTATTTCTGCAGTGTAGACAGGTTCTTCAGTGTATACTGAGAGACTATTCATGACTAGAAATGATAGAAATTATTTTTTTAAATAAAAAAATGCCAAACCTGTATCTTTTTTACAACATTCTTGCAATTTTTCCTGATTTTATCATAATCTTTGACTAAGACCAATGGCATTCCAGATGTTTTCTTACTGTTATTGGCATATGTGAAATGAAAAGGACTTTTCATTGGAATGCTTCAATGAAAACTTCCCCAAAGTGTCCAAAAAACCCCAATATAGGTGGAAGGGCCTCCTCCTCCTGCTAGATCTAGGATATTTAGCTCTCATTATAGAATGGGGAGTCTAGCTATATAGTAAGTTTCTACTTTTCTTACTGCCCAAAGACAAAAAGCACAATGAAAATAGGACATAGTACTAATGATACTGGTCAGATTGGCAGTACTGTTCTGATTCAGAATATATTTCACCACTTATGTTGCCAGAAACATGCATTTACCATTATGCTAATAAAATAAAATGCTGTGAAGTTGGCAGCCAGAGCCATGATTCTCTTCATGATTGTCACCATATGATTTGCAGGTGAGGTCCACGTCTACTTATTTAAGACTTATTAAAAAGATGAATATTTTGCCAATAGGTTTTATAGTTTTCTTCACCCTTTGGAAAAAATTACTTATTGTTTTGTTGTGCATTGTCTCTGCTTCCCCCCAGCCCCCACCACCCCGATGTCAGTACAATTCTTCCATATTAAAACATTTGAGCGGCTGATTCATCATTGTGGTGAGGCCACTAATTCTCATGATGAACATTTCTCTGTGCTTTGCTGTGAATTATTGACAGAATTAAGTAAATTCAGGATTGCTGCCTACTAATGCCCAGCTGCATTCTGAACACAAAAAGCAATAAGAGCATTAACAGTAACCCTGTTCCACTCCCCCAGGGCTGCTTCAGTACATGAGACCCTCAACATTTTGCTGCTGGTCTGTCAAAATTTCTCCCAGTTCCTTCTCCCCTAGCTGTATTCAGAAAACAATGTATAATTCCTGCTTGGAGCTCAGAAAGGTGAGGAAACCTGTTGGGTGGGGTTATTAAGGGTTAGCCTTCCTTTGGCCTGTATTTAATATGAAGAACATGATAGAAGGTTGGAATATCAGAATAGGGAGGCAGAAGAAGGGTAGAAAATGAAAAGAAGGTACTGCACCCTCTTAATTTTGCTCATCAAGAAAACCTCAAATTTGTCACCAGGTTTATTCATGGCTCTGAAAGTAGATTAAGGCTTTCAAATAACATCCCCTTTGAATGTAATAATTCTGGTATTAAAGATTAGATTTCTGTGATCATAAGACAAACTTTTTCTAAACTGGATCCCAACTGACTTCTGAAACTCAAAACCTTAAATGTCTCATGTCATTTGTCACCCTATTGATGAGTTTTGGGAGCTTGCTGCACTGCACACATATATTTAATGTCTCTTTTATGGTAATACAGCTTATGAGCCAAAATGTAATATAGGCTTCTTAAATCCATTATTCAAAACTTACATTTCTGTCACTGCAGTAGATTTGTGGTGAGTAATTTCAGCATTTTGGAAAGTAGCCATCAGCTGAATGACTCAGAGCAAAGGGCTTTACACAAATGCAGATCATGACGGTATAAATTCTTTCATAAAAAGATTGAATCATTGACAGTAAATGTTCTTAACAAAGATGTATTCCAAGGTCCCAATTAACACAGTCTTTTTTTATGCAACCTTTGTGTTGCGAAACAAAGAACTTGTTTTAAGAAACTAAAATCACATGTACTTTCTAATTTAGTCTCATTTTTTGCATAAGTATTCTGCATTCTCCATTATAAACTTAGGAGGGAGAATAATGTGTTCCTGGACATGAAAGAACAAGAGAAGCTTTAGAGAAACATTGAGGCTTTCAGGTGGAGTAAACAACGAGATGCTTGTACCTGATTCCCAACTACATCCTGGGCTGCATCACCAGCACCGTGGGCAGCAGGCGAGGGAGGGGGTTCGGCCCCTCTGGTCTGCTCTGATGAGACCTCACCTGGAATATTGCATCCAGCTCTGGGGCCGCCAACATAAGAGGGACATGGACCTGTTGGAGTGAGTCCTGGGGAGGCCACAAAGATCCTCGAAGGGCTGGAGCACCTCTGCTATGGAGACAGGCTGGGAGAGTTGGGGCTGTTCAGCCTGGAGAAGGCTCTGGGGTGACTTTGTGGCACCTCCCTAAAGGGGCTACAGGAGAGCTGGAGAGAAACTTTTTCAAGGGTATGGAGTGATAGGACAAGGGAGGATGGCCTTAAGATGAAGGAGGATTGGTTTAAATCAAATATTAGGCAGAAAATCTTTACTGTAAGCATGGTGAGGGATTGGCACCGGTTGGCCAGAGAAGCTGTGGATGCTCCATCTCTGGGAGTTTTCAAGGCCAGGTTGGATGGGGCTTTAAGCAACCTGCTCTAGTGCAAGATGTCCTGGCCCATGGCAGGGGGATTGGAACTAGATGATCTTTAAGGTTCGTTCCAACTCAAACCATTCTGTGATTCTGTGATTCCATGATCTGATGTTTCAATTTTTTTTTAAATTAAACAATTAGATAAGAACAGCAGGAGGGTGTGACAGTGAAATAGCTTTTACAACAAAGGAAGTTGGTGAGCATACAGTCTTTTGAAGGGGTATTAAAGGGAATAGAAGTTGTTGAAATAGAATCAAAATAGTAAACATATGAAAAAAATATGTGAAAACCAAGAGACAGAAAAGTATTTATACAGTGTTAAATAACTGAACAGTTCCTAGCAAGTCCAGGTCTCATAGTACATCTTCATGTTTGAATTGTAAGACTGCAGATGTATACAAAGTAACTTTTTGGTAGTTGTAAATACATGTGACAGCTGAAGCAGACTAGGGTTTTCCTAGTTTATGTATGTATTCAACTATTTGTCTCCAGGGAGTCAGTACCACTAAACAAGTAAGTAGTAGTAAAGATTCTGTAGAAAGACTGGAAAGGCATGTTTTTGATTTAAGAATAGAAATTGTAACTTTGAAGAGGAAAGCCACCTTAGGAAATGCATGTGAAAGATGGAAAGCACTAGAAAGTGCTAAAAAGGAAATTGCTAGACTTGGAGGAGATGCCTGTTAATAAAGGAAAGAGATTATAATCTCCTTATTTTCTGAAGGATTACTAAAAGGGAAAAACTTAACCTATCATTGATGCACGCTATCTAAATAATGTATTTAAATCAAGAACAATAATGAAAGAAGCAAGAGCTTTTTGAATGTATCTGTCTCTCACACGGCAGAAGCCAAGTGCTTTTTCAGCAGAAGTAAAAGTCTGAATGAAAAATGGCCCGGAAAGAATCTGCCAGGGAACAGCAGAGGCAGTCTGCTCCCAGATGAAAAGTGAGCCAGCGGCTGAGGATGGGAACGTGGCTGGCACGGGCAGGAGCCTCATGGACAAGGAGCCAGTCCCCCCATACCTCAGCAAGGCAAGCAGGGCAGATTGATGACCCCATCCAGGTTTAGCTGAGAGGCCAGGCCACAGCAAGCCCATGGTGATGAGGAAGGTCTGAGATCAGGCTGCGATATTAAATCTGAAGGTCTGGGTCAGGGTCTGGATCAGCAGGGGGCATGCTCAGGCATGGTGGCAGCAGAGCTGCAGTGCACTTCAGACCAGGGGACACTGTCTCAGCTTAATAGCAGCTCCCAGGAGATGGAGCGGGTAGTCTCCAATTCCATCTTTTTTTTCATAACAGCTGAAAGCAGTGAACTGGCCTCGAGCTGCTTCTAGGAGGGGAGAGAACTCAGAGCCCTGAGGACATCACAGTAAAATGGTGGTTTGCATAAGGAAGAACTCACATATAAAATACATGATTTGGATAGCTAGGAGAAGATTGGAGGATAAAATGAGCGTATAATACAGCAACAGATTAATTTTTTTTTAATGTATGGCAGAAAAAACATATAACAGACCTAAGACAAGGAACACCTTTCCCCCAGAAAAGTTGCAGAAGAAAGAAGAGGTGAAAGGAAGGACTTGGAATAACACAGCATGTTGTTTAAGGAATGATTGATGGTTTCAAAATTAGAGAACTGAAACCAGAGAAATATGAAGGGGCTGAGAATGAGATTAGGCCAGGAAAAGTGGAAAGTAATATCTGATTAGGCAAGAAAAGGGAGCAAAAACGTTAAGGTCCAAATCCAAAGAACTTGGTCACTATTAGGACCACCTGTGCCAGACATGCATATAAATTAAGTGTTTGGCTAAGCAATTTTGGTTTAGGCAACAGAGTTTTCCAATCAAGGAAGTTAATGATAGAAATGGAGTTCTTAAGAATGGAAATACACATCAGTAATTGGGAGCTGAGAAGAAGCAGCACTCTAAACTCTCTCTCATCTGGATCTTGCACCTGTCTCAAAGTTGTAGTTTAACTTCCATGTTAAGACTGAAAGCCTTCACCTTTTAACTTTGACACTTACACTATGATGGTGACTGAAATAGACATATCTCAAAATATTTTTGTTAAGGGCTTTGTTAAGGCTGTTTTATGGAATTCACACTGCCAATCCTTGGCAGAGAGAGCCCACACTGAAGAGACAACTAAGTAATTTTTGAGTGATTTCTCCATTTCTGGAGAATGTCATTACATCTTCAGGCTAAGAAAGGACAGAGAAATCTACTTCCCCAGGGAAGAGTATAATTGCTTTATGAAAAAAATCTTCAGTGAAATGCACCCATCAAGAAGTCTACTTTTCCTTACAGTTCCAGACAACAAAAAATCCCACTGTCACCCAAACTGCATCATCCTCTAGGAGCATTAGGTTATCTCTTTGTTAATAAACTAATCCTGGATGCAGTCTGGGCCTGAGCACAGAGACAGGATCATCCAAACTCCTGAACTGCTGGCATGGTCATGTCCATGGTGCATTTTGGAGTGTTAAATAAGCACTTTTACAAACAATACTCAGGCAAAGGCTGGGGATATATTATGGGCCAAGGATCCAGGGAGGTAGGATCCAGCTGTTTTGTTTTGGAGGGAAAGGAGATAGAGAAGTCAGCCAAATGCATGTGAGCTATGCTGTGCTAATCAATACCAGGATCGGAGAATTGTTGCTGGCCCATTTCATTTATTTTTAGGAGCAGCCTGAAAGCATGGGTAGCAGCATCCCAGAGTTACCTTGACATTTGAAGTCATGAATGGAGGAATCATAAGACTTGACAGCAAGATTGTAGTGGTACAGGCATCAGCTTTGGTAGTGGTCAGGTAAGTAGCTCCTTGATTTAAAACCCATCCTTAAACCTTGCTTCGTGTCAGTGATTACCTGCTGGCTGTGTTGACTCAGGGCTGCAGAATGTGAAAGCTTACAGGAGCAAGATAAGAAGTTTCAAAGAGTTAAAAGCCCAGTTCCCAGGGACTTGTAATAAGACCTGAGAATCCCTTAGGTCTCTTTGAAAATCCCATCTGAAAATAAAAATTGGATGAAGTGTAGGATTTATTGGTTCTGACAAAAAAAAAAAAAAAAAAAAAAAAAAGCAGCAAGTTTTCAGACAAGCTGCAGACTGGAATAACAGAAAAGAAGTGATATGAATTTTCTAACAAGTCTTGTCAGTTTTCCTGTCCTTGTTAAGGAGGACAGAACATCTGCAAGTGGGGCAGACATGATCTTGAAAATAAGTCCTGAATCAATCAATTCAGCAAAGAACAATCTGTACACATGATTTTGGTTTTGGCAAATCATCAAACAGCTATTAACTGGAAAGCTAAATGGGGTCAGCAATTCAAGCCTGGCTGGAAGATAATAAAATCATAAAAGCATTATAATATGCATTACTTAAATGTGAATAGTCAAGGCACATTTGAATTAAGTGTGGCTGGTTTCAGCTTCAGATTATGACACCCCTGTTTAGATGTGTCTGTGTAGGTGCCTATAATGAATTAGCTACCTAAGCTCCCATTGCAGTCAATATGATCTGTCAAGGCCAGAGGCCTTTTCAGCTGATGTGGGGAGTTCACTTAGAGTGAATAGCTATTGACTTCCATGTCTACTGTGTCTGCTGGTCACCCTTCACAGCTGCTCCGTTCTTTGTGAGAATATGCCTTTTCTACTCAAATTCATCACAGGAAACTTAGCAATGTTTGCGTTTTAAGCAAAGGATTTAGAATTATTTCCAAAATACTTTGGTCACCCTACTGAGTATTTCTTCTAATTAAAATAGAAATCCCTCCACTACAAGATCTGGAGCCAGCTGATCATCCATACCCATGTGCTCTATAGAAATAGAACTTGGAACTGAATATCCCATGGAACTCCTGTATCTATTTTTGGCTTATATTTTCTTCAATTTAACCTTGGTCCTGTTTTTAAATGTGGAACATCAGGACTTGCCAATGAACCCGATAAGAGCAGTTCTGGGCCACGCTCAGGACTCACACAGCCCATATATTTATTCTCTGTCATTTAGCGTTTACCTGTAGCATTGGTGGCCTATAGCATTTAACTAAAAGAGTACAAAAGAATAGGGCAAGCACATAGTCACATTTCTCTAGTTTACTTTTCCAGCCTTGAGAAGTTTTCAGCTCAGGGAGTGCTAAATCAAAGATTATATCACATTCTTGCTTACTAATTTCTAGAATTTTATGAGTCATTCTTTAAAAAAGTGTTTTTGTGTGTTGACAGGATGGTGAACTTAGTTCTTCATGTTTATGTTTTCCATGCTACTTAAGAATTTTTAAGCCTTCTGTTTTACACACTCCCCTCCTCCAGCTGGAGAACAAGCTGAATCATTTTACTGTTTTTTTTCTGGATTTACTTATTTGACCATAACATGGCTTTTAGAACCTAGCAGCATAAGTCTAAGATTTTGTTCCCTAGTCATAATATGTAGAAGAAGAGGTGAATTCCTGTTCATCTAACCTCTGTGTTGGCAAATACCATTTACATCCTAAATTTTGTTATTCTAATCTTAGTTTGCACTAATGTCAAATAAACTCATTAGAAGCATGTTGATAAAAGCAGTTTTTCACAATAGTGGTAATTCTACCTTTCGGACTTTATTAATATTGAGGAAGATTTTGTAATTTTACATTTCCTGAAGGGAATAAAATTAAGGGTAACAAAGGTTTTCTAAATCAATAGGAAACAGATGTGATTCCTATGAAAACTCTTGCATTGAAGCTTCTTTACTATCTAGTTTATAATGTTGTAGTGGTTTAGTTCGCATTTTTACCTTCTGTGAGATAAGAATTAGGAAGAATGCAAAGCAGGCTCCATACTTTAGAGAATATATAAAGAAATTTATTAATAGAACTAAAAAGAAAAAAAGGTAATTAGGGTTAGAATAAACCCTCAGGCCACTTTCTTCCCCCCATCCTCCTCCCTCCTTCCATTTACAACATAAAGACACAAAGTTGGTATTATTTCAGTCAGTTTACACCCTCTATAATAGTCTCTTATCAGTTCACTTAGGGAGAGGAGTCTCTTATGCTC
>WEIT01026124.1:0-11023 GCA_013389985.1 Dryoscopus gambensis | reverse complement strand
GAGGGGCTCGGGCCTCAAGTTCCCTGTCCCGCAGACAGGAAGGAAGAGAGAGCGGGCCGGGCTTAGGCATCTTTAGATGGGGTATTTCACTGAGGCGTTCCAATTTTTAAATGGTTTAATAGAAGTGTCAATATTCAAATTTGCTACTTAATTAGTTCTATTAAGTANCGATTTGGGCAAGGCAGTGGCTGGAGCTGGCGGTGGCTGGACCGGAGGAGAGAGGGGTCATCTCCGCTGCCGAATCGGCTNTTAAGTATGGAGGAAGTTACAACAGCTCCCTGCAAAAAACATCACTTCCTTGACTGGTGGAAAGGTTTCTTTTTCTCAGCCAAAACTCCAAGCCGTGCTAACCCATGACAAATGTTTAAGTAAATCAGCTCTAAAATAAATAGTGCTGTGGGGCAGAGGACATTGATTACATCTCTGAGTTTTGAGGACAGTTCTACCCAAATCCAATTTTATAGGCATTAAGACAAGTGGAAAATTTCAACTCATTTCAACACTAGGAAGGCTTTTTAAGACCATTTACACAAATTGAGCATGTTGGTCTGTGGATTTTTTTTGTTTAATTACTGCATTACAGTGATAACAAAAGATCAGTTTTTAATGACATTACACATAGGTACTAATGCCGAGTAAAGAGTGATGAATGGGACATACTTTGAAAAATTTAACTATAAATTAGTGAGATGATGCTCTGCCCTGAACTAGTGTGGTTCTAAACCTCCAAGTTTACTGATAACTGAAAAAGTAGGAAACAGTAGGTGTGTGCTATTTGAGTAGAATTATATTAATTGCTGTAGGTTGGAAAAGCCTGATACAGACAAAATGGTTGAGGTAAAAAAGGCTCATATAATCTGTGAGGTTTTTGAATAGAAGTGAGTTGGAATTTAGCTCTGGCAAAAGTTTGAACATTAAAAAGCTGGGGTTTCAAGTGTAAAGAGATGCTATCATCTTGAAGGGAAATTTTCCTTTGAAGATGATAATTTTTTTGTTGTGCTTATGATTAGATTTATTAATATGAATAATAAATTTTCATTAATATTAAGTGAAACTCGATTATAATTTTATTTTTCTACTTAAAAACGTACAAAAATCTGCAAAAGTTTTAGACCAAAAATGTAAACTCTTTCTTTTTGATTGCTTTGCCAGAATATTTTGCTTCTCTTTCTATGACAGCATGTTAGGTTTAATTCATGTTATTTTTTTCCCTTTGGTTTTTTTCTCCTAAGTAGCTCATTTTTGCATATAGCCTGGAGCAGAGCTGCCAGCTTTGAAAACAGAGGTTTTAACTAAGATGATATGTACCAGTTGCTTCTGAAGTGAGGTCATCTGGGATTTCTCACCTCTCATTTTGAGCTCTGGATCAAATTTGATCACTCCAGAGAGCATCTCCATGGCAGGACACCAGATGCTCTCAGTCCTCCTTACCTGTCTCATCCCAAAGGATTCAGTTTTCTGGTTTGCACTGTTCCCTTTCATCATCACAGGGCCTGAGTGACTACTTTGATTTGCATTCTGCATAAAGTATGTTGGGATAGAATTTGGCCAATTATGTTTGTTTCCACTGAGCTACAATAGTAACTCTGCGTGAGAGCTCAAGGAATAAACTGCACTAATTACAAAGTATTATAAATTTTGTATTTAGAAACTTTTTTCAAAGTGGAGATACATCACAGTGACAAGTAAGAGCAGTTGAGATGAAGCAGTGCAGAATAACTGATTACTTCTTGGCAGAAAGAGCAGTGATTTACTGGTGAGAAAATTTCCTCCTCTGCTCCTCTGACAATCACCAATAAATTACTGTGTCTTTTCTCTAACTTTAAATATTTACAAGCATCCCAGGAGAAAAAATGTATTCTTCATTCCCTGAACATACCTTCTGTGTCTTGTAGTATCACTTACGAAAGGTATTATGACACAGTGCTACTTAGTATCTCTCAGAACCACAGCTTTAAGCCATCTCTGTCTTCTGTTAGGCTGTATCTCAAATCAGGTGACATTTTTCTCTTTCCTTTAAATTTTTCCTGTGGATATGTGCTATTCAGTTGTTGAATTTAATGGAAATACAGGGATGAGTTAAACCACTGACCTCCTGCAGGAAGAAGTTTTCAGTCATCTTGCAGTTTGGGACTGTCACATTTGGTTACTGAACAGCTTTTCAAGCAAACTGCTCTGGACTCGTACTGAGGTGAATCAGAGGGGACAAAACGTAACTTCTTCTGTCTGCATCCTGGAATTGTTGAGGTTTATATATGTGCTAATACTGCCACTCTCACTTGTTTACTCAGGTTTCTAGAATTGAAATAGTGCTTAATTTGGACAAAAACTGTGGGACAATTTTAAAATTTGATTTGGCATTTTAGAAAAAATTGAGGCCTAGGCTGTAATTCATTCTGTCATTCTGTGTCATTCAACGCTTGTCCCTCTAATCTTGAATTCTTTTTATGTTGCCGTAGTTATTCAATGTCCTGCTACTTTTCCCATTGCTCATACAATTTTTAGTTTTTACATTTTAGAATCCTATTAAAATACTTTCTTTACATTATAACCTACTTTTCCATGAAATAATTTTTAATCATAGTTTTCAAACAGAAATTTGATAGAGATATACCCTGATATGTCAGGAATTTAGAAATTTCATTCTAATAAATACAAAAGTAGAAATGAGATAACATCTTAAAATATTTAAATAGGATTGCAAATAGTATTGCCTCAGTATTGCAAAAATTGGAAATATTATGAGATGCTTTCTAAGTCAGGATCCATTTTTTAATCTAATCTAAATCATGTTTTACGGATTTCTTCCATAGTCTTGAGCAGTGGAAGCTTATTGTTGGAAACTGATATTGTGTTATTTTATGTTATGTTATATTTCATTGCTGGCAATAAAGTTTGATGGGTTGACTGCACTAGTTATTATCCTAGAATTGTGGAATGGTTTGGATTGGAGGGGACCCTAAGGATCATCTAGTTCCAGCCCCCCTGCCATGGGGAGGAACTTCTTTAACTTGTCCAGCTTGCTCAAAGCCCCATCCTGCCTGACCTTGAACGCTTCCAGGGATGGGGTGTCCACAGCTCCTCTGGGCAACCTGTTCCAGTGTCTCACCACCCTCACAGTACAGAATTTCTTTGTAATAGCTAACCGAAACCTGCCCTTTCTGTTTGAAACCTTTCCCCCTTGTTCTGTCTCTACATGTCCTTGTAAAAAGTCTCCAACGTTGTGTTTGTTGGATAACTCTGATTTTTGCCTCTGTACTGTAGCTTAAAATATATTTATCTCTCAAAAAGTTTTCAATGGTGAAACTTTTGATAAGTTACTGTTTGAGCCAGGGAGCTTGCGGGGAGTGCTAGACAAACTTTTTAAAGAAACTGGAAGACAGATTTGTACTCAGTTATTTGAAACAGCAAAATTCGTATCACTTTACAGAGTATATGTGTGTTTGCTTTAACATGAAAGCCTTTATTCTGTATATGCACTAGCAAACTTGACAAAACTACACAGAGTAATGCAAATGCAAAGCAGCAGGAAGGCATGGGGCTTTCAGCAGAGATGGCGATTTGCAAGGAATGCAGTTGGGCTTCAGTTTTAGTTTGGCCACAACCCGCAGTCAAGTACTTGGAATAGTACATCTGAATACTCATCCTGCACAATTCCAAGGTTTTACAGGAAATGGACTACAGAACAAAATAGTACTCTTCAGTTCTGGCAACATATAAGTATTAGCAGCATAGTTTCATGCACATTTTAAGGTAGCAAAAAGTTCCTCGGATGCCGAAAAAGCTGCCCGATGAATCTGCCTTCTGTGCTGTCCTCGTCCTGCCCCGTCCTCTGCAGGCTGGGAGAACTAAACCCAGCTAAAGCTAGCCACAGGTGAAAGAGGGAGGAATGAACAGTCAGGGCTGTGATCGTGCCACTCTATGCCAGTATTGAATGCTCATGGAGTTGTTATTTTCCAGTATTTCTTTTCTTCTCTCTGCAGATAATTATGTCCTCTTTCTTCCTGAGACAGAGCCACAGTATTAGCTCCTCAAGGCTACTCATAATCAAGGAGCTACTATATTCTTGTGTCATAGAAAGATTTGATCCAGGACAGATATTTTTTCTTAGAAAATGAAAGTAGCTGGAGCTGGTAACAGGGCACAGATGATTCAATTAACTTGTCAGGTGTCGGGAGTTCAAGAGGTCATCAGATCTAGTCACAATTTCCACCAGCTCTAAATATTTTCTGCCAACAGTGTGTTTTTAAAATCCTTAATTACATATTGTCTAAAACTATTAGAATTATTTTTATTTTGCCCACTGCACTGTCCTTTCATCTCTTGTACTGCTTTATCCTGGTTAGGTTGCTCTGGTTTCTCACATCTAGGAGGTTGTTTTCAGTCTTTTGGACAATGTTCTCAGGCACACGGTGTGATTGATGGGGCTGTCCTGTGCAGGGCCAGGAATTGGACTTCAGTGATCCTTGTGGGTCCCTTCCAACTCAGGGTATTTGAAGGCAGAATGAAGGGAAAAATCCAGCATGCATCACTTCAGCCCAGTGCCCATAGCTCTTTAAGAACACAGTCCTTGATTTCAGAGTAGGGATGCAGGGAAAATGGCATGAGAAAGCCAAGAAAGCCATTGTTAAAACAGCCTCCTAGTGAGAAACACTGAGTCAATGAACTTGGGTATCTCCTAAAAACATTTCTGTGCTGACAGTGGAGCCATATACTCCTGATGAATCATGCTGCATCTGTAGTATATCCACGTCCCAATGTGTCACATCAATAGGGGATTCAAAGGGAATGACAAGTAAAAGCAAGGAGTAACAGTGTGATGGAATGTAAGTAACATTAGTGTCTCTTTTTTTTTTGCCATCATGCTACTTAAGAGGTCTGTGCTTTGATGTATAATACAAAAGGGCACTAGTGGAGGGAAATGTGAAGGATGGGTGGGTGTTAGTGATGTGCAAAATAGCAAGCTTGCCTTCAAATGGCTTGGCAAGGACGTAGCTGTGAAAAGAAGGCACTGCTGACAACTTGGAATCCCCCTAAGTGCGATGTCCCTTCTCCTTGAGCAGTCTTAAAACTGAAATAGTGACAGGCTTTTAGTTATGTACATTTGCCTTCTCATTATTGAAAGTGAGTTAGGAAAATTTATATTAATTGATATAAAGAAAAGCTGAAGAAATGCTTTCAATGGGAAAATTATGTTTCCATTTATAAATAATGCAGGTCTTTTATTGACATGTCTACCCATTTTAAATAAAACAGGTTAGCAAATAAGGAGTATTTATTTCGATTTTGTTTTATTCTTGTTGCAATGTTTACCTGGTTAAGGTCTTTGCTGATGATCTCTTGCACTAGCTGGCACATGCCTTTAATTTTGCTTTAGCTTAAATTCTTGTAGCTTATAGCTTCAGGTAGAAAATGTTTTTAAGGAATGCAGACAATTGTGTGCTAGTTGATGTTTTTAAAATAAAAATACAAAACTGCTCTGCTCTCCCTATTTGTGGAATAATTATTCTGATGTAGTGAGAAATCTAGTTAAACTTTTAGACAGATGTTTTGTTCAGAAAGTATTCTTTGCACTTTTATCTCCAAAATGGAATAACACAATGAACCACCCAAGTGTAACTGCACACCCGCTTTGCAGAAATACCAGTCCTTGCAGAAATACCAGTCCTTGCAGAAGGAAAGCTTAAAATTTGTTAAAGTACAATGAGGGGAAAGAAGGGACTCTTGAAAATTAATTCCCTGCTCAAGGTCAGCTTCAAGCAGTGCCAGGCTCTCAATCTTCTACTGCTCTTAGCAAAGGGTACAGTCCTGTAGGTTAAGTGGGAAGGACCTCTTCAGCTGCTGATGCTCAGGATCTGCTACAGTTGCAGATAATTTCATTTCTTGTCCTTTATAAAAAAAAGAGTAAAGAAAACACATCCCCCAAATATGAAAATATTGCTGCTTAGGGTTTTTTCTGCTTGTGCCTACATAAACAAGATAACCTGAATTATTAAAAGTGTGAATTGAAAGAGGATTTGTTGTGCCACATTTGTTACACACCCACACTCTGTGTGGGCACTCAGAAGTAAAGTGATGTTCTTTGAGTTCAGCTTAACTGGTGACTTAGCCTTTTGTTCACAGTATGGTTGAGGTTGGCAGGGAGCTCTGGAGGTCCTCATGTCCAACCCAGCGGCACGAGGAGGGCCTGCTCAAGCCCAGGACTTTGTCCAGTTGGCTTTTGAGTGCCTCTAACAGAGAAGATACCACAACCTCCCTGGGCCACCTGTGCTGGTGCTGCCATCCTTATGGTGAAAGTGCTGATGTTCAGAGGGAACCTCCTGTGTTTCAGTTTGTCCCCTTTGCCTCTGGTCCTATCACTGGGCACCACTGAGAACAGCCTGGCTCCATCTTTTCTCTCTCCCTTCAGATATTTATACATAAAATCTCCCCCAAGCCTTCTCCAGGGTTCTCAGTCCCAGCTGTCTCAGTTTTCCTCACAGGAGAGATTCTCCAGTATCTTAGTCATCCTTGTGACCCTTTATTGGGCTCCCATATGTCCATGTGAGGAGTCTGGGTATGGTCTCACCAGTGCTGAGTAGAGGGGAAGGATCACCCCTTGAAACTACTGGCAACACTCCTCACATGTAGCTCAGGACAACATTAGCCTCCTTTGTGATACGGACCAAGTCCTTCATGGCAGCCTTCGGCACTTAAGGATGGAAAACACCAATTTTAAATTGTTCCCTTTGACCCACTGTGATAGTTTTAAAATGATGTACTTCAAGACCATTTTCCCACAGATCTCTCTCTCAACCTCTCTTCAGTGAGTAGGACTTTATTTAAGATTACATGGTCACATCTACCACTCTAGGGTTTAGAAGTTTGAGTTAATGAATACCTGGAAATTAAGTTTACAGGGATGCTAATGTATAATTAGTATGTATATTCTCTGAGACATGGAAGGACGGGGCTCACTGTCACTGTGTCTTTCTCTGTACTGGAATTTCTACACATTATTTTAATGGAAATTATGACACTTTCTTCAAAATACTTCCTTCATGTTTTTTGGCTTTGGGATTAGCCATCTGGTCTTCAGTCCAGTGCTGACTTCAGCCAGGCTGTGAGAACAGTAGGAGAACTGAAGCTATTGCAGTTACTTGCATTGCTGATAATTCAGTGCAATTTACCTCTCTGGCTTTCCCAGACTGGTGCTCAGTAATCCAGTAGCCATGGACTCAGAAGGCCTCTCAAAGCTTTTGTATCCTGTTATCTCTTTCAGATGACATGTTGACCCTCCTTCTTATGGATAAAATCATATTGTTATTGTGGATAAAATCATTATTGTTATAATCAAATGCAGATATTACTGCCCAGCTTGGGATGTGGGAGCAGTACACCTACATGCTAACAAGGTGCACAAGCTGGGGTAATTTGTCAGAATTCCAGTACACAATCAAGCATCAAAGAACCCATAAAGACATTCCTAGCAAATTAAGATGGCAAACATGCCCTCTACATCCTGTTTTTTCTAGAGGAAAAGATGTGTGCAGCCAGAGGCATTGCCACCTGGCAATTTAAGAACTTACTAGGGTGACTGGTGAACTTTTACTTAGGGTGTAAATATTTTAAATAGCCTTGGATTCATTAAGCATTTCTTTCTCTGGCAGGGCAGAGAACTTATCTCTTTATTTATTTATATAGTAATTTTTCCTCTTGGCATGAAAAAGTAGTTGAGTCTATGGAACCTAACTTCTTGCACACTGGAAGACTACATGGATTAATTAAATCAAGATGAGCTTTAAACATTTTGTTTACAAAAATGTCTACACTGGAATTTTTTCTTTCAAAAGTCTCCTTTCATGCCAAGGTGACTGGAAAATGTAAAGTGGAAATTCAGTTTAAGACAGAAGCTACAGTAAGACTCTTCCTGACTTGTGCTCATGCCATGTGTATTATTTATCATCCTCAGTGTTCTGTTTCTGCTATTCTTAGCATATGGCTTTGTTTCATTTAAGTAGTATACTGTCTGGGAGGACTAGTTAGGAGCAAACTGTACAAGGCAATGAAAATCTCTTTAAATTTTTATTTTAGATGTTCATGAGGAAAATTCTAAGGTGCAAGCAATGCCAGTACAAAATTGCTTGCATTTTGGTTATGTATTAATGAAGAAAAGAATTACTAGAAATACAAGTTCAGGTAAAAATCTTCCATTTTTCTGTTATGTGTTTATCTCAGTTTGCACAGGTGATGTGTGCCATGAAATGCATCCAGTGTGCAGAAAAGTGCAGGAGGTAATACAGTTGCAAGATGGAGATAAGATCTTCAATGAAATTTTAACCTGATAGTAAAATGAGTTTTGAATACTTTTTTTTTCATTCACTAAGAAGTAAAAGCAAATTAACTTTTTAAGCATTTCCTAAAAATCATAAAAATCTGCTGTAACACTTAGGCTTCTTACCGATTGACAATTTGATTCTTGGTTTCAAATTCCTGGGTGCTTATCCTTTCTCCTGAACCACTGAAAAATACTCCTGCTTTAATTTAACTCTCCTCCAGACTACTCTTTTTGGATTGGCTAATTTTCACTTGTGTACAAGCTTTTCTGCTTTGGCTTCTGATCACTTGTGCACAGTTATTAAAGGGAAGGTAAATGTGAAGGGTTTGAGTCCTGCTTGTTCTGTAAAGCAGGGTTCTCTCACGGTCTGTTTTGTTTCCTGTACTGTGGCTGTCACCTTCAGTTTGCTCACGCTGTGCTTTCTGTTCCATTTCTTATTTGGCGAGTGCCAGGGGCTTGGGCTTGTTACCCTGCTGGGGATCTGTGCTGCTGATTAATAGCACAAGTGGCTAAAAATAGGTGGAGTTCAAGCAGGCGACATTTGCTGATGATAAAATGTTATGCCTTTTATCCAGGGTTCTCAAGTGTGATTCTAATCAGGTGACAGAATGACCACTACTGCTCACAAAATGAAGGAACTGATGTATCATTTTCTTAATGTCATTCTCTGCAGAATGGAAACTTCTTGTGAGTGAAACAGGGAAGGCACAAGCATGTTAATCAGTTTAAATGTTATCTACAGTTATTTTTCTGCCATGGGTGAGAGGCTCCTGCTGAGGGAGGCTGTTGTGAGTGTTGTGAAGAGCATGTGATGAATATCTTTCATCCCTTTCCAAAGTGGGAGACTTGCTTACTTGGCTAACTGAATATAATAGGTTTTGCTTGAATTTGAAATTCTGAAATCTATATAGCAGACATAGGTGTAATGAAGATGCCACTCATTATTTTGTTGCTTAGCTGGAAATTCACATTCAGACACTTTTTTTTTCTCAATCCATATATAAGTAGTAATTATTTTTGCAATGAGGTTTACAGTTATGGTTGCTATTAATTGTCACATGGAAAGCTGAATACAAGCAACTGCAGGAAACTCTCATAGCCCTTGACATTTTTCATCAGTACTGATACAGCTGGGTGCGCTGTGCTCTTTGATAGGATAAACTGTCTTACCAGAAAGTGGTAGACCTGCAGTGCACAATTACAAACACTAGAAATTATGCTTTGTTATAAACATATATGCTGTGTTATAAACATTAGAAGTTATCCCACACTGGCAGTATTAATTAATCCTCAGGTGTATCAAAAAGATTCTACTCACCTAAAACTTGTGAAGCAATGCAAAAGAAAACAGAGCACTTCTATGGGAGAGCAGATGACAGAGGTTATGTGGGGAGTATAAAAGGTGTGTTCTTGATTTCTTTTATCACATGCTAATACATTTCCAAAAGTTTCATCTCTAGAGCTTAAACTAAAAGTTTTGTTCTTTCAAGAAGTTTCATCTGCTTGGAAAAACTGTGGCAAGTTCTTTCAAATGCTTAAATTAGAAGTATGTTATGTTTGCCCACTGGACAGAAAAAGTCAGAAATGTTACAATCGTTCAAAGAACAGTAAAACTTCGCAGGTTTCTTTTTTGTTTTTTTACATAATCAACTTGAAAATATTGTTCGTACATAAAGTAAGAAATTTTCATTAGCATGAAACATGCTGCTGTGCTGGATATAACCTGTACGTGTTTGCGTTACTTTCCTCATTTAAGTACAAAATACCCTACCCTACCTAAATCTCCTTGGCATTTAGATCCCAGAAGTCTGCATTTGAATTAACTGAAAGCAAAAAATTGCTGTTCAAAGTTAGAAAGATTACATTCACTGAAACCTGACTTCCAGCCTAGCCAACATTCCAGTATTTGGCTCTTTTAAACTTTAGAACTTACTTATGACTGAAGAATTAGAAAATAATATATTCACTTTACTGATGAAGTAATTGGACTGTAGTGAAGACGGCCATGGTTTCTGGTCTGTAAAACAGTTAATCTGCTCATATCTTAAAAAAAAGTCTGACTATTTTAGGGTGCAAAGGTAATGTACTGAGAAAGTAAGAGAATAAAAGGGAAGCATTTTGATCTAAGAGGGCTGTATCAGATATTGGGAGCCAGAAGGCCTAGTGCATCAAAATAGAAGAAAAAAGAAGTCAGTACTCCTGTATTAAAAAAAAACCCCAAAAAACCAAAAAGCCAAGAACTTTTCCAAAGTGCCAGGATAGACGCTTTTCTGTTCTGCTGGAGTATTTCATGCCATCTGTCTAGACTGTAAGATCTTTAAGGCAAAATGAGATACACAAGTGGCACATAGACCACTGCTAGGACTGTTAATTGCTTAGTTTTCACAACATCTGGCACACATTATATAACACATTTTCTTCTGCCTGTTAAAAGCAGATAATATTTACCTGCCTGTCACTAGGGCTTTGAAGAGTCTCATGGAAACCAAAGGAATAAATGAGCCCTGGAGGGGAATTGATACTTTTCAGACATCACAGTCCAGACGCAGCCTCTAACTCCATGTTTTTAAACAGTGGCTTGCCTCTCACTGGAACAGTTTTCTGATGCTCTCTCCCTGAACATCTGCTGATGGCCACTTTCATAGCCAGAATCCAGGTCCAGACAGAACTCCCCTGTTGAAATGGCCAGCCTGATGTTCTTAAAAT
>WEIT01026123.1:2282-19154 GCA_013389985.1 Dryoscopus gambensis | reverse complement strand
TGATGGCAAGACAAATTTGTCCAACTCAGTCCTCTTGCCCAGTTATGTTTTGCAGTCCCCATTAACTAGGTGAGTTTGGTCACAGACTCCCTGCACCTTGGCAGCATCCACAAAGGATTTGAAAGTGCATTTCATCCTATTGTAGAGACAATAAAAGTGTTCCACAGTGGTGGTCAAGGGCTGGTCACTGAGGGATGTCAGCAGGGAGTGGCTGCCAAGAGGACTCTGTACCATGGATGACATTTGATCCCCATTGTTCAGCCAAATTCCCACCCACCCCACATTCCACTCCTTCAGCCCAGCTCTCACCAACCTGGCTCTGAAGGAAGAAATGGGACAAATGATGTGACCTCCTGTAAGACTGTCCGAAAATCCCTCATTCTGCCTCCCGATCGTCGCCACAGAGACTGAGCGTCACAATGCGACATGCACAAATTGTGATAGGTTCTTTTATTGATCTCAGAGTGCAAAAGCCAGCGCTGAGGATCTCAACAATGCACTTTAATTAGAGTGCCAAAACCGTATGATTTTGCTTTATTAAAGAGGGAGAGATACAGGAAACAAAGGATAGAGAGAGAGAAGAGGGGAAAAGTGGGTGATATCTACCAAATCAGGCAAAGATGCGATCCGGGTCAGTCAGTAGATGCTTCTTCATCCGTTGGGGAGGCCTCAAAGGTGGTGAATCCCAAAAGTCAGTTTATAGTCCTTTTCAGAAGCAGAGAGGGGCCATCTGGCCAGAGCACAGCTATTGTTGGGAGGCTTGCCGAGGCAGCAGCAAAGCGTACAGTCCATGTCAAACTGGCCCACTGCACGATCAAACCGCCCGCTACACGATCAGTGTTCTGTGGCTGTACTCAATTTCTCAGACAATGCTGGAGGCAAACACACCTGCAGACAATGCTTGGCAAGTGCTCACTTCAGCCAGACTGGCGCCATGGCCAGGGTCCCCCCTGTCCAAAGTCCTTCTGGGGTCTCAATCTTGGTTCCGAGTCACGGTGGTAGAGAGACAGTTTGAGGGATCTTCGGACCGTCCTTTACAGAGAGGAGGTAGATTAACTTTGAGAGCAACTTATGTAAATTTGGATTTGTCACCTCCTTCAACAAAGAATGTTCATCCCTAGCAGCTACACTGGCTACATATGCCAAATCTGTGACCAAATTAATAGGTTCCTTGAAATTCTCAAAAGCCCTGATGACAGCTGCTAGTTCAGCAATTTGCGGGGACCCTTCAACAATCTGGACGTCAGACTCCCACTTCTGTGTCCTTGGATCCCTCCAAGTCATAACTGACTTGTGGGATCCCCCCAAGGTGTCAGTGAAAATTTTGAGGGCCTTTGGAGGCGCACGACTTTGTAACGATTTTGGGGCCAAATAGAAGGTCGAATTAAAAAGCTTATGACTGTGTTTGTGGATAGAAATTTGGCCTGTGTAGCTATCCAGGGTGAACTGGAGGTGCTCGTTTGTCTGGAGCAAATGGTCCAGAGTCCCTGTGGTCAGTGGGAGGTAAATGCATGTAAAATCACACCCTGCAAGGGTGCGGAGGCATGCCCTGGCCCTAATGATTAGCTGGGCCATCAGCTCTTGTGGCGTGGCGATTGTCTTTACTGGCTGGTTATGGAGGAAGACCCGCTCGATGATAAGGAGTGGGTCTTTTAATGTCGTGTCCCGTTGAAAAATTTAGGAATGGAATCTGGGCGACTTACCCAGAATGATTAGGCTGAGTGACAGTGTGGGGTCCACTCTATGCACCTGCTGGGAGGATAAGGCTTCCTGCACCTTTTGAATGGAGATTGAAAAGTGGCGCGAGTACCTCCGTCGTAATTCCCAGCAGGGGACGCACCCAGTTGATGGACCCACACAGCTGATGGAGATTGCGGAGGGTCCTTGGGTTGTTCCTGATGGTGAGCTGCTGGGGTACCATGGTCTGCTCACCGATTCGGAGTCCTAGGTAGTTCCACGGGCAGGTGAGCTGGACCTTATCCTTGCGGATGTCGAATCCGGCGTCCTCTATGGTCTTTATGGTCCTTTTCAAAACAATGTCCGATTAGGACTGGTCCCGGGAACAGATCAAGATGTCGTCCATATAATGAAGAATGATGGCGTCCGGGAATGTCTTTTGAATGGGAGAGAGGATGCAGGCCACGTACCACTGGCAAGTAGCCAGTGAGTTTTTCATTTCTTGAGGGAGCATCCACCAGTGATACCTCTTCAGAGGGGCCTGTCTGTTCAGGGATGGGACTGAGAAAGCAAATCGGGGAGCATCTTGCAGGTGGAGACGGATGGTAAAAAAGCACTCCTTGATATCGATGACTGCAAGTCTCCAATCACGTGGCAGCATGGAGGGTGAGGGCAGGCCGGGCTGCAGAGGACCCCTGTCCTCAATGACCTCGTTGATTTTTCCGAGGTCACGGAGGACCCTCCACCTGTCTTTGCCTGGTTTCTTTATAACAAAGACAGGGGAGTTCCAGGGCTATTGGTGGGTACTATATGGCCCTTGGAAAGCTCCTCTTCCCCAAGGGACTTGAGAGCGTGCAGCTTTTCAGCTGAAAGGGGGCACTGATCCACCCACACCAGACCGTTGGTCTTCCAGGTGAGTGGTGGAGTGGCGCGCTCTGAAGTGGCCCTGACTAGAAATCCTGGGGTGACAGTGGGATTTCTAGCCAAGTTCCCCATTGGGACAAGAGACCCCTGCCCCATAAGGTGATTCCTGCCCTTACCACGAAGGGTTGGATAGTGGCAATCCGCCCCTTGGGTCCCTCCACGATGATGTTATGTTTGCTGCGCATGGAGACCGCAGAACCTCCAGTCCCCGAGATGGTTCCTGTAGCTGGGGTTAGCTCCCAGTCCCATGGCCACTCGGAGTGGGAGATGATGGTGACATCAGCTCCGGTGTCTGCAATCCCTGGAAGATAGTACTTAACACCTTTATTAGACAGGCCGCGCTCTATCATAGGTCTCTCTGGGCCCACAACTTCAGCCCAGTATGCTATCGGGTTCTCCAGGACCCAGTCTCTATGACGTGGAAGAAAGAAATACTTTGCAATGGCCGTTTCTTGGTATAAGAACCAAGGCGGCTCAATACACATTACAGTCACGAAAATTTCATCCTTAGGGATGACAGTTTGGACTTCTGGAAAGATTTGGAGTTCGTCAGGCCCACTGGTGCAATCTCTGATTATTAGAATATCCCGAGGGCCATCTGGGGGCCCAAATTGTCCAGTGGGGATTTTGTACATACCCTCATCATCGAATTGTATTGACAGGGCACTTACCAATTGACGCCAGGTTCCCACCTCTATGCACTGGAATGCCTTGGAGACTCGGAGCTCCTCATCTGCATAGTCTTCCGAAACGTAGCTTCTGGCATCTGAGCCTCCGAGATGGTGGGCAGGGTGGGGAGGAATGGACATCCATTTGGTGTCATCACGTGGGGCCGTCCCACGCTCCACTGGTAGTTTACTGGGCTCCGCCAATGATCTAGGCAATACTGGCGAGGCTGCTTGTGGAAATGACTCGACAACGGGTACCCCACTAGCGGGTGGTAGTTCTCGAGGACCCAGTGTTTGGGGCAGTCTTAATAAAGTGTCCCAACTCCCCACAATTATAGCAGTGCTGATTGTCCTGAGATGCTGCCACAAAAACTTCTGCCACCCCTTTTGAGACTCTTTGCAAGACTGCCATAGCAATGGTATGCTCCACTGATGTCAGTTTAGCACAGACCTCAATCATTTGGCCAATGGTAGGCTCGGGGTGGAGAGGGAGGGCTCTTAATATCTTCTTGCACTTGCCGTTCACGTTTGCCATGGCCCATTTGCATAACAGTTCCTTGTGAGCCTCCGGATTCTCTACCTGCCTCTGGATTGAGCCTTTCAGGCGGTCAGTAAATTTAATAAACAACTCCTCCATGCCTTGCTTGATGTCAGAGAAGTTTTGGATGGGGGTGGCATTGTCAGATGTTCTGAGCAACACTGCCTCCGCTGCCTTTTTGGTGTCCATGAGGACAGGCTCAGGGAGGTCCTGTGCCTGGTCCTGGGGTCACTCAAAGTCACCTTCTCCACTCAGACGTTTAACGGTCAAATGAACCCTAGCATCGTTCCCCCTGTACAATTGCACTAGCCCTTTAAATGTTTCTTCCATGTTCTTTTCCATCTCCGTGGGAGAGACGAGGCATGACACAATGGTTTTAATATCATGGGGTACTAGGATGTGGGTGGAGAAGGTGACCTGAAGCAAGTTCTTAAAATAGGGTGGCCCCCACCCATAGTCCTTTCCAGCTATACACAGTTCTTTGAGCTGGGTATATGGGATAGGCTCCCATTTGGGGTTCCTCTCCCTCTTGTAGATGACCGGGGCCACGTAGGGTGTTATTGCATCCGCAAGCTCCCAGTCACCATCCTCTGCTGCCCTTTTTCGCATGTCAGCCCAGTGATCCTGAGGCTCCGGATCAGAATCCTGAAAGTCACTGCTCTCCCCCTCCGAAGAGGAGGGAGAGGGCCTGGCTGGTGTGTGGGGTTTACGGCGGACCAGAGCTGCCTGGTATTGTGCAGCAGCGGACGCCAAGATGGCATCCTTCCGATCACCGTCTGTCTCAGTTTGAAAAGACAGGTGTTTGCTAAGGAGGGCAGGAGCCTCCCTTGATTTGGATAATGCAAACCTCCTCCCTCCAATTTAGAATTTTGAAATTAAGGGGCTCTCAGGCAAAGATATGGGAGTAGGAATAACAGTTCTTTACTAAGAAAATTAAAAATACAAATGCAATAGTACAAAAAAACAACAAAAAAACCCACTGACAGAGTCAGAAGACAACCTGACACCCTCTTGGTCAGGGTGTTGGTAGCAGTCTGATTAAATGGCGACTGCAGTCCTCCTGGAGTGGCAGATGTGGTTCTGTTGAAAGCAGTGATCCTGTAGAAGGGTGTAGTTTTCCTCTGGGAATCCAGTAGAGAAGAAAGCTGCTCCCCTGGGAATCCAGTGGAAGAGGCTGCTTGTGGTGTTCCAAACCTTAGCTTATATCCAGGATGGAATGCTTGGTTCCTCCCTCTGGGCAGAGCATCTCACAATGGGATGATGTAATTTTATCAGTCATGCGGTGAGACTAGATGGCCCATTAACAGAAGATATCTCCCTGGAGGGAGGATGGGTCATGGGAGAGATAAAGAACTCTGCCCCACCTGGTGTCAACAGCTGGCCCATTAACAGAAGATATTCCCATGAGCTTATCAGGGATGAGTCATGAAGGAGATGGGGAACACTGTCCCACCAGTTTTAACAGCTTATGAAGATGGTGATAGAATACATACTTTTGGGCACATCTTGCACTGTAACCTAGGACACCGCCACACCCACTTCCGGTCTCGGTAGCATGGGAACCAGGAGCGGGTCTGTTCCCATGGGCGGAACCACCGATGGAAGGGGTTGGGTCAGTGGAAGAAGAGGCCGGGTCTGCTGCAGGAAGGGGATTCCCAGTGGAAAGGGGAGGGCCTGACGCAGACACACCCATCAGTGCAGGGGGGGAGGAACCAGATGTCATGACATGAGCGGGAAGGGATGGAAGAGGGTCACAAGGGACGCAGGCAGATAGGAACATAGCCGCCGCCTTCATGAGGTCAGCACCATTTTGTGTGGCCGAGGGAAGGGTGGGAAAACTTGGAGTGGGGGACGACAAGATGGTGGGGCTGGCCATGTTGCCAGTGCCATCTTTGGGGAGGACTGGGGGAGACACAACTGGGTAGGTGGGCATAGGCAAGAGGGTTAGGGGAGAGCCCGGGACAGCATGGCAAGTGCTGTCCCGGGAAGGGGACAGAGAAGGTTGGGAGATGTCAGGGAGACGGTAGCAACCCTGCGCCCTTGGGCTGGATCTGTCTCCCGATTTCCCCTGAGGCAGGGAAGAGGATTCAGGAGTGTGAGGAGAGGGAGGCAGTGAAGGGGTTTTCAACTGGGGTTTAACACTATCCAGACGATCCCCAATACTCTCAATGCATTTCACAATAATGGCAAAAATAAGATAAAATTTCCCCACAGATAAATCTCCCCTGAACCATAACACAAATAATTTTTCCCAACATCATCCCAAAACTCATTTGTCAAAACTAAATCCCGTGAAACATTAGGGAAATGTTTAAACAACCAATGGACAAAATGCTTCAGCTCCCCCCTCAAAAAATGAAAGTTTCCCCAGACAAGGGCATCTTTAACTTGGGTACAAACCTCCTGGTGGGGATGGGTCAACTTAGCCCCCATCTCCCACTCTTCCCAACACCCGAGAGGAAAAGGCTAATGAAAAAGGATAAAAATGACCCGAAATACTCTCACCCAACCTGGCTCAACGAAAACTCTCGGGGTGGTCCATCGATCTTCGACCGATCCTCTCTTCCGAAGAGGGTTGCCGGTCGCCCCTCGGATCACCCTGATAAAACTCAGGACTCTCTCCAGGGAAGTGGCTGAGCCGAAAGCGACTTAATTTGCAGCTGCAAAACCACTGGAGATGCTTCCAGGGATGCGCAGTTCAGGTTCCTTGTTCAGGCGCCACCTGTTACGGCAGGCGGATGGTGGGTGCCACAACCTTCCAGATGCGTCTCCAAAATGAAGTTGCTTGGCAGAGCGAACACATACACACAACCTCACACACACCGGATAACTCCAATATTGGGTCGACAGCAAAGAGACAGGAAGGGTCTTCATATGGGGTTTCATGGGAAAGNCAACCAGGGAAGCAGAACTGGGGTACATTAACATAACACAACAAAGCATCCTGGGAGAAGCCTTCTCGTTCTCCCTAACTTGGGGAGGATTTCTATCCCTAGGGACAGTCCCTCCAATGGACCCTCTTAGTCTCTTGTACTATGGGCCTACCGGCCTCCACACAGGGGCAGTTTTGCCAAATCCAAATGAGTAAGGATATAAGTTTCTGAGGTATTACTTTCAATCCTTGCTCCCTGGTAATTTGCAACAGAGAGTCTTTATGGAGTCTTTGAGAATTGGTTGTGCTTTGCCCCATAATTAAAGAGAAATGACTACCCAGCTTCTCTCTTGGCCAACCTTGTTCTATAGCCGCAATGAGAGGAGCTCCTCAGTGATCTTTCAGGCACAACAGGATGGTTCGGCTGGGGTGTATCACAGGACTAGATCACTGTAGCAGTTGTCAGCCCACATTGGGCGCCATTTGTGATACATGAAGGGATGAGAGACACCAGCAGAGATGCGAGTGAATCTGAGATTTTATTTGGAAGCATCAGTATATATATATCTACTCCTAAGAGCTTTTTTTTGGTTACAGCTTACAGGCTTAATCACAGTTCTACAGTAAATCTGTCCTCTTGACATCTTCTATTGCTCTCTCCAAAGCCATGGCTAGTAGAGCGCAAAGCGTGTACTGTTCTATGTTGAAGTAGAAACTTGTTCGTCCAGTTCTGTCTCAGGTACATGCTGTCCAGAGAGACACACTGCTGCTGCTGCCAGTGCTGGTCTTTGTTTAACTCTTTCCTTACACCAACACCCGTTACCCCAACACTCCCACACTAGAAGCATACCTATTAAAAGTTTAGCTAAGTCAGCTGTGCAAGTTCTTACATTAAAAAGACAAACTGCTTGTAGTGGTTTGACCTTGACTTGGTGCCAGGTGCCCACTAAGCTGCTCTATCACTCCCAGTGGGACAGGGGAGAGAATAAGATGGAAAAAACAACCAGTGGGTTGAGATAAGGCAGTTTATTAAAGCAAAAGAAAGAAACAAGTGAAAGTTTGTGCACGCATAAGCAAAAAGTTATCTCTACTTCCCATTAGCGAGCGATGTTCGGACACTTGCCAGGAAGCAGGGCTTCAGCACGTGTAGTGTTTTCTCCAGAAGGCAAACACTGAAAAATAACAAATGCCCCCCCCTTCCTCCCTTAGCTTTTATATTTGAGCTGACATCATATGGTATGGAATATCCCTTTGGTTGATTTGGGTCAGTTGGCCTGGTTGTGTCTCCTCCCAGGATCCTGCCCACTCCCAGCCCCTTGATGGGGGATGGTATGTTAGAGGGATATTGCTGCTCAGCAGTAGCCAAAGCACTGGTCTGTTATCAGCACCCTTCCAGCTACCAGTGCAAAGCACAGCACTGTGAGGGCTGTGAACTCTACCTCAGCCAGACCCAATACACTGCTAAAATGCTAATAGAAGCCACTCTTATGTTAAAGAGCAGGTAGAGCATGCATTGACCCAAATTCTCCTTTACTGCTCATCAGGAGACAGTCTTGCTGAGATCAAAGAAACCCCTAGCAGGTAAAAATGTGTCATGATTTGACACTGGCCAAACACCTGGCACCCATGAAAGTCACTCACTCACCCTACCCTGCCACAGCTGGGCAGAGGAGAGAAAAATTTAATGAAGGCTTCGTGNTGAATGAAGGGTTCATGAGTTGAGATAAGGACTGGGAGAAAACACTCCAAGGGCAAAACAGGCTCAACTTAGAAGTACAAAGCGAATTTATTGCTAACAAGATCAGAGGAGGGTAGTGAGAAGTAAAATAAGCCCTTAAAATCACCATTGTTTCCCCCAGCCCCTCCCTTCTTTCCATCAACAGTGCAGGGAGACGGATTGGGGGGTTCGGGTCAGTTTGTCACCCGAGATTTTCTTCCACTGCTCAGGGAGAGTTGTCCTTCCCCTGCTACACCGTGGAGTCCCTTCCACGAGAGACAGTTCTCCGCGAACTTCTCCAGCATGGTTCCAATCTCATGAGAAGTCATCTTGCCAAAACTGCTGCAACGTGAGTCCCTCCAACAGGCACACAGTCCTCCCAAAACTGCTGTGGCATGAGTCACTCTTCCATGGGGTGCAGTCCTCCAAGGACAGGCTGCTCCAGCTTGGAAGCAGGGGCCCCCTCTCTCCACCGGGCCTCCCACTGGATCACAGCCTCCTCCAGGTATCCACCCACTTCAGCGTGGACACTCCCCCCACGGGCTGCGGGTGGATGTCTGCATCCCCCGTGGACCCCCATGGGCTGCAGGGGGACAGCCTACTTCCCCATGGTCATCACCACAGCCTGCAGAGGAATCTCATCTCCAGTGCCTGGAGCACCTCCTCCCTCTCCTTCTCCACTGACCTTGGTGCCTGCATGCTGTTTCTCTCACATGTTCTTACCTCCTCCTCTTCTCTGGCTTCTAGAATTAAAATTGCTCCACAAACATTGTTTTGATTTCTTCTTAAATATGTTATCACAGAGGCGTTACCATTATCTCTAATTGGCCCAGCCTTGGCCAGCAGCATGTCCATCTTCAGAGCCCTCAGGGATTGGCTCTGCTGAACATGGTGGAACCTTCTAGCAGCTTCTCACAGAAGCCACCTCTGTGGCCCCCCCGCTACCAAAAACCAGGCCATGCAAAACCAATACAGAGGGCCAAACCAGAAAGAGAGTCTGCGCCTCTAAACTGCTTGTTGCAGGCTGGCTTGTGTTCACATAGCCAAGAGCTGTGAGCATCTGGAACGGGCAGACTGATTCATGCTGCACAGTGCTTGATCCTGATTTTCACTGGGCAACATCTCCCTGTAGCCCTGGGTTACATTTTTTTCTGTGGGATTTTTTTCCTAATACAGATGTCAAAATGGGGGCTTTTCTGCAGCCATCCACTTCCTGTGTGCTATGAGGAGTGACAGGAGGGATACTGGGGTTTGGGGATCTCAGACTAGCATTCAAGTATTGTACAATGTAAAGAGCCAAAGTTGTGTGGTGCATGTCCATGCTGTGCCTGGAGCAGAGCCTGGAGCACACTTTCAGTTTGGCCATGCCCAGCTTACCTCTCAGATGGAACAAATGGCTCCCTAATGGCCAGCCATCAACTGCAGAGTGTGGAGGACTTGGATATCAGGATAGAGGAGAGGGACAAGTCAGTCGTCCAGTGTAGAAACACCTGGTCATTCCTAAGTGCCAGCTAAGCCTGAGGCATAAGGGAAGGAATGCCTGTCCCTCGGCCTAACTCAATTTATGCCATATATCTGATAGAGCTCTAAAACAGAAGATTTGAAAACAAAAGACCTCCCCATCTACTGGGCTGAAAATCACTAGATTCTGCTTCTTACACTTCTGGTTTTTGAGTGATCTGCCTTCAGCAGGAGGAGACAATGCCTCCCACTCCAGCCTTACCTGTTAAATCAGTCCATGCTTTACTTGGGATATGTATAATTCACTCACACTGGTGATGTTCTCTGTCATCAAGTAGAGGCATTAGGCCCTCTGGATTCAAGGTGTTACATCTTTTTAAGATTACATTATCTGCTATTAGGAAGATCAATTCATATCTATGTGCCCATTGTGTCAAAGCTTGGGTTGCATGCTCTTAACACTCATCTTGCCATACATCTTTCTTCAGTAGTATGTACATTTTCACCTTAGCAATATATCAAAAGTCATCACATTGTGACACAAAGCATGTGTCTACCTAAACAAAAATGTGCATTCAAAAGAACTCTAAATTCTATGCTGATACTTGGAAGGGCATAAACCATGCTAATAGTAAGCAACATCCAATAGAATGCTGTCCTAAGCCAATTTAACATACATTTTGCTTATCCTTAATTTTAAGAACTGTTTACAGAAACTATATTTGGTCAACTTACTTTTTATTGTCATCAGTAGATAACTTCAGTCAGATGGGTCTGAATCTGCAGAGGGCATTACTTTTACTAAAGTTTCACCAAAATGAAATTTGGAATTTGAATAGATGCCCACGAATTATGTCAGCTATAGCAGATTATATTTGCTAACATCTCTTCATTTTAGATGTGTTTTTAAAACAAAGCGGATAATTCTTCCAGGCTTTTCCCTTTTAATGTTTTTAGCCTTGGTTTGGGCTGAATGAACCATTTTACTTTGGGTTATTGAATAAAAAATTTTGAATCTATTTTGTAGTACATTTGCATAAAAACCCATGGATTTAGTAGACACATACGTTTCAACAAGAATTTGTAAGTAGCAAAACATGCAGTATTTTATCAGTCTTTTGCATATGGTCTCATCAGTATCCCCGCCTCATGTGGGACATGGTCTGCTAGAGGATGCCCCAGGATAAGGGGGTAGCTCTTTTTTAATATTGTTGCCATTGCTTCCACTGACTTCTTACAGGCTGGTGCTCCTGCTGCAACTGGATCTAGTTGAACTGAGTGATTAATATGTAGTAAATAATATGCAACCAGTCTCTGATGGGGTCCTAAATTCTGTGTTACCGCTCCACTGGCTATTCCTTTACATTTATGTACTGTCTCGGTTTGAGACACACAGAAGACAGGTTTCAGCACTCCCTCCCCCACCAATATGAAAGGAATTTTTTGGATGAAAGTGAAAAAAACTATTTTATTAACAAGTAGAGTGCCAGCACAGGGCACAGGAAAAATATGAGTAATGTCAGATAATAAACCTCCTCTCTGCAGAGAAAGCTGGTGGTTTTAGAGTTCTGTCTGTAGCTGGCTCGACCCTTCTCAAGGTCCCAGGCCAGGATGCGGCATCCCCTCAGCCTCCCTGCTGGTCCACGGGGTCAGATGATCTGGTTCTCAGATCACAGCTAGGCTGAACAGTTTCAGAAGAGGAAGAAGAAGTTACCAGAGGATTTTGGGATGCCAACATGGGAAAATTTCTTGCCTCAGCTAACAGGCTAGCTAAAAGCAGGAAGGTGCTCCCTCAGCTCTGCAGCGATGAGAACGTGGGGGAGTGTGTGTGAGTCCCTGAACACAAACCATGCTGAAGAATTCACCTGGCTTCTCTCTGTCCTCTTCTGGACCCAGCTTAAAGCTGCAGGACTCATTTCTGGGCAATAAGCAGACAATAGGGGAATACAGTATTATCATAAAATCACCCCAAGACATGTACACACAGATTGAAGGATCTGGGAGCCCAAGATCAGGAGCAGACACTAAAACTCCTTTTATTGCTTTAAAATCTTGTTCCCTCTCTGGGCCCCATGCAATAGTCTCTATCTTTGTTCTTGGTTGCCACAGAGATTTAGTTAGTTCCCTTAACCTAACCTTAACCCATCAAAATGTCTGTCAAATTCATCTAGTCCATGACTTTGAGTTCCATCTGTTATGGTGGTCACTCAGGACTGTGACGACCCACTCTTAAAGGGAAGGAAGGACTTAAAAGAAAAAAATTCTTATTGGTTGAAAGGAACAACAAAAGTCAAAGGGTCCCCAAACAATCAGAGAGTTTTATTAGTAAATTACACACTTCACAAGGATATTGGTATGTTAATCCCTGACCTACTATACAGGCGCGCAGCAGTGGGTTTTGGATAAAGGGGAAGTGTGAAAAGGAAAAGAAAAATTAAAGACATTAATTAAAAAGGGGAGAGATTAATTAAAGAAAGGAAAAGAGAAAAAGAGAGGAAAAGAAAGAGAAAGAGAGAGAGAAAAAAGGGGGAAAGGGATCACTAGCCCATGCTCCAGTGTCAATCCAGTTGATGGGATGCCAATCCTGGTCTCAGCACCAACCCAGCTGAGGGGATACCAATCCTGGTTTCAGCATCAATCCAGGCAATAAGCATCAATCCAGCTGCGTCAGTCTGGCTGAGGAGATGTCTAGGGTTCAGGGAACACTGCCTAGGCCTAGAGGAGGTACCTTTTTATAGACAGGTTTCTTCACCCAAAGACAGG
Organism: Dryoscopus gambensis; assembly: GCA_013389985.1. Lineage (NCBI taxonomy): Eukaryota > Metazoa > Chordata > Aves > Passeriformes > Malaconotidae > Dryoscopus > Dryoscopus gambensis. The sequence goes on along the minus strand of WEIT01026123.1, from coordinate 6,534 downwards.
TTTCTCACTTTCTATGTAAATTAGTTATCATGCACAGTCCGTTCTTTCACACCTTTCTGGAAATGGGTTGGAGAGCTTTGGGGGTCTTTGGTGGTTCCAATCCCACCTTATAGTCCATGTACACTTCCTGCCAATCATTCCTGTACTTGCACTGTACTGTGTTATGGTTCTTTCTCATGGAAAAGTGCTGCCCTATCTCCACCTGGGCCCCCTTCTCCAGCCAAATCTTGTTCTTTCTCATGGCATGTTAATAACAATAGTCCTTGGTTATTACCAACAGTCCTTGGTTAGCTCCACAGCTCTCTGGTAATTGGTGTTTGAGACATACACATTAGCCCCCTATCTTCTGGGAACTGAAAGCTCAAAAAGATCTCACTTTGGACTGCTGTTTATAGGTTTAGGGAGTGGGCTTTAGTCACAGTAATTTTTCATCCTGGCTGCAATTCAAGCTGGTAACTTTTTTTGAAGTTTCAGCAACAGAAATATTATTCCACTCGGGTTGTTATTCAGGCAAGAAAAATAAGTTTCCAAGGTTGTTCATAAAAAAACAGGTGCTCATTAGACAGCACTAGTTCCTGGGAACAGACACTGTTTCTGATAAGCTGGAGAGGGGCTTAGTCCAGCTCTAGTTTGTCAAGGCCAAGGCCTAAGGAACATTTCTCACATCATAGTGCGGCCTGGGGTGGGAAGAATGCAACTAAAGTTAGCTTCTCTGGGCCTCTACAGGGACAGGAGAGGTGGTGTGTTGCATGGAGTTACTGGGCACCAAAGCCAGCTCAGTTCAGATCAGGTCAGGTCAGGTCACTGCTGCACTGCAACTGCTTCTTGTAAGGCTTCTCCTCCATTGGTTTGGGTGGTTCTTGTTATAGTAATTCTTGTAACATACAACTCAAATTCCCCGCTACCAAAAACCAGGCTGTGCAAAATCAACACAATCCATAACAATCTCCACTCCTGGTCCTTTTGAGTCAGGTTATAGCATTTAACATTGCAATGAATTCCTCCCCTTGTTCCCATCCTGGCTGCAACAAGGAGTTCCTTCTTGAGTCCACCATTAGTATAGTCCACATCATAGTCCTTCATGGGCTGCAGGGGGACAGCTGCCTCACCATGGGCTGCACCACAGGCTGCAGGGGAATCTCTGCTTTCCCTGCTCCAGCATGAGGTCGCAACCACAGGAAAGAGTCTTCCTTGAATTTCTCCAATATGGGTCCTTCACACAGGCTGTAGTTCTTCACAAACTGCTCCAGTATGGTTCCCCTGTGGGGTCACAAGTCCTGCAAGCAAACATATTCCAGCACAGGCTTCTCATGGGGTCACATCCTCCTTCAGGCATCCACCTGCTCCAGCATGGGGTCCTCCACAGGCTGCAGGTGGATCTCTGCTCCATTGTGGACTCATTCACATGTCACAGTCCAAGCTCAAGTTCACACTGGAGTTCCAGCCTCTCCAGTACAGCAGCACAGAAACAGCAACAATGACCTGGCCATCTGCCAGCCCAGGCACATTGCCATGGCTGTTATCAAAGCCTTCCCAGGCACAATACAGTGAGGTGATCAGCAGTACAGCAAGCAGTGAAAGCAAAAAGCAGCCACCAAAAAGCACAAGACTCTAATATACAGTCAGAAAAGCAAGCCTCATGGCAAGCACATCTACCGCCAGCTTTATTTTCCATAATTTCAAACACTAAGAGGAACTTGAAATTCCTTTTCATGTGCTAAAAAAAAAAGGACTTCAACCTCCCTTCTGTGTGCAATGCACCGAGGGACTCTACTACTCCTTGTGTGGTATGAGGTACTCCACATCCCCTGCACAGTCCAAGGGACATAAGCCTCTCCCTCTGCAGGTCTCCTAAACCCATCTGTGTCCTAGGAGAGACTCGAGCCCTCCCACCTCACACCTTATGGAGGCACCACATCTCCTCTATGTGTGCTTTATGCTGATTAAGCAGCTCATCCGTTCTCAATTCATTACCAATAATTTCACCAAATCGGCACAAAATGCCACACCAATGGAGACACTCAAATGTCTCAAAACAGGCTGCCCTGTTTCAGGCAGGAAATTTAGCCCTAGTAAGACAAACCATGCCATATGCTTGCTTCCAGGGTCAGACAATGGATGCTGGCTCATTTTATTTAATGATGGAGATATAGCCAAAGAGCTATAGGCAGTGAAGAAAGCCATATAGGAGAATGAAAGATGAACTTGAGAGGGTTTCATTTGTATCGTCTGAAACTAGGACTTGGGTGCAAGTAGGAACCCAAGAGACAAGAGCCACTGTTAGTGACTTTTCTTATTAAGCAAATTTTAAAGACACTCCTTCCTTGATCTGGTGCTAGAGTGACTGATAGTGACTATGGAAAACAGTATTTGTAAAGAAAAACTTCCAGGACCTGCTATACTTAAATGACTTTCTAAAACCAGTCACCCCACAGATGCCACTTGAAGCCATGATTCAGAAACTGATGTCCAGAAGGTTTGTATCCAATAAAATACCCAATTTCTGAGCTCTGCCTGCTGGATTTTAAGACTTGAGACAACTCTGCCTTAAAAACACTCACTATTCACCACAAAGAACCAAGATCCAGCAACAAGCAGTGCCAAGTGTTTTAGCCACTTTCAGCTGCTGTTATGAGATCCAGGGATCATGGGATAAATTCAGATGAATAATCTTAGTTCTAAGCTGTTTCTAGGGAATGTGCCAACTGCCAGGCTATTCATTTTTATGCACTAATAGTTTCCATACTAGCTGGCTGACCAGCATCTTTGATGTGTCACATCAATTTTCTTGTTAAATACAAAAATAATTAATATTAGGAATGAGCCTAGAAAGCTCCTCATCTCCCAGATTGGGTCTGGGTGCCAAGTGTCTGGCTGGCATCATGTCCAGTATTCTGCAAACACCATCTGCATGAGCTTGTTGGTTGTGTAACTCAAAGTTAGTGAATGTTATGATTTGCTGAGCAGCGCTGTGAACGCTTTCCTGGTTTTTCCCTGGCCGAGCTCGCAAGCCAGAGGCAGCGCAGCAGCGTCTCCAAAGCGTCCTCGCCGCTCAGCAGGCAGCAGAGGAAACGCGACGGAGAATCTCAGAGCCGGGTGGGAGATGCGCTTTTTTCCCTCTTCGGGCAGCTCGTACCAGGTAGCCTGATCTAAGGCAAAAGCGTTCCCCAAGAACAAAGAAGGCGGAAAGGGTTCAGTCCAAGATGCTTTTAATCTGACGAATTCAGGAACTAGACTGGCCCCGAGAGGGGCGGGGAGACCCTTTCTCAAGGGGGGCGGTAACAGAAGAGAAACAATGGGGAACAGGTAGAGGGGAGGGCACAGCAGGGATGCAATCCAATGAGGGAGTTTGGGAGGCAGGGACTGTAACACAAAACCGATGAAGAACCGAACTTAACAGAACTTTCCAGACCAAGGGGAAGAACAATCTTCAGGGTGCCACCCAGTGGGCTGCGGCTTAGAATCAGGCTAAGCCACCCCCACAGCGCTGATTAGAGCTGTTTTGCCAGAGGAAGGCTTTACAGCATGAGAGAGACAGCCATGACATGTCTTTCCCAGGAAAGGGAAGGGATACTGTAGGCAGGAGTACATAATTTTCAGGAATGACTCTGGAGAGATTTCCCTATCTCCCCACCCCCCCCCGGATTCCTCTGGTCCCTGATGTCATTAATGATGGATCTCTGATGAAATGATCATTGCTGTGATGAGTAGAAAATGAGCGCTTACTGACCCACCCCAGTATCTGTCTTGGAGGCTGACCTGGAGAGAGACAGTGTGCTGGAGATGGGGGAGATCAGGAGGATGCATATGAGACCCCAAATCCCAATTGACAGCACAACTTGCTGCTGATTTGCACAGCCTTTTACAAGTTCAGTAACATCTCTGCTTATGAAAGAAAGGTCCAAGGTGCTTCTCCTCTACCTCATGAAGCTTGATGTGATGTACAGGAAGGCAGTGCAGGCCATAGACTGGAGCCATGTTACTCAAGTGCCATTTGCTCTCTGGAACATCATGCCACTACCTAGGAGGAAAAACTTGGATGTTAGAGCTGAAAAGAGAGTTACGTTTTACTTCCTTTCATCTCAGGTCAAGTATATTTTATATATGCTATCAACCATTTTAGCAGATGCTAGACCCACTGTCTTGGGGTGACTTTATGATGTTGTATCCCCTATCACCACTCTATGCCCAGATATGAATCCTGTGCCTTTCTGTGCCTTTAAAACTGGGTGCGAAAGAAAGGAAAAAAAAA
>WEIT01026121.1:194901-231908 GCA_013389985.1 Dryoscopus gambensis | reverse complement strand
AATGTTTGACTGCATTTAGAAACCACAAGTCCATCTGGAACAGTGACCTCATCTGAAAATGGGAAAGTGTCACAGCTCTTCCCTTCATCACACTTTCCACTGAAATATTCCAAGGGACTACTTGTTTATAAGAGACCTATTTTCTACCCAAATTCTTTACCATTGAGCCACCTCTTTTTTTTAGACATAGTTTGAACTTGCAGTTAAACAAGTTATCGTTTTTAGACCCCTCAGTTTGGAAATAAAATTCAAAATGTGGATTGCAAGCCCAAAGGGAGAGCACTTAAACCATCTGACAGACCTCAGAAATAAAAAGTGTTCTAGATACAAGTCTGCATCCAAAAGCCTGGGTGACATCACCTGCCATTTAGATTACATTTTGCATCTCTCCAGACAGCCACAACAGCATAAACACATTCATATCAACCACCACAAAAAACAAACAAATGTAGCCAGGAAACAGATAAAGCACTAATGTTTAGTTCTGCATCTCAGGCTTAAGTATTGCTACCACAGTTACCACACCTGAAAGCTACTGAAATCAGATATGGGTGGAAAACATTTTTTTTCAGCAACACTTAAAGTTTTCCTCCTTCAGTTCTGAGCCTGAAACCCAAAACTGCTGAAGTGTTCAGGAAAGCAGCTCCAGAAAATCCAAGTCTCTAACAGAAAGCACTTGACATCTGAGAGACAAAGATTTAATCCCTGCTCTTCCTTCCCCCACAGCCAAGATACTTGCCCTGCTCAAAGGCTGTGTCCTATTCCCTTCCTGTGTCCATGCCATTGTTTATCAATACCAAATGGGAACTCAGAGACAATGGCTTGATATCCTCCTTCAAGAAACACATAGGAGACCCCAAACATAGCTCAAAATTCAACAGTGCTGGCAATGAACTCTGATTCTGATCTCTCTATTATTTTTCCTGAAACTTTTGAAAGCTTTCAAAGTAAACTTTCATTAAAATGTGCACATTCCCACTTAAAAGCTGAGATAAATGAGATTTTTTAATAAACTTTTGGAAAATTCCTACCCAGTTCTGTTACTAATAATTTGAGGGAGGAGCAAAAAAGAACCAACTCCCCCAAAAGAGAAACCCTGAAGTCTGTAAGTACTGGGAGAAAAAATATAATGGAAAATACACTTTTTATAAATAAAACCTCAGCAGTCAATGAGATAAATATTTCCCAACTTTCTGTTATTACTTGAACATATTTAATTGGTTTTTTATATTTTCTGTCATAACAAATTCTGTAACAGCTGGCTGAAATCTCATCTGCAACCAAGGCAAAACCACAGATGATTTTTTCTTAAAGAAAAAGGGAATCAACTGTAAGAACTCATACCTTATAGGCAAAGGCTTAAAAAACCAGAAAGACATGGAAATGCCATTTAAGTGTTTTAAATTATGTAAATGCAGAGAAAATAATGAGACAACATGCAGCTAAACCTTCCTTCTCTTTACTCTACTTAGTTTTTCTTACTTTTTATCTTGATTCAGCCCACAACAAGGAAAGCTGTGCACTCCTATTTCCCAATATTGCTGAATTCTAAAAAGTCTTGCAGACTACATAATTTTGGATCCTTTCCAATACCTATCCAACTTTCACAAGCACAGGAGAGGACTTTCCATGTCAGGAAGAGGCAAGAAATTAGATGCTTCAATTATTCTTCATTATGTAAATGAGAAAAGTAGACCAAGGTTTGCTTCATGGCTATGAGTGAAATTGAATAAATGTTATTTTCTCACATTTATACTGACATGACTATGTCATTTACTGAAAATCTCATGGTGATTTATCACCACTTTTTACTACGCCAAAAACAGGAAAAAGAGAGGCGAGGAGAAAACTGATCAAACTGCATTATATAGTTCAAAGTGTTCTGCTGAAAACAAACTAGACCTTCAATGCTTAAGTTCCCCCTCTTTGTATTAATGGGACCCTGTTAGGCTTCTTCAACTAAATAGACTCTGTGTGAAATGTGCAAGTGAGAAGATCAAATTAATTCTACATCTACCAGAAACTAACAGAGAGAGAGAGAGACACTAAGAGCAGATTTGGAAAAGGGGAGAAAGCAAGTATTTGAGGCAGATAGTTCTATCTGTCAATAATGCAGGTAGAGGCAGCAGAAAATGAATCAGAAGACTGAATATCTAACTATTAGACTCTACTAGATATCTAACTAACTTAGACTCTAAATCAGAACAATAAACAAGTTTGAAGAATCACTCTTTTCAAGTTATTCCCATTGCAGTGTTAGCGAGAGATGAATGAGGTGATGATGACCAAAGCCAGATGAAGGGCTGAAAGCAAATAATTTTTTATAGTAACTGCCTTCACCTTGAACATCCCAGACTTCCAAGCTAGACTCTTTAAAGAAATGCACAAATGGGTTCGTTCCAGTGAGGCTGGTGATATTGACAAGGGAAGCCAAGCTCCCCAGGTGTGCAAAGCAAGCAGCAGATTAACTGACTCTGCTTCAAATTGAAAGGAGCCATTGAATTACATCTACATGGTTTACTTGGAAGATCCTGCTACTAAGGTTCATACTTTTTGGATGAGGCAGTGTTTTGCCATGGTCTCATTCCACGCACATTCTGCTTCAGGTTCTCTGTGTATCTCTTTAGGACAGAATCTTTATCAAAGGGGCCTTTCAAAGCAGGAGCAACATAGGTCAAATTACATTCATATCGTGGATAACACATCACACATATAATTATGTCTCTGCCTTTCAAACAGCATTTGAAATGACTTTGTGGAAATATACAAGTAAATTACTATATTTTATCCAGAGATCAAGCAAGGACCATGTATCAGAAGCTCTGTCACATTACAAGTCAGCAGGTTCTATAAAAGATGACAGGTTCCAAGGTCTTTGGGTGAGATTTAGTACCACTATAGATATTGATTACACTGAAGATTCTGCCTTATGTTATCTATATAACAACAAAGGAAAAGGCAACTCCAGAAACTCTACCTCAGTTACACATAACATACACTACAAAAAATTTGCCAACATGGTACATCTGCTTTAGAGAGTATTAGAAACAAAGAAAGAATGATATATACATGTGAATCACTGCTTAGACTAACACGGGACATCTGCAGCATTTCCTAGAAAGGCGAGGGGAGAGGCTTGGACCTCAGCCACAGATCAGTTTTTCAGTGGCTTCAGCACAACAAAGCCCCGTTCAAACAAATTTCCAAGAACACCACAGAGACTCAAGACCTTCATTCTTTCAGCTGAGGCTATGAACAGCCTATGCTCTTAACCTCTGAACAGAAAATGGCCTTTCGAAATTAACTTCTCTGCTCTGACACTCAGGGAAGCTTTCATAGAAGAGTGAGTGAAAAAATTATCATGGAATGAAGCCTGCTCAAGGGCCAAGCAAGGTGGTCCTGATCTTGGTGAGGTCCTGGGCTGAGAAACTCCATCATACGACTGATGTACTGGGAGAGCCACATGCCACTCCGTGGGAGGAGCCAGTGCTGCAGCCACTAAAGAGACCCTTAGGTCTGACATGGCATACAAACTCCAAGGTTCTACTTAAGGCATGGAAAGTGCCATGTTTAAAAGGTAAAGTTTTGAATACTCCAGTAAGAGCAAAAGAAAAAAGCAAGACCAAGCTTTGGTCAGTTGCCTTTGCAAGAACTCCCGCTAAAGTGCTTCTAAAGAATATTCCTGCCTCTTTGAACCAGGAAGAAAAATAATTCAGTCACTTGTACATCCACGTCAAGTTTTAACCATATGTTTACTTAAATATAATGTCACTTAAGAAAAAAGAAAAATGAGAAGGCACTAGGACATCAAAAGTGCAATTGTTAAAAGTATATTCAATGCAAAAATAAAAAAAATTCTTCTGCAAGGTAGCTGGAAAATAAAATAAATACTATGCATTGTCTACGCCATCACAAGACTATTGAAGTAGCCCAAACCAGAGAGATTTTTTCACAATTATCAATAGCTTCTTATATCAGAAGAAACCATAAAACAGTCAACAATTCATATCTTTTGTCTAAATCTTTTCTACCATAAAAGCTCCTATTTTCATAGCTGAAGATATGAATGTTAAAGATGCAAAATAATACACACGCAAGATGAAAAAATGTGAGTGTATGCATCAATATAACAGATTTATAAATTAGAACCTACATTCCCATGTTTCGGGCTTCTGCTTGACTCAGGTTTTCTTCAGGTCCAACAATTTTAATATTTCTGATAATGTTCTTGGCTTTTTCCCAGAATTTCTTGATGTGCTTTTCATGGTAAACCTCCTGTAATCACGTTAACATTTTTTATAGCAAATGTAAGGCACAAATTACTATGAATCATAAACATAGTGTCCAAGAACACACTGTATTCTGTCCTAAAGAAACAGATGTCAAACAGTGTTTGAAGATATTCCAGTATATCTGTCATTAAAATGAACCTCCTCTGTCCAAAACTTTAGGAAAATAAAGCAACATGTCAGCAACGTTAATCAAAGCTGCACAACGATGCAAGATTCACAAATTATCTATGCAGTATTTTTCAGGATATTTGTGTTACAGTCTTTAAAACCCATCCTACAACCTCAGTGGCACTCAGGAGTTTTTTATGCCACTCCAGAATCACTTTAGAGAGGGAGCTGCACCTGTACCAGATTGTGCAGGCACAATCATAGTTTCTTTAAAATGTAGTCACACTGATTGTTCCTTTAATTTCTATTTACCCTCCCTCTATTTAAGAACTCTCAGCTGCATGCAATACTTCCAAACCAGTGCCCTCATTCCAGCTTTTGCCTATTATGGCTAACATTAAAATAATTGAAATATTGGGTAGGGGTTTTCACCCTCTATAATAAAAAGCTTTATTTTGGTCTTTATATTTCAAATACCATAAAATGTCTGGCTGAAGCTACAAAACCTACATAGCCCACAATTCCCTTGGGCACATCACAGTTATACCTTCAAAATCCCCTTACAAAACCACAATGAAGACTTCAGAGATAAGCTCTACTTCTATTCCTTATGCCCCTTGTGCTACCATATCAACAGCAAAGCATGCGCACTGAAAAAGGGTACAATTAAATTTTACTCCCAGTTCTCTTCCAGCCTCATTTTTTTCCAAAATAAGTGCACACATTTGACACCTCACTCACTAAAATTATAGAATCACAGAATGGTTTGGGTTGGAAGGGACCTTAAGGATCATCTCGTTCCAGCCTCCCCAGGCAGGGACAGCTTCCACTAGACCAGGCTGCTCAAAATAGCAATACTGACTGAAGTCACTGGGGAAGTATCAGCAGAGCCAGATCATTAGGTAATTAGCAGAGAGTATTCAAAAGCAACTCATCTGCAGTGCCAGTCAAAATATCTCTGAACACACCAGTCTTTCCATGGGACCCAGTAGGGGCCGGCATTAACAGAAATGCACCGGGCTATCAGCAAGATGAAAAGCAAATCCCACGTCAACTATCAGGTGTCAGTCATTGTTATGGTATCACTGTTGGTCAGTCCTGAAGTGGTCAGCAGTTGGCCTGGATGGTCATTGTAGGTCCCTTCCAACCGGAACTGTCTTATTCTTATTTTACTCTATTGTTTGATGTCAGTCAGTACTTCCTCCAGAAGCACACATTTCAAAATACATTTTTTTCATTAGTAAAAGAATTTAAGCAGTTTCTAAATAGACTCCAGCAAGCCCTGACACAGTATAATTTAATTTTTCCAGTTTTTCACACTAAACTCTGAAGGATTATTTCTTCCTATGCATTTTAATTGTGTTCTTATATCAAATCCATATACTCCACACTTTGATTCATTGTATAATTTCCAAAATGGAAGCTTTGCACAATGATAAAATCATACTTACATTATTATGAACGAAGATACTGAGTGCCTCCCGTGGGTAGTCCAGAGTCAACAGTCTGTCTAAAAATTTAGTTAGGAAAGGAGTGGGTTGTTCAATGAAAACACCAATTTTTACGCTTGGATATTCCTAAAAAAAATGATATTTTGACACAACCAATAAGACTTGCCTCTTTTCTAAGATTAGTTATAGTAAAGATCAGCTAATGTCATGTAGTAAACTTAGTCCACAGAGCTTTTAAACAATCAAAACCACCATGCTCAAAAGTGCTATGCACCCAGTTTATTTGCACTAGGTGCATAAAACAAGCAAAGATAATGGATTTAATATTCATATGAAACTCTTTGAATTTAATAACAGAGACGGGAAGTAGAAAATAATATACTACGGTTTTTAAAATTCTTACTATATAAAAATCACTAAAACAATAAAGAATCATTAAAGAAAATACACCTAGAACAGAATGGCAAACTTTTTTTTTTTTTAAACAAGGTACATACACAGATTACCCTTACAAGAAAATATAGGGGAGATCAGTTTTTTAAAAATAGTTAAAGAAAAAATATCACAAAGTATTTTATTCGTCTGTACTTTAAGCCAAAGACTGCAGTACTCTTCTATAAAGGTATATGCACTATTTCTACCCATTCATTCTAAGTGGGCTCTGTATTACTTCCCTATTCAGTTTAGAAAGACCTTTGATAAACTAACTGAGCTTCCCTCTCCTTACATCCAAGAATATTGAACTTTTACGGATCTTAGTTTAATGTGAATTCACATCTTTTGATGGTGTTTGGCTGCTTTGTATGTGCTTGATAGAGATCATGAGATCCTGACCACTAAAAGAAACAGACAGCACTTTTTTGTAGTGTATTATTGCACTATGCAAGACAAAGAAATTTAACCTTCAAAGGGCTCAACGCCCACACAAAGAAATACACTGACTAAAAATTATTTCCATCTCTAAACCAGAAAATTACTATAAAAATCTAATCCATTACAAGGCTCAGAGAGAAACCTTATAAAAGGCTGCCAGTTAGCTTTTTAAGCAGGCCAACATCCACTTGAAAAGTGTCTGGATAAGCCATCAACACATGCTGAGGTTTCACAGTGTCACCGACTACATCGGAACCCAGAAACATCCTGGCGAACGCCCCAGGGCAGAAACATCCAGTGTTTACCCTGACGACCTCTTATTCACAGCTGCATCTGCAAACCTCCTAAGTGTTGGTAGGAAAGTACAGCCACACAGAGACCCCAATAGCTCCAAATCAACTGATAAAGAATGCACTGATGTGTCTCCAATGCAGCACCTGTGACACTCTCTGGTGGCCAGTGCCCTGGGGCTGTCACAGGAACTGGTCCCACTGATGGCCAGGGACAAGGAGAGCTGCACGGGCTAAGCCGAGCACACACGTGTGCTAGAACTGCTGCAGTAATTGTACTTGGCACATCTTTCTAATTCTAAATCATTCTCCCCTTATTCTCCAGGGGAAAGAGAAAGTTCAGGCTGTTATGTACAAAGGCTGTAGGGACAATGAGGAATTACTGACACTGCTTCAGTACAGTGAAATGTGAACCGCTTGGCTCTACACTGAAATCTTTGTGTGACCAAAACAAAACAGTGTTTAAAAAATTAGGAGTAAGAATTGTGTAAACTGATCTCCTCAAAGCCCAGAGTTCATCAGTCTAGACCCTGGTTTACCATAAAGAGTTGTCACTGCCTAATCTGAATCTAGGTCACAACAAGCATTGTGAGTACATGAAATCAGAAGTTGCCTCTCAGCAAAACCACTTTGGGAATACCCAGATGCAACATTTTCTCTGATAGATTTTCTCATTTTACGTGAGGTCATATATTTGACTTCTAAAGTTTACCTTTTCATAAGCAGCAGTTGAGTGTATGACAATTTTGGAAGAAATACAGGACAATGTCCCAGTACAATTACACAGAGCAAAGTCCGGGATCTCGTGCCACAAGAGTTGCCAGTGAAATGAGAAGATGAGCGAGGTCATCCTTTCAGCCACACTGGAAAGTCTCCACACCAGTAAGAAGATTTAGAATTTAAAAGCAGTTCAAGGGGGATTAAACTGGGCAACAAACTTAATTTAGGTTTCAGGAAAAAAAACAAAAGCCAAACCAAAAATTCCTTAAGAAAGTGGCAAAAATTTGCCTTTATTGAGTCCAGGTGCATTCTTCAACTTATTTCCCATTATGCTGCTTCTGCCTGAACAGACAGTTAATTTGGGGGTGGCACAGGCTGCTGAAATTACCAGAAGACAGCAGTTACTGAGTTTTTCCACACCTCAGCCATGATCGCAGCCCAGGACATCCTATTTCTGTCGAGAGGACAAAAACTGAGCAAAGGACCCTGCATATGTACCTCTCAGCTCCTTTGCAAGCAACCCAAAAAACAAGCAAAATGCTCAGAAGATATGAGCGTATAAATGCAGGCAGTTAAATAAAACAATATGGAGAAAATTATTAGAGGCACAGAGAGGATACTGCTCTTTTCACTGAAAATTTCTCGTTAAGTAGCAACCAGACAGCCCTGAACAGAGAGCGTGTTCAGAAAATGAAATACTGCTGGTACTTAGAAATGCCTGAAGTAAACACTTCCACTGAGGCCTTGTTATTTCTGCTGGCAGAGAGAGTGAGGCACAAAGTCCAAAGAATGCACTACAGTAAAGAAGACACATTCCAAGTAGATATACATAAACTATAGGAAGCTACCCAGTAAATCATTGCATCCCCCTTACTGGCTTCAAGATTTAACTGCTCCAAAACCATGTCTTAATTACCAACACCACTGGAAAAAAAAATTTTGATAACATCTTTTCCTCAGGTAAACTTTATGATGGGAGTGCAAACACTATCTAATTAGAGCTCCATGCAAATGTTTATCTTAAAAGCAAAAATAAAATTTAAAAATATAGACAGAATCTGAAATTTATTACAATTCCAGCAACAACTTTTTGAGTTTATATTCCAGTCCATTAGCTAGTTATTGCCCAGAAATTCTTTCAATTTTCCTTTCATTACAAAGATAACAAGCCACTATTTCTTTCATGCTATCCTCAACATGACCCTTAAGACCTGTTCTCATTCAAATCTTCAATACAGAACAGAAATGAAACAGCTGCTGGAAATAGCCTGTTAGGAATAATTAGAATTTACTTTTTCGTCCAAGTCTTACAATTCCACATGGTAGAGCTTAGTATTTACTCTGCCTCAAATTTATTGTGTACAAGCTGAAATATTTATAGAGACATGAAAAACATCATACTTGGAGTGAAAGAGCCAAAGCTGCCAAGTACTGGATATACACACATGCCATGTGTATGTGTGTTTGTCCTACAAGAATTCTGAAAACTGTACTGAAATCCAGTCTCAATTACATCAGATTTTTTTCTACAGAAACGCATTTGCATATACAGTACAAATATCTGTATTGTCCTCTACAAGGTAGAGCAGTTTTGATTGTTTAATCTCAGAAAATAGTAATTGTAACCATGTTAGTTAACTACTAGACCCTATTTGTAACAAAAGTTGTTCAAATAATGTATATTGAGTGTTTTTTAGGTCTGCTGCTAAAAATCTGAAATATCTAAACAGTTTTTCTACCTCTCCCCAAATTCTAATTATTCTCTTGAACCTTGCACAATTCAAAAATTGTTCATTCACCCTCACTGAACAGAGGTGAAGATCTGGAGGGCTTTTGGGGATGGCATCATCTTCAGCAATACTGTGAAAACCTATATTAAAATACATGCATAAAAATATTCCTGAAAGTAGTAAAACAATATTGCATAAGGAAGCCACTTGGCCTCAGAAATCACTAAACACCTGTCAACCGTACCCAAAAGGGCTTTGTTCCAGTGAAGAGTATTCTTACCTTTACTGCTGACAGGTCTAGTAAGTCTAAATCACAAATACTGCAACCAGTTTCCCGTGTCCAAGCATTAGGAATATAGTTTCCCAAATAATTCAGGTGAATCTGGTGAATAATCGAACAGTGCAAATTAATGACAGATGCATGCAAAGAATGATCTGTACTTTTCAAGCAATTCAGGTTTATTCATTTAATCACCTGTAACTAAAGGCAACTGACAAGAAACAGACATACAAAATCAGCAGGTAAAAAAATTATTCTTTTTCGTTTACAAAACAGAAATGATCTATGTACTATAAAGTTTACAAAAATGAGTATTTCATAAAAATGGCATGCATTTGAGGTGAAAAATAAAAGTATTACGTGTCAGAATGTGAGAAAAATTTGCTGTCCATTTCAAAAAGTGTATCTAACCAATGCAATTTACTAATCTGAAAATTAGAGAGATTAAATACGAAACAGAAGTATCTTATAAACAAAAAACTTAAGTATTGGGAGGTAATTCTGGAAATTATATTCATGCTGGTTTATTTACTAACCAAAAACTTTTTCCAACCCTAGCATACTGTAATCCTCTTGATTGGATTCCGTGTTTAAAACTGAAGAATTTAACCACATTGACAAAGTGATGTTTCCTCTTTGTTTTTAAAACATCACTACAGGCAGAGATTGAGGTTTTTTTAACATAGCATAACACATGGATTAGTAGAAGAAGTTCCATCCTAAGCTGTTTGCCCAAATGTAAAATACAGAATCCTTTTCACTGGCAACATGTCAGCAAAGCCAGTGATGACAGAATTTGAGGATTTAATTGAGGCAAAAATAGCAATATGGAAGGAATTTGTCATATATTTCACTTCTACTGAGTAGTTATAAGCCAAACAGATAAAATCATCATTATATTCACCAACACCAAAATCAAAATACAACTGCAAAAACAAAGTAGCAGCATCCCTGGGATATTCATGAGTTTCAAACTCTACTTCATTCTTGTGAATGGCATTTTTCTGAAAATAAGGATCTACAGTAAGGAAGATTTATCCAGAAGAAATTGGAAAGTACTATGCCCAATCCTTCAGCCAACAGACACTACTATAAAAGATACACCTTTACAATTCTTTGGCATGGAACGAAAAGATGCAACTGCCATACTACCAAAACACAGCCATTTCTCGCAAAGAAACTGTTCAGGGACCTCTGAACCACTGAATCCTTACACATGAACAGAATCTGTCAAAACAGCTCTTTCACAGGGCAGACAGTGCTCTCCCGCGTGCCCAAAGCTGACAAGCCATGGGCACATTGATGGCACTGATCAGTGACACTGAAGGCAACAGTAAAAGCCAGCCACACGTGGACCTAGATAGATACACACACACTTACATAGAGGTTTTTTCTTTTGCCTAAATACAATTTATTTATATATATGTGTATACACACACCTGGGTCTAGGGTAGGAACAGATGTGTTACTGTTTTGTTCCCCAGCCTGTCACTCTTGGTGAGATTATCCTCCCCCTATTCTTCTGATTGCCATTTAATAACCATATAGATATTCTTCACTAGCTTCAAGAACAGTTTTGTGTTAGTGAACAAATTAACAAAAGTTTACTTGCTTCTAATATCCCATGCTACAATGAATTTGGGAGCAGAATTAGTTGTTTCAGTAGCAATATCAAGTTACAGTGACAGCAGAATAACACGAATTAGAATGGGGGTTTTATCCTCTCAATTACTAATAACATTAAATGGAAATGTGTGTGCTGTTTCATACTCTTCTATCCTTAATTTTTTGCCTCCAATAATGTTGTGGTTTTACCTGAAGATAAAACCAAACTGTCACTCACTTTAGTTGGACCATTTCCATGAATGGTGACTGGTAGGGTGTCATACACTGAATTCCTTGCTCTTACTTTTCCTTCTTCAAATTTCAAAAGGACTTCATCTGCCAATCAACAAAGCAGTACAGTAAGTTCATAAATAAAAGCTAAAATTTCAGAGTTCTTTAAGTCCTTGCTGATACAATATACCTTGCTGTTGCAATCATTGTCAGTATTATTTAGAGGATTTTTTTCATTTTTTTAATCTAGATCTTGAATTCTAAGCTCCTCATGATAAATAAGGTTACATCAAACTTCATAGCTTCTCATCAGCAGCTTCAGTGTTGGAATAAAATCTGCTTGAAAAATAATTCTAATTTAGTGCAAATGCTATTTATACAGAAATCATACTTATTTCAGATATGATCTGACTACAAAAATTTAAATGTAAGAAAGGAAGTTAGCACAGATACATTTTTCAATTTAAATTCATTACAGTTAAATAAAGGAAATTCTACATTATTCCACATTCTACTTCATTATGTATAGCCATTTGCTTGAGAATATCTAAAATGTAATTTTAATTATTAATCTTACTCCTGAAGTTTTTGAAAGGCAGAAAGAAAAATGGTCCTTAACTCCGTATTTACTGCCAACTTCATTTATTTAGAGCTATTTTTCCTATTTTAAATCAAATATTTTTTCAGTGAGAGAATTCAATTAATAATCAACAAAAAGACCTGTAATAATCTGGTGATCAGGTTTACCCATCCAAACATTTCCTTAAAATAAGCATATGTTTAAAGAACTACATTCATTGTTAAGCAAAAACAGTGTTAATAACAGTTAACCAAACACACAATGTGCAAATCATACACTTACCAACAGCTCCATTTAGGGTCTGGAAAATTGTACATTTGTGGTCCAAAGTAATGTTAATGCGCTCCTGAAATCAAAGCACCAAAGATGCTGAGGCATTCTAAACCAAAGTTTTTACAGTAACATTGCAGTTATACCACAGTGGCAGCAAGGAATCAGGGAAAATGACGCTATGTGTTCTTTACATTGTTATATTTTTCTGTATTCCCAAGTTGTGCAGTTGCATAGCAATCAGTTTTGCATATACAGAAACTTTAAACTTGAAGGATAAAGGTCATAACTCTCCACAGGAACTGCAATTTAGCAGCAAAAGCCAAAGAAAATTTGTGTCTTAAAAAAAATTAACAAGTCTTGGCCAAGAAACAAAACATACTGTGTTTCAGAATCATAAAAATGCAAAAGTCGAATTTAAAACGTGTTCCTAATGTTGTATTACTAATCCTAGCTAGATTCTGACTTTAAATACCATGTTTCACCATTTTTAAAATGTTGATTCAAGTATGTAACATTTAAAACACACTTAAAAACCCCTACACAGCTCACATCCTTTGTTTTGGTCTTCCAAGACTTTCCTACATATTCTGTAGCACTGGGCATGTTATTACTATACAAAGAATCAGTGGTGACGTAGAGTAAGCACCATGGAAGTGTTTTGGACTGCAGTGCAGCAGTGCTCTGCACACATACACAGCTTTGGTCTGGAAGACAATCTATTTCGACAACTAATTATATTACTTCTGACTTGGATGCAGAATCAGCTTTAATATCTCTACACCCTGTCTTTTCAATTGCGTACCTGGCATCTGACTTAACTTGCATAAAAGCCATTCAGACATTAAAGGCTGGAAGGAATTTCCTATGAGGAGCAGCTGAGGTTTGTCTAGTTTAGAGGAGCAGGCTGAGGGGCCACCTCCATGCTCCCTGCAGCTTCCTGAGGAGGGGAACGGGAGAGGGAGGTGCTGAGCTGGTGGGAATGGTTCAAAGCTGCACCAGGGCAGGTTCAGACTGGACATTAGGAAGCATTTTTTTATGAAGAGGGTGGTCAAACCCTGGATCAGATCCTAGAGAGGTTGTCAATACCTCCAAGCCTGTCAAGTGCGTAAAAAGCATTTGGGCAATGACCTTAGTAACACACTTTAGCTTTTGGTCAGTCATACTGGTCAGCCTGTTGGACTAGATGATCACTGCAGGTCCCTTCCAACAGAAATATTCTATTCTATTTCTGAACCTGTATTGAATGATTGTCCGTTAAGTTATGCCAGAAACAACACGTATATATCTTAAGAACTTTGCATCTGCCTTAAGCATACAAATTACCAAAATCTTTCTCAAAATTCTGCTGTATCAGCTTCTAAAGTCTTTTTTGTATCAGTGTATTGTTAACTTTCCTTATCTCTCTTTTTCCAGCATCAGGAACATGCCTCTGACATCTGCCATGCTTTAATGGTGCTACTCAGCAGAAGACTTTGTTAAGTGAAGGCTCAGAAAGGTCTTCACCAAAAATTTACGACGCGGCTTTATTGAACATATTTGCACAAAAAGCTGAAGGCAGGATCTGAAATGGCAGCAAGCCAAAATATAAAACACTGGATCAGCAAGCAGTTCAGTGACACCCTGGAAAAAAGCCACATTCTCTGGCCGTCAAACTGCCAAGTACATGGGAGCCTCATTGAGATGGATGTGTCTGATCATATACCTCAGAGCTGTTACTTCTAACAATGAAGCACAACCTGCCTGGCTCTGAAGACAGCCTGAAATAATACATCAAGTCATGACCCTTTGGGAGCTTGTTCATCATTCCAGAAGTAGGAACCTCAGGAGAACAAACACAACTGTCAACATGGCGCTCCAGTATAAAGAGACATATTCTTTTCTTTTCATCCCCTGGTGTTTTATGAGGAGCAGCATGTTATTTCAAGCAGAAAGAAATGAGAAAGCGAGTTACTACCTACCCTTGCCAATGGGTCAACATAGATTTTGGTGTAAAACAGCTGGTCATCATCATTATCCTGCAGATTCCATTGCTGCACAATACGATTTATGTATGGAGCATAACCAATAAATCCTGCAACATCACACACACATAGGTTATTTCCATACAAAGCACGACCCTGCCAATGCTGTCTCCCAATCAGGGGCTTCATTCTGAGTGGTTCCAGTAAAGAAAAAGTATGAAATTTATGAAACTTGGCTCAAAATCCAGTCTTCCTGAGGTATGTAACAGGTCTGTTTCAAAAAGTTAGTAATTAATGGTTATTTTTATACTAATGGTATTTTAATGGAAAAAATAAATCTGATCTGCCTAGTCCTGAGAACACCGAAGCATGATATCAGACTATCACTTTTCCCAAGAAGCCCATCTGTGGAAAAAGTTTCATTTTCATCAATCACTTCTTACTGGCAGAGATGTCTGAATCTAATACTGCCAGAAATATGAGAGCTCAACTCAAAACCAATATACACCAAAATAAAAAAAGATAGGGCAGATAGGTGAGAGAAAGAAACAGGGACACTCCCAGATCTGCACACTGAAGAAGGGTACCCCAGAAATGACACACTCAAAAGCTGCTACAGAGCACAGTATGCATATCATTGTATGTATTAATCAACTGTAAAATTATTAGCAAAGCTGGCATTTAAAGGAGGATCCCAGAAGTAACCTGCCATTGAGATTAACAGGGAGTAGCTCCCACTCTTTTTGGAAGGAGCTGTGTAAGCCGTGCTGGCAGGCCAGGCAGAGCTGCCAGCACACCCACCCCACGTGCAGAGATGTCCAGGAACCAGGCAGCCGAATGAGGGAACTCTGTGACCAGGCTAAACTGTGTCTATAAATAGCAAGTGCTGCTTTGCCTGGGCTTGTACTCTGCATTGTTTCTGAAGCAATGGGGTCATCCTTGCACAGCATTTTGCTGCCACGCACAGTTGCTTGCTAGACCTTTACTATATTTATCTGCTTTTTGCAAGTTATTGCCAAACACACACTGCAAATTTGAATGAAAACTATGCTTGAGCACAAAAGAGGAGCTATTCAAGTGGAGAGGGGAGGGGAGGAGAGGAAGATGACAGCATTTCTAGTCCTCAGTTTTATACTTGGGGAATTCAGGACCAGCTGCACACACAACAAGTACACAGAACAGGTAACAGAGGTGGGTCATGTTCAAGTGTTTGAGGATCACACTTGCCTCCTGAGTTCAGGAATCGTTTTCCACTTCGGACAACAGGATACTTGTCAGCCAGCCTTTTATCCGGCCAAATTAGTCCATCTGCTGCAAACACCACCTTATGATTAGTTTCCTGAAATTTCTTTAGCAGTTCTTCAGGGCCCCCAGCAAAGATAACATCATAGCTTTAAAGGAAAGAAAATACATCCATTAGGTTAGTTTAAGTTTAATGTTTCTGTGTTCAAAAGAAGTCACTGGACCATCCAAATTTAAAAATCAAACAGTCCTTTTATTCTGAAAAGTGATTCAACTAAAGCATATTTAACCACCATGTAAAAATTCTATACCCTTCTGGGAGAGAAACTTCAATCAGTACTATTTATCCAGAGTAGTTTCCCCTTCTGCTTTTTAACCTTCCACATTTTGGACATTTTTTTTCCTTCACGTTTTGTCTACCTGAAATCAATTTCCTATTTCAGATATTTTGTTTATGTTTTTAAGAACAACAATTAAATATATCAAACTTTAACAGATGAAAGAGTAGGACTGAAAGATGACTTAGATGACTTTTACTGGGAAAATATAGATGATCTTGTTCCTAAGCACAACCGCACTGAGTCTTCTGAAAAGTCTTATCAAGAATGTACTTAGATCTCAATGAAGTCTTGTTGCCCATAAAGAGTATACTGTATCAGGCAATACATAGATTTCTCCTTCAACCTCTTTAATGTGCTGAAGATTTAAAAGGCTCAAAGCATCACAATATCTACTTATGAAAAATTTCACCTGCCTTTACAGTTTGATCAGATTTGAGTCTCAATTCCTATTGAGGATAAAGGCCTAAAGGTGGAGGGCTCATCTTTGGCTATTACCTGCAGCTGAAGGTCAACAGGGTGCCAAACCAGAACGAAACCTGCCTGGGTTTGGCCAAGGTCCTGTAAGAATGGAGTATCCTAAGCCTGGTGGTTTCTTGTGGCTGAACCAAATCTAAATCAATGCCTGGCAGGCACAGGGTGTTGGGAACACAACCAACCAAACCAAGCTAACAAACCAATCCCCCCACCATGGGCAGTGATGCCACACACTAGACCAGTCTGCTCAAAGGCCCATCCAACCTCACCTGGAACTCAGAATTTGCCAGGGATTGGCCATCCACAGCTTCTCTGGGTGACCTGTGCCAATGCCTCCCACTTCAATGTTCTCTTTATACAGCAAGAAGAATGACAGAGTGAGATTGGAATCATATCACAGATTAGTCTCTGGCTGAAGCAGCGAAATATTTTAATGGCAGCATCTCAGCCTTGTAGTTTCCTCAGCTGAATGCAGGAATATTCTTAGCCTACACATGTACCTTAGTAATTGAAAATCACCAGCCCTGGTAACAGGCAAAGGAATAGCAGAGCTACCAAAAACCAAGGTCTAACCTTGACCAAGGCTTTTCTTGCAAAGCTTTTTAGCTGGGCTAACTAGGACAGCAGTACCTCCACCCACAGTACACCGAACATTTTGCATTGCAATGCATTACCCAGAAATAGTGCCAACAGATCAACCATTACTGACTTATGGTACTCCTTTATTACAGTTCTGAAATTATTCAAGATGTCTTTTCTTTAAGGAGGATTCCATTAAACTGGCCTAAGAGAACTGAGCAACAGCTGGCTTACATATGTAAAAAAAGATTTTTACCACAAAGCAAAGTATGAACCCTGGAGAGGAAGTGTGTTATGTAGTCTATATAAGTAAGTGGTTTTCTGAAAACACTGTTATGTTTTTCTGCAACTTTGGCAGAAGAACGTATGAAAGAAATTGTACATTTTGGACCTTCCCCAGTTTCACAAAAAAATGCCTGTTTCTGCCCAAATTTACAGGAATACACTTCACTCCCTTTTCCATTGAATTTCTGTAGCCTGACTCAATGCCAGACCGAGCCTGTTGAACACACAAGAAACAGGAGACACGTTGAAGACAGACAAAAAGAGATCTGTCTGAGGCTTTAACTTAATAGCTTATGGCAGGCTGTGCTTCTCCTCCATGATCAGGTTAGTGCTGCTGCTGCTATGACTTACAGCTGCAGCAAGGAACCAAACACCCTGGAACATTGCTTCCAGTGACTGTCGTTCTGTAAAAGAAAGCCAAAGTTGAGCAACATGCTAGGCCAGCCACGGGCTCTGCTTGTGAAAGGGATCTGCTACTTAACACAGCACAGTTTATAATCCTAAACCCAGTGCTGAGCTGCTAAACTGCAATGGATATTATGCAGCACTATTAATCCAGCACAAACCTACATTTTTCATTAATGTTCAAGGCCCTCTGTTTTGTCAAGAGGTGATTTACTGTCACCATACCTCTTCCTGGGCAGGACCTCCACCAGCCGTCCACCCCTTGCTGCCAGTGTCCTCATAAGCTGCTGGTGAGGCTCACACTTTTCTCTCCAGGCAAAAGGAAAACTTCTGAACACCAGCAAATGCATCATTTGTCTGGCTTGCCTCTGTGTCAGATTACATTCAGCCTATTCAGACCTCACCTCCTGCTGTAAGGGAGGATTCACTTCAGGTCTACACCTCTAAGACCATCCCAAAACAGGTCCCAGGACCATCCTCGATAGTTTCTACTGTTATTAGGGGTGATGCAATGACTTTAAATAGGATTTCAAAATTTGACAGGGAAAAAGAGTGTGGATATATCCAGGAAAAAGCAAGCTTCCTTGGCAACCAGGAAAAGCTCAGATACTCTTTTATTTATTCTTCATAAATCCTTCTAATTAAGTAGAGAGCAAGAAGGGGGAAAAGAAAAAAAAACAACATACACAAAAAAAACCAAAAAACAAAAAAAAAACAAAACAAAAAAAAAACACCAAAAAAACAAACAACCAGAAAGTTTCCACAACCTAATCCCATTTCCTGAAGCTCCCAGATGGCAGATGCTTGGGACTGGAATCCACCCTTCCCCCCCGCTCCTTTGCAGCAGCAAAGCATCCTGGCTATGCACCCAGCACTCCCAGCAACACAGGAAAACAGCAACGGAGACTCAGGTGCCCTAGAACTGACCATGCAATTTTTGCATCCACAACTTTAACAGTGAGAACTTGCTGCTATTGGAGCTGCAGTTATGAGCTCAAAATACGAGTGAGAAAGTGCCTACTGGTGACTAGCAATGTCAGCCACACAGCTGTTTTGTCACTTAGACTGTGTCCCCACCAGGATCACATCTTAACCATTTTGAGACACAAAGAAAATATAATTATCCCTTAGTTTCTGACAAATGTTAAAAAAAATACAACAAACAACAAACTGAGAGGCTTTAAAATTCTTCCACGATACAAAGAGATGGTTGTGGGAGTTCTGGATGAACAGCCACAGCACCAACCAATTTATCCAGTCTGTGCTGGCCATTAGCCAGTTCAATCTGAAATGGTCCAAAATAAACCAGCGGTTAGCTTGAGCAAAAACAAGCCTAATTTAAATAGTGTTCCATCTGCAGCCATTTTGCTATCTACACACAGGCACAAGCTGTCCACAGAAGAATTTCCAGAATTCTGAGCCATATAACAAACTGCTCAAAAAAGCAAAACAAAACAAAACAAAAAAACCCAAAAAACAAACAAACAAACAAACACAAAAAACAAAACAAAACAAAAAAACACCCAAGAAACTAAGTTTGTTAAGTAAACAGTTCCCTAGAAATTATTTGCCTAGTTACAGTAAGCAAACCAGACATTTCCTTTCCCCACCCCCAAGATTAATATTCCAAATGCTTCACAATGAATAAAAGAAAAAACATTTGAAGAAGAAAGGAAGTTCATGACATTTGTCTTTTCCAAACTTACTGCTACATTGATCAGTGTTTAAATTGCAAACCAGGATTTCTGGAAATGAAAAAGCTCATTAGAATTAAAATATAATGCTAGAATCAGCAAACTTTTTTTTTTTCCTCTCCTATCTGGGATCAGTTCCACCAGCTTTAAATAAATATGTACTTGGGATTTCGGGCCTCAGGAACTTGGGAGGCCTTATTCTGTGATTTTTCATGGGAAGAAATATTATGGCTTCTGCACTTCGACACACATGATCTGCTGTACTCTCTCACCCGTGCCAGCAGACAGTCTGCCCCTCCAGAGAGCAAATTATGATGGAGAAAAATTTGAGCTAGACCCTGGTACCAATGTGATAATAAATTTGCATATTTTACCGTATAGGAAGAACATAGTTATGAATTAGGATAATAAATTCAGAAACAAAGAAATTCAATGTAGGCAGAAAACGTTTGGGAAATGTTTGATTCAGCTGAGCTTTAGTACAGAACAAAATCTTTCAAATTAACCTTTAAAAGTTTCAGTTCTTTTATGATTAGTAGGACGACACTATGAACAAACATATAATGTATTTACTTTCAGAAAGATACTTTTTCCACTTAGTAAATGCAAAATTGATCAAGTCAATAAGAAAAGAAATTCAAAAACTGAATGTGTACCTCCAAACTATGTTACTTTTACAGATGTAAGCAGACAAAGAAAATATTCAGCATAATAAGCATCCCTTATAATGCTTATTTATAATTTAGTGAAAATTATTTAGATTTTTTGTTTTCTAGGTATTTCTTTTACTTATCACAAGAGGTAAAATTGGAACAGAAAACTGGGTAACATATTTGAATTGCTACCAGTTTAATAGGCTACTTCAATATTCCTGAAGTGTTAACTTACGCAAAACAACAAATTAGCTTTCCATAAAATGCCACTGTCCAGCCACTTTGCTTTGTGATAATGTCTGCTGTGCAAATCCTGCCAAGCTCCTACCTTGAAAAAGTGTCCCTAAATTTCTTCAGCTGTCAAATTTTAAATAAATAAAGCAGGTTAAAAGCTGAAAGAGAATTCTGGAGTGGACATTCCATGACTTGGTAACAGCAGCATGGGTGAACTCATACGTGACCCTGTCCCAGCTCGCACTCAGCTACTTCTCTCCAAGGCTGCCTGTCTGCAATTGGAGCTTCCTGCCCCTGATTCAAGACAGTCCCACGCCTTCCTTGCAGGGATTATTTCAGAGCTGTGACCCTGCTGCCGTTACCATTAGCGTGGAAGAGGCTGGTGTCTGCTGCAAGCTGGATTCTGAGCTACTCTGATCATGCTGTTGTCACAGGAGGAAAATAAGAGGAAGGGATAAAGCAGAGGGAATCAATGGAGAAAGTGTGATTTGAACATGTTTGTTTTCTGTGACAGGAAGAAACCTATCTGGCCTCCAGGGAGGATGTTCAAGCATAGCTGTGCTATGAGCTATAATCTGGCACCTGCAGCAGCACTGCCTCTGCATCCTTCCATCGCACAGATAGCACAGGCACCAGGCTACAGCTGACACCAAGCCTCTTGTTTCAGTTCCCTAACACATAAAAGAAGTTCTCCTGTTAAATGCTTTCCTCAGGGACCCATTTTCCCGCTTCCTCCATATCACTGCTACTTCACGGAACAAGATTATGCCTCTGGTTCCTGCTGGCCACTTTATTTCTGGAGCTGCTTTTGCTTCCCCTCCCATCCACACTCCCAGCCTGTAGCCACATCCTGCTCTCACTGCAGCTGAACAGAGAGAGGACAAATGTTTGCCTAAAAGCCTGTCAGCTCCCAGTAACATTTTTTTACCCCCTCGAGGCAGCAGAACTATGTAAATCCATTAAAAAGTAACAATTGCTCCAAAAGCAATCTACTATTTTTATGAATGAAGTAAAAAAACACAAACTCTCTCAAATAAAACAGCAAGGAACAAAAGCATCATGCAACTTTCAGCATGTCATAGCAGCTACTTTTGCACATCTACCCAAACTAAAATAAAAAGACAAAAAGCCAGGTTTGCTCACCATTCAACAAACAGTACAACCAAGTCCTCTTGATCAGCATAGCTTTCAACACCTTCTTTCAGCAGTCGAACTTTCTGCCCTCCGCCAATAGAGTTGGGCAGCTCACCACCTTTCCAGTCTTCACCTTTTCCAAGAACCTGGAAAAAGGAAAAAAAAAAGCACTTTTTGCTAGTACCCAAACCCATGAGGCTTTTTTTAACACAGACCCTTATTGAAAACAGATGCTAAAGCAGAAGTAACACATTAAAGCATAGCAAGCCAGCACTTCCAGCATCGTAAGTTTTCCATGTCTGAAGCAGCATTCATCACAATGACATCATTGCAAAAACATGAGAGAGACGTTTCTTAACCAAATAAGAATCAAGCAATTGCCTGCTACTGCCATTTACTCAAATGTGTCTCCTTCAGAAAAAAAAAATAGGAAAAAAGTGCTAAGGAATGTTTCAAAATTTTTATTTGAAAAACATTCTGAATGAGAACTTTAAAATTCAATAAAATCACTTTAGGAACAGCAGGCACAAAAGACCTTGGTTGATCAAGGTATAACTAATTCAAATTGCAAGGAAATTCCCTTTTGTACAAAAAGGGAAGGATAGGTTTCCCACTACACAACTCACTGCTAAAACTCAGCTAAACATAAAACTCCCCCCTAGCCAAGCACTATAGCAGATTACATGTCAAAAAAGGAACGGAAAAAAAAGTAAGCTTTTTATGTGTTTTGAACATAATATTTTTGGAACGCATAAAGCCTGGAAGAACTACATTGCACGATGTTTTGGACAAATCTGCAAAGCTAAGAGATGCATCCAGAGCTCAGGCTGCTCAGGTGCTCTAGTATAGCTTTATCACATTAGGAAAGGTCTTCTGAGTCCTCCAAATTCAGTGGTAGAAGCCAAAGACCCAAATAATTTCCTATTTATAGTGCAGGCACTGTGGTAACTTAGCAGAAAAATTTCATAACAGCATCTGAATTCCTGGATTTTCTCTTGGCAGAGCCAATTTGTGGGGAAAGTTTTGAAGGTTAGTGCCCTCCCTTTTTCCCAAGGTCATGCAGAGGCCAACCTAAGTACGTGTCATACAGAGGCGTGGAGCAAGGCAGAAAAAGCTGGCAAGAATGACAGAAACACATTGCCCTCTCAGAAATTACAGGTTCCTGGGAAACACAGTGAAATTTTCAGTTGTGACTCTCCCTCCTTCCTTGCAGCAATGTTCCAGCCTTGCTTAAGGAAAGATCTTTGGATCATTCTGCCCTTGAGCACAGTAGAGCTCCCAAAGTATTCATGCAGACGAAATCAGCCACACTGAAAAACAAGGCTCTGTGATAAAACGCGACAGAACCTGTGAGTGAGGAGGATGCTGACGAAAATAGCTACAGATCTCTAAAGCAGCTCTGAAGGCAGTGGAAGCACCTCCCTCCCATGGTGGTTCAGAGGGGCACCAGCAGGTAAGCAACAGGGAGAGCAGCAAGTGCCCTACCTGCCCCACAGCTCTGCTGGTGTTTCCTTCTGTCCCAGCACACAAGGAAGCTAAGGCAAGGTCAGCCACCATTTACTGGTTCTGCTTTACAGCATGGACAGCACGAATATTTGGCACAAAACGCACGGTACCTTTACTGTGTAGTTGAAATGCTTTGCAGTTCGCATGAAACGGTGAAAGCCATCGGTTTCTTTAGTTGCTACAGTAAAGACTAGTAGTTTATCTGAGGAAGGAAAAGAAGGAACATGTATTAATATGCTTTCAGGGCACAGTTTATAACAAAAAATGCAATGAACAGTGCTAGATCAGAGGGCTTTATGACTTTCTGTATCTCTTCAAAGAGAAGAGGCAAATTCACTGTCACATTATAAGGGTGAGACATTACCAAACAACTACTATGTATAAGGTGCTGTATTTAAAACTATCCTCTGGAAGAAGAAGAAAATAAGTCTATCTACTCTGTAAACAACTAGTTCAAGACACAAAAACAAAGCTAGTATGACTACTGGACAGGAAGAAGTCTACAAAACAAAAATAACTTACTACTTTTCAGTCTGAGCTAATCCTGTTACCTCTTACCACAGGACTGAGTGGTGCTAAGAGAACTTCACCCAACCCCTGAAAGCCAACTGAAAGCCAACAGCGCATACTCTTCATGAAAAGAAGTCAAAAAAACCCAACCATTGAAATCAGTCCCCCAGCAAAGTGCATTTTGTGCTTTTAAGTCCTTGGGCAGAGACGAAACAGCAAGGAGATAACTTGGTTGGTCTTTTATTCAGAGAATATGTACATTACAGCACTGCTAATTTTGCCCTCTTACTGCACACAGGCAAGTGGCCATGCAACCAATTTCCTCTTCACATTCCAGAGCTTTTAACACAGTTCAAATGGGGTCATGAATTCCCACTAAATAGCTTCCCAATTAAACTACGGAACAACATTTAGAACCCTATGCAATATGGTGCATAATCAAACTAAATACTTTGAAGCTATGAAAAGGATACTACCCCTATCTAAAATCAAGTATTTAATCAGACCAGACTGGATGCCAGAGCACATTGCAGTTCCCCAATTCAGCCCAAGTTCAAGCAACAGCTGCCTTCTAAACAGAGCCCATGAGATCAATCCTTACAATAAAATAAAATTAATCACCTATGATGAGTATTCCAGACACAGTGCCTGCTCGTGCATTACTTGCCAGAAAAACATCCTCTGGATTTATCTTCCTCAGTCCAGTAACATGTGCTAGAAGTGTCTGCTATGGAAAACATTTTTTATTAACTCTTCAGCCTTGTCTACCACCACAGGTTTAGCAGCCCTCAGACACCCAAGACATCATCCTGAGTGTATTCAAACCACTCACCACTTGCCATTTTGTTTTATGTGACACCAGCAAAAGCTAACACAAAAGGTGATGACCCAGTTCACACTTTGTAAAAGAAATTCACCTTGCAAGTTACTCATGCGATGCTCTGCAGCCAGTACTTCAAGTGTCTTGGCTCAGTCAGGCAAAAATACCTGTCAGAGTACAGACATAGTTTGTAGAGAAACATAAAACCCCTTGTTCTAATGAAATTCAAGTCTGTCTGAAGTAGCCACAGCAGACAAACTGCAGACCAGTCTCAGGTGGCACCCATACAGTTTCCACTGAAATTCGGCTTAGATTGAGCCCTAGCCAACAGGTCACTTCCAGAACATCCTGCCAGGTCAGACAGTGGTCTGCCTACTCCCTCCTCAACAGCAGCTAGACTGGTGTACATGAGGAAGAGCAGGGATGAGACAAACACACAGGATACTTTCTCTGCTTTTTCTACTGGTCTCAGTTTAAGGGTGTTCCTGACTTAGGTGGTGCTTCTGCAAATTCCAGAACACTTGATCTGCTTTGTGACCTTGCTCTTCCCTAGCCCCTCCTTGAACAGCTGTAACCTTTAAGCAGTGACAGCACCCTGTGCCCAGTACCTACACCACCAAAAATAATCTGTGCCTTGAGCAGGGCTCCTACAATTTTATTTGACACTGCTCAAGTTCCTCCACTAACAGACAACATTTCTACCTGCCCTCCCCACCACACACAACTTCATGGATTGCTCTCACATCCTGCTATTGCCTTTTTTTCTTTCCCTTGGCTGGGCAGCATGTGGGAGGCATGTCTGTGAACAGGGGAACAACAGACAATCCTTTTCCTCAACAGTCCTAGAGACAATTTTAACTGCTGGCTCTACCAAACCAGACTGACACTCCTGCAATACAACACACAACAAAGAAGAAACTGGAAATATTGTAAATGCTTCCATCAACTCAACTTGAACATCCTAAAATTTTGGAAAGACAGATTTGGAAGATTAATTGCTCCACCTTTTTCCCCCTTAAGCGCTAGCAGACTTTTGTAGGGAAGAATCAGAAGAAAATCTCCCACGTATATCTCAAAAGGACAGGAGGACCTCACAGTGCAATGAGTTCACACTGACTCACAGAGAGACACAGAGCAATAATGGCTCAATATCATCCAAACCATTTATTCTAAAGTTCATGAAATTTCAAGTAATTCTATTGAAGTCACCACAAAATGAATAAAGAACATTACAGCTTAAACTATGACTAAAACAGGACTGAGGACAGAGGACAGAGGAGGGGTTTCCTCAGTGAAGGAAATTATGACTATTTTTTTGTTAAAGCACTACATTTTCAAATTACAGGGAACTGGAAAAATCTGATCATGCCAGAACTGCATCATCAAGCCAACTAAACCATTGTTAAAAGTTTCCTAGGTGACCAGATTCCTGACTATAGCCATGGAATTTGGTTTGAAGTAGGCATATTTCACACCTACACATTGCTAAGAAATGCTAACAGCAAACAGCTCAAAAATTTGTACTTGACAACATGATGTAAATGACAAAATGTGGGCTGCATCAGATTCCTTCCACAGTTACTAAGTCAGAAAAAGTATTAAAGTAACATACAAGTACAGTTTGGCAAGCAAAAAATAATCTACTGTTCTTTATGGGATATTGTTACTCTCCCTTAATGGAATACACATTATTCATGTATTTCAAGATTCACTATAGAGTCTGGTATATTACTTGACTTTTGTGGAACAGGAGGAAAGAGAAGAATGTGCCAAATCATAAGGGATTTCAACCTGAACTATACAAAATGAAGAAAGCTGAGCCAAAAAAATGTAGTTTATATTGACATGAAATGCACAAAGACCACATACTGCACCAACAGACAATGAAGCAATCTAAACAGGCAGCCTGAGTCGGGTTTGCAAACAGCCACAGAACAAAAGAAAGCTATTTTAAAGGTACTATTTACATTGGAAATGTTTTCTTTTTAACATGCTTACCCATGGTCCTTTTTTCTTTTAATTAGAGATGAAGCTTAAAAGGCTCTATTTCATGTCTTTGTTGCATCACTGACAATTTTAAGTGCAGTTGGTACTTAAATAATTTTTAAGTGCAGGAGAGGAGTAATTATAGCATTTGAAGTCCCTTTAGAATTAGAGTTTCTTTATAGATTACTTAGTCTTTGCTGGGGCCTCTTTTTTTTGTTTTGGTTTGTTTGTTTTGTGGAGTGTTTGTTCTTTTTTTCTTTTAAGTAAGCTGTGCTGACCAAAGAGCAGAGAAACATGCTTTTATGCTATACATAGTATATATGGAGAGACAATGCAAAGTGCATTAAACGATAGTTACCTTGGCACACTATAGAGGGTATTATTAACCAAATAAGGAAAGCAGATCCATTCTCCTCCAGCTAATAAAAAATATTAGTCTAATTCTTGTAGGTAGCTGTGACTATATTTAGATGTGACAACTTGCACAGTTTCCCTGGCAGGCTTCCAATAAATGTAGCATGGGAGATGTTTATTTCTTCCAGTGGAAGTGAGAGAAGAGAATGCTTCTGACCAATAAATACTTCTGCTAATTTCTTTTTAACCTTTTAGACTTCATTCACTTTGAAAAATCTATTCCTTGCTCACTACATTTAGGTACAACAACCTCTTGGAACACTTATCCCATTTGTGCTTAGCAACATGAAGCCAAAGTGACTTTCATGATCTCACAGGAGTGTCAACGCAAAGTACAGCACTCCCAAGGGAGTAAGCTTATCCAAGTGTTGTTTCCATTTTAGGATGTGCTCAGCTATTTCAGCTGCTGCCACCCACAGTGTCCCTGCTGGGCAGAGCAGGTTTGGCCCCAGGACAAGCCCTGTGAGTGCAGAGGTTCAGGGCTGCACCAGAGCCCTCCACGCACAGAGAGGCTGAGTGAGTGCCCAGAGCCCCCAGCAGCATCCCTGTCTCCAGCTGTGCAATGAAGACCCGGGCACGGCAGTGGAAGGATGCCTGCACTTACTCAGACCCCAAGCTACCACTATGGCCTGGTACTCCCCAGTGAGAACACTGCAAAAACCCCACAAGGAATTCCAGCTGCAGCTGGACACTGTTCCTGCTTCACCATCCACTCCACAAACTCCTACCCTCCACTGAGGTGTCCATGCTAAGCAGCTCTGCTGTGTGATCTTACACACAGGCTTGAGCCCTGGAGTTTGACTCAGACTATCCCCTGCGCACATGGAAAATACAATCCCGGGAACGTCTTCCAACAGGAACAGCATCCTCAAAGTGCAAGCTTCCATGAGACAAGAACACAGCAGGTAGTCGCACTCCTCCCCACTTGCAGGGTACTGAGATGCCACAGAGGGTACAGCTGCCAGCTCCCCTGCACACAGCCTGCCAGAGGCACCTTGCCAGTCACCAGAGGGGATTGCTGAGCTTGGCATTGCTTCCCACAAGTCAGTTTGTGTAAAAAGGAAATGTAAACACTATACTGAAGTTCAACAGGAAGGCATGAAAAGAATCTCCCAAGAGCTCCATGCCAGGTATGCGTTCAGTTACTAGGATGAAATTGTGTCAGACAGATTTCCGATAGTTCCACCCACAAAACAGCTGTTCTGTTTTGAAAACAGGCCTGAGAGGGCATGCGTGTAGCCAAGAAAAGTATATCCAGTGACAAACAGAATTCATTTTTACATGCAAATTAGAAACCCTCTAGCAGTCAAGTTGTGAAAGACAACAACACCACACATGGAGCACATTAGGAAATCCAGTGAAAGTTTATCAAAACAACTCACTCTTCTACTCTTATTTTTTTTTTTTTCTGCTACCTTCAGGGACCTGACTGCATCATAAATATTTATTTTCAGAAAGAAGATCAATAAACCAGAGCCTTTGTCTTCAGTGAATTGCCTGGCAAGGTCTCAGCCAGGAATTGCCATGACAGGACTGCTTCAAGTAACAGTGACCTTTTTCCCTGTACCCTGGCAAAGAAGCATGCAAAGAACTACAGTCATTCCTCACACGCCCACATGGTTCTTGTTTATCTTGAATGAACACTCTCAGAGATTACTACATAATTTCTACCAGGGGTTGTGGGCACTAGTATAGTAGCTTCAGAGCAGCCAAAACTGAGGATATTGCTCACAGCCACACGGAAGCTGACATTTAGTCCTTGGATTCAAGTACTACAGACTTCTCCGGAGTGGAAGTGAGCTGCAAGATCAAAGGACATCTGCTCATGGCACCACACTGTGACATTAAAATCTATCTCTGTCTTTAAAACTAGTGGCTTATAATGGTAAACAAATGATGTTTGGTACTTGTAATACATTTTGACCAATATTCTAGTGTCTACATAAAACAGCCTACTTTGCTGTTTGTAGATTACAACCCACCCTGAGCTGCTCAACACAGTAATCCCAAAGAACCATCAAGACAACTAAAATACCAAAGAGTACTTTCAAAATCCAAATCTTTTAGCACAACACAATCTTCCAGTTATCACTTACAAAGGCAATATTAGACTCCTCAAAAAGAAACTTGGATTTTCCACTATGAATAGGAGTTATTGCCTAAACTTAAGATTCTGTGTCAAATAAAATATTTGAAAATCCACATACTCTGAAAATATGTCAAACAACTGGAGATGGGAAAAACCCATCATATACAATGTAACCATGATTATAAGTTATACCTACAGACATATACTTGGTTAATGTAATCCAGCAGCAAACAAAGATCTTAAGTACACAATGAGAAAAACACAACCTATAAATATATATATATATGTGTATATACACATCCAGTGAGAGCTTATGACGTACATATGCTCAAATAAAGTAGTAAGCCACCAGAAGAGTCTCTGGTCAAATAAAAGTTTTGGCATAAAGAGAGAAAAGGCAGAGCCATCCGACAGCTGTTTATTTTCCCCCTAGGATTCTTTAGAAACACAACAATGCGCTGAAATAGCAAACATGGTCATCTTCTTTTCTCAGGAAATAAATGTGCATTACACTGCAGCAGAGAGAAAGATGACTGGGGCATAAAACAATACTACTTCATACTTGGGAGTCCTGAAGTTTTTTTAATCTGATCTTTATACAATACAGTCATCTTCCGCTCTGCACGGAACACTGCTGCATGCCCCGACTCATCCCACACTTCACTGCTTCCCAGAGACGCAGACTGGTTTCAAAGTCCCACTAACCACAGCCATGATCACATAGCTGTGAATCCATAGCAATTGGATTCTCTGCAGTTCAATAGCATGGTTGGATTTATGCTAAAAACAATCCTTGGATGGGAAACAAAATATGCTTGAAAAACTCATGAAAGATCAGAAAGTGGTACAAGTGAAAATAAAATATGAAATTAGAATTAACAGATAGCAAATTAAGAGCAGTCATGGACTGCCAAACACATAGTACATACTGATTTTCTATGCCAATACAATTCTTGAGTGAGAGAGAAGGTTTTCTAAGAATCAGTGCCTTTAAAGACCAGAATTTGAAGAAGCAGACCTTACTGTACAGACTTCAGTTTGATCTGTTTTCCTCTGTATCACAAACCTCACTTTAATCACTACACTTCAATACATATATGTCACTGCAAAATACAGAGAGTAACACAAACGCTATTTTTGTAATTTCCAGAAACTTATGAGATTCTTCTTGGCCAGCTACTAACATATTTGTAGAAATCTTTCTTGGGATGGTATAAGGTTGTTGCAGAACTAATGGAGGTAGACAGGTATCACCTCTGCTACCATCTGATCTTTCTATTGGTTCAACCTTCAGAAAAAAAAAAAAAACCCAAAACTTTTGTCTTTAAGCTGTTGCAGTTTATAACCACAATTGGCATTTATGGTTACCAGGATTACACAACGCATAGGCTGTCTGTAGATGATTCTTCCTATGCTCTTGCACATTATTTGTACACCTTGCTGAACGTACAGAGCAATAGCTACCGGTATCACAAGCTGCCAACACTGGCCCAAGTCAGGGAACGGACCCAATAAAGGCAGGAAGCTCTCAGGAGCTCTCTAGAGAAACAAATATAGAAAGTAACATTTCCCACTTTCAGTTACTTTCAAGTATCTGGTACTGTTGCAACTTCCCCAGCCTTCCATGCTGCCTGTTACAGGCTTCTCCTTCTTCTCATGTGTTTTAAAGGAACAAAGAAGCTAAGTTAGCAGAAACACAGCCTTACATTAAGCAAGAGCTGCTCTGAATTTTCTGACATTATTTTTTTTCCTAGACTTGAAATTCCCTCAGGCTTTCATTCACAGCACACAGTGATGCGAACAGGCATTTTCCTCCTGCATGCAGACTGACTCAAATGGCAAGTATGCAGAGCTGCTGCTCACTGCTTTTATCACATCATTTCTGATGTCACACTGATACAGCATCTAAAACAGTTACAGTGAAATGATCAAATGTTGAACAGAGCCAGTTCAAACCCAATTAAATAAAAACTCATGACCCACAAATCACAGCTCTTTCTGTATATGTTTATCCATACCTACACACACTTTCAAAGATTAGCAGATACTCCCAATATACAACTGATTTCAAGAAGCATTTGAAAGCCGATTATGTCTCAGCTCTTAACTTACTTTCTTTTAATTTAGTAGAATTGAATATACAGTCAACAAGAGCTCATTAGGAGCTGTGTGTGCACTCATCAATCACACACGTCAGCCCCGAGCGCAGTGCTGGCCAGTCCTCAGGCCTGCACTCACTCTAATGCAAGATTTCCTTGTTTTGATAGTTGAACAAAGCCAAATACAAGCAGCAGTAAAGCGTTTTTCCATCAGCTTCAGAGGACTTGGATGAGACCCTATGTATTGAGTCAGTGATTCTGTAGTAAAGCAAAGATAAGACGTGTTCCTCAGTTCCCAAACAAAGAAAAAAAATTAAAATCAACCATTTGTAAATGACATCATTGCCATGCATGAAGCAACTCCTGGCTGCCTAACTTCCTGACAAAAGGGGAGCAGATCAGGTTACAGCTGTTTATGGGTGCCCAGATAGAAATCAAACCACAAAAATCTTGAGAGCAGGGAGGATGCAGTCATGGCACAGGCTGTGTCTTGCTTGAATGCATGGCTTGGACCGCTCTGCTATAAACTGTCATCAGAGCTGTGCAGCTGAGAGCAGGACACAATTAGCATCAGCTGGCTAAGTGAGAAAGTTTACTCAGCTTCTGCCTTTTTGTAGCCTTGCCCTCTCTTGTCTTTCTCATAAATATGTATCTGGAGAAGAGCATGCTGCCTCTTAGGCTGTTGTTTACCAAATCCAGCTGTTTAAACAGAAGCGGTCACACACAGCACCAGGCATGGTTAACGTCCATTTTTTGACAGCTAATCAATCCATCAAAGAAACTCAGCATATAAGATTTGCAATAGTGGTTTCTCCTTAGGTTAGTCTTTAAAAAAAAAAAAAAAAAAAAGGGAAATTGAAGCTGGAAGTGGAGCCATCCTGAAGACCCACAGCTGTCCTTCGTGCCTGCACTGTGGTTCATGTTGTAAGCAGATGCTACCACCCGGATCAGTTGGTTCATTTGAAAAAGCCGCCCTGCAGCTTCACATCTGGCCCTATGTCCAAATACTGGACATGTAAAATTCTCCACAGAAACACATGCGACACTATCCCAGAAATAAAAAGAAATCTCGTACTTTTCAAAGTTCCCTTTTCTGTGTGAACAAGAAATTTAAACTCCACACTTGTGCCCTGTCTTATACAACTCAGTCTTTCAAATCGTGAAGTAAAAACTTCTGTCCTACTTGTGACACAAGACATCACGACATGTCATGTATGATGTATGTTTTAAGATGCTTTTAACATTATACGTTCCACCCAGTAACTTCAGGTATTAAAGTTATGGACCTCATTCTGATCCAACACAAGTACAATGGCTTTACAGTGATGCAAACCAGAATTAAGTAAACTGTTTACAAAGGCACCATATTAATGTTTCATGTGAACTACAAAATGAAATTATCTATTTTTACTTTTTTGCAAAAAAAAAGTAAAAAGAAAGTTAAAAAGAATTAAAGAGCAATGATATCAGATACTGATTAGTTTCTACACAGCTGATTTCAGCTTAGTCTTTAAAAATCAGCACTAACATAGTAGTTACTAACACTAACATAGACCCACAGGTACAGAATTCATTCTCAGAGGAGTGACATTTAAATGACAAGCCTATTTTTGTTTAGCATTTTTTTGTCTTTGTTTCCTTACAGTGTGTTTCCATTAATTACAAATACTGCAGCTTTAAAAACATATTTGCTCTTTCATTACATGAACAGATATCTGGGATAAAACTGTGACTTCATGTATGTAGTCTTCTTATCACCAGTATAATCCATATTTTTAAAACCAAATTTGCCTTAAGGAAAAATCTAGAAGCTTATTAATCCTAAAGCTACTTGTAGTGTCAGGCTGTGATTGCAAGCTTGTATTCCCTGATAGTTAAGCATCATTTATTCTCTAGAGCTACATTACCACACATGAGACACAAACCTGCTGTTCATCTGTTTAGTCAAGCTGTGTTTTGTGCTGGAAGAGCCCCGCTACTGTTTAAATTAAGAGGAATCAAAAATATTCTTCACTTTCCAACCTGCTTGCAACTGGTCCCTCAAAAACTATAAAAAATTGACATTATAAATGAAAACACCCTTTCTGTGGCCATACTTACTCCCCATGACAAGGGAATTCACTTGAGCAGCATGCCAAGTAATTTGTAATTCAGACTGGCAGCTCTACACAAATGGAAAGCTATTGCTTTTGATCACACAGTGTGATAGTGCTAATGCAACAAACTAAACACTTCCTCGTGAAAAGACAAAGTCACTTGTGCTTAAGCACAAGTGAGGGAAAAAGCTAAAAACTTGTACATAAGTTATGACTCTCCAGAATATGCCACCAACCTTAAGAAAACCCTGAGAAATAATGGTAGCTTAGATCCTTGAGAGAAATGCATTTCACACAAACCACCCCTGGCTCAGATAAACACGGTGGTCATTCCACTGTTCCTTTTCAGTGCAATTTACAGCATCCAACATTGATGATAAAGGTCATAACTATTTTACTTCTCCTTGCTTTAATTAGAAGTGAAATGCATTTTACAGTTAAAGTTGCAGTAACCCTAATGTATATCACGGAGAGAAGCAATGTCACATCCAACCCTGTGGTGTACTTCCACAGCTTAATTATTCCCTTCACCTATGAAAAGAAAGAAAAGCAGGACCAAACAAATCTACTTCTTTTTCTTTTTTCTTTTTTAACACAGAGACTGGCACTTTGTGGCCTCTAACCCAAGTGCTACAGAGAACTCAGACTGTAAACTTCAAGTGTCTTCAAGGATGAGTATTTTACAGGGAAAAATATGTGGTGAAAGCACAGCTTTGCTGCTCTGCACCTCTACAGCAATGTTTGCTTACTTTTAACTTCCAAACATCCACATCCCCCACTACGAACTGTTTCATTTGTCATTCACTGTTTATTTCAAAGCTGGAGGCTAAAGATACCTCCATGAGTAGGTAATTCCCATCTAAGCGGTGCACACCGATGGCACATGCATGATGTGCCCCGGACACAGCACCCAAGCGCTGTCTCCTGCGGGGTCAGTTCTGCATTCATCACCCTCTGCTTTTTTACCCTTCCCCTCTAAGGGGCAGCTTTTTCATACTGTTCTCACAAAAAGGGCACAAAACTCCCAAGAGATCTAGAGGTGGTTTTTCCACAACGCAGATTTACGTAGCAGTTTTAGGTACTGTGGTGACAAGAGGAGACAGAAGTTGCACCGATAAAGAGGCAAGAGACAGAGAACTGGGCAGAGACGGAGGCAGGCACAGAGTGCTGTGCTGATGGCCTCTCCTCCACCAAGCATGCTGACTCTGTCAGTACTTCTAATAAGTATGTCAGGATGGTTGAATGACTAAATTTTCTTCTTTGGGCACCACAGGCGACCCAGAAGGAAAGGCCAATCAATCGCTGTCACTCAAACCATTTAGGCTGAGCCCAAATTAACAGAAATGGCAGCAGTAGATGCTGTATCTCAAAGTGAATCCTCACAGAGCTAGACAAGCCAGCAATTACTGCCTGAAGCATTTGTGACCAGCACTTCAGGGACACTGGGGTGGAGGGAAGCCCAGTGGCTCAGAGTGCTCCACAACCAGCTGAGCCGCCACACCTCCCAGCCCAGCTGCTCTGGGAAGCCACCCACGCTGCTGGAGCCCCCCGAGGCACCCCTTCCACTTTGGGAGCACACACAGACAGCAACAAACCATGGCCCCACCTCAAACCCCTCCTGACTGCCACCATTACAACCTGGGCCCCAATGCCTCAGCACAGCTCTGGCCAAGTCCCCACAGCCACTCTAGGGAACAGACTCAAAGGCTGCAAAGTCATTTCCCATGCAAACAACTGATTGATAAAACATCCTAGGTGGGAATATCGTTTACATCTGCTGCCAAGAGAGTGTCTGCTTCTCACACAATGACAAATGTCGTTTCCACTGACTTTCTGTGTGTCACGATAAGCAATCTGCAAGCAAGAAGCATGGTGCAATGGAAATATTTCAGCGATGATGTTCTAACACAGAAACTTTTGCATCTCACCACACAGGAGCCAGTGTTTCAGAGCTCAACAGTGCTCTTCTCTGTGCCTGAAACATAAACTTGCAGCCAAGGAAGGAGCGCAGAGGGATTTCTGCAAACACAGTTTGCCACAGAGCCGCCCTGATCGCTCCCTGTAACTAGTGCTGCGCAACAGGCAGCTCTCCTGCAATTACTTTTCCAAGCCTTTCTGAGTAAAGTCTTATTGAGAAATAAAGATGCAGCTTGGCAGTTGGTTCCAGACAGTCTTGTTAGAGCTTTTGTCTCAAGAAAGCAACACTAATGGACTGCACTAAAAACTGACATGGAAATTGTGTCTTTGCCTGCTGTTTTACACCGAATTGTATGAAGTATCAAGAGACTAGAAATTAATGAACAGATTTCTAGAAACAGAGGCACCATAAGGTCTGCCCTTCTTCAAGTCATACAACACAGACTCAGGGAAAATATTTAAGGGTTAAAACTGGAATAAAAACAAGTAGCACAGCAGGCAGTGTCTGAGGTCAAGAAACTACTCTCAGAGTGGTTTCAGTTCAGCAGAGATTTCTACAATTCAGGCTACTCATGCCTAAATTAAAAAGAATTAAGGTCTTCCTGCATTAACATCTATATATAAGTTTATCAGTGATTTTTGCCCCGAAATTTGTGTAGCATCATTTTTATTATTGATATAGACAGAGCAGTCTATTTTTGGGTTGCTGAATCATACTGTCTGGAATAGGGACTCTGCTTTGCACACGTTTGAAAAGCAGCAGGATTAAAGAAAAATCCTTACCATGCCAGCTATTAGTTTACACCAGTCTGAGAGCCCACATTTCAATAGCACAGTTAAAAAAACCCCATTATTTGAATAGATATGTTTGCGAGAATAACTGTTTGCCATAACTGATTTCCAAAGAAGTCCGACTTACAACCTCACTGCCCTGAAAACAGGGATAGGAGCTCAACTTTATGCTCAGACCCATCCTCAGGGGGTGCATTCCGAGGGGCAGCAAAGGCTGAAGGGTAACGCTCACCCCCTCCAACACACAGCAACCACACCATAGCCTTCAGAGAAATCCTCTGAATGACCAAAAATAGCAAAGTATTAAGAAAACTGGAAGGTAGAAGTTCACTGAGAGGAGTCTGGTATTCTTTGACACCATTTTTTTAAATCAACTTTTTACACTTCTCATCAACCAAATCAGTAGCTGTCATATCAAAGTTAGAACCTGCTAAGAAAACTTGCTGCTCAAATAAAGAAGCCTCCTTGCCCACCCCAGAAGAAATTAAGCTAGATATTAAAAATAACTTGATTACATTCTTGAGAAAAAAAGCCAAGAAATGAAACTATTCTGGATTTCATATGGTGGTAATGTAATGGGATGAAATACCTTTATATGCCTAGAATAGAAATCAGAAGTATAGACTCTGAACAGTATTAGAGCAAAAAATACATTTTGGCATATTGTTGGACGTACATGTGCTTGGACACCTCTATCAGAGGGAATTTCCTGTATACATTTCTTTATTTTACATGCTGAAGATAAAATTTCTTTGTACCTCCTGGCACCTTGAAGTAAAAGCCACTAGAGAACACGAGTGAAAGGCAGGGAAGGCTCTGCGGGGCGGGAAGGGGCACTGGAGTCTCCAGCTGAATTTTGCAAGTAGGAAACCTCATCAGCAGTTGCTCAAGTTCAGAGACGCAGTGACTGATGCTATTGCTTTTCCCAGCACTGGAAAAATGTGTTCATCAACACCTTGTCTGACGGAGACGGAAGACAAAGGGGGGAGAGCGGGCAACGAGAAAGTTTAGGAGTCTCAATTCCCCTTAAGGAATCATTTTTCTTTTATTTTTTCCCTTAAGTGGAATTAGGCATCTGTGAACTCCTGGGCGGGTTACGACACTTTCAGCCGAGCGATTCGTCTCGACGGCAACCTGGGGAGCGCTGCCCCGGCCGGCGCCGCGGCCCCTTCCCCCAGCGCCGAGCCGCTCCGCGTTACCGTGCGGAGCAGGGACAGGCCGGTGAGAAATAAATAAATAACCCGGCAAAGCGGCGTTCCCTTCCCGGCGGATGTTGCCGAGCCAGCAGGCACAAAGCGGCCGATGCCGCCCGGCCAGCAGCGCATCCCCGCCGCCCGCACACA
>WEIT01026121.1:0-194595 GCA_013389985.1 Dryoscopus gambensis | reverse complement strand
CCGGGCGCGGCCGGGGGGAATCGGCCCGGCCAGCCCAGTGAGGGGCCGGGCTGGCGGCGTGCGCTCCCGTGTTTGCTGTGCAAGCAATTACACTCGCCTGCCCCGCCAGACACTTGCTCAGGGCTTTCATTGGCCATTACGTCCCGATAAACGTATTCCCGAAAATGTGATTTTATTCGGGAGACTGTGAGCACCTGAAGCCGCTACGCCGTGAGCCAATAGAAACGATGCGAGCCTTCCGCCTGTGTGCCCTGGTGACATCGGGACCGCACTGCCAATTCGCGCTGCTTGAGAAGGACGCGTCTGTCAAACCCTCCATCACCTCAGCATTCAGCTGACTCAGTTCGTTTGTCTAACCAAAACATACAAGACTACACTTTTAACGTTAAAGAATAGCCAAAATATTCACTGAAGGCAAGCACAGTGATGATAAAGGAAGTATACTGGCCCACCTCTGTTCTTTTTCTTGTTTTGATACAAAGTATATTCAAAAAAATACCATAGATGTTTAAAAGTGACATAAAATTATGAAAGCAGATGTCAATCTATTGGAATCAGTGTTGATTTACACCTTGGAAATATTATTTGAAGACCAAAGGCATAATCTAAAACAAAAATTAGTGGTGAAAGTAAGATTCATGTATTTGAGTTCCATGTATATAACCATCAAATAGACACCTCATTTTTTATCCTAAGTGTTTCTATGGGCTTAACAGATGTTCTTTTTGGAGCTATAGAGAACAGAACAAAAGGGGGAAAGAAAGGGAAAACTTGATCAGGGATACTACAGCTCTAAGAATTGTGTGCTGTTCTTTGGAACCCAGGGCAGAAATCAGAGCCTGCATTAGGCTCCCAGATGCTTTTATGGTTAATTGGGAGAGCTCATTCTTTCTGGATCAGACTGCACAGACAAGAGGGATGGAGAGCAAACCAAATAAAAAGACTGAGTCCTTGGTCTGAAGGAGCTCCTGCAACAGAGAGGCCCATGAAAGCAGTAGCTGGGAACTAAAAATATAATCATGCAATTGATGGAGAAACAAAAAAGATTGTTCAGTTCTTGGGCAATTACTCTTGATGTACTTTTTCCTCCCACCTCTCTCAGGCATGCAGAGATTCACCAGAGAACAAATATGTTTTGAATGCAGACAGTATGACCGCATTAATGCACACATCCATGAACAGCCTCTGCTCTCTCCTCCAAGAACAAGCACCACTGCTGCTAATCACCTCACCACATTAGATGAAAGTGAGCAATGCCATGTCTGGGATGATACTGCAAGTACATCCATCTTTGGAGTTGGCTTTCTAATAAACAAGTTTGAGAAATTTGGCTTCTGGAAAATGAAGATGGAAAAAATAGTTAATATATCACAGCTGTACTTTTAAGGTAGAAAACAGTCGGAACAAGCATTTCAAAAGAGGTCCTCAACAGATCAAACCTCACCTCGGATCCAGAACCGTTTAATGGTAACACTTGTACTGAGAGATAGAAAGAAAGTATAATTGCAAAGGTGGAAAAAAACTCCCTTATTGAGAATAAATCACAAAAAACATGTAGAACACACTCAGTACCATCAAGGCTGGAAGAACTTACAGATTTCTTCAATAAAGTCTGAGAGGAAAAAAACAGGACCATTGGGTATAATTTCAGAATACCATGGAGATTTCGTCATGGCTCCCAGGGATGGAACAGGAATTAGACAAAGCTTCAGCCCCAAGAATCAAGAGTAAAATCAGTGGCTGACTGTCACGTACATATACAGCGCTTTGAGAAATCACAGTCATAAGCATCTACTTTCACCAGAGAAAATACACAGGTCCTGAAACAGCACTGTTAGGTGGAAACCAACTGGCATAAAGAGGAGAGAGCATCCGAGAGGAATCCAAGTGGTATTTTGTTATCAAAATGTACAAGTAAACAGTAGCAGGGAAGAATGAAAAGAATTGGTGAAAGAACTCTGTAAATATGCAACAGTGAAAGGAAAGGAAATAGCTGATCTGAAAGACAGATTTCTAAAGTAGGAGGAAAATGGGTTGAGAGAACTGTGATATAAACACAGCTCATACCTGTAAGTGCAAGCCCAGACTTGGAATAGAAATTTATGCATTTTCTTGTAAGTTTCCATGTTCTCTTGAAGGCTAATTTCAGTTTTAGACTGTTCTTAGAAAATGCAAGCTTTGTCCCCAGAGAGAAAACAGAGCTGAAAGCTACCCAAAACACTGCTTTCAAAGTGACAGATGTGGTCAAGACATCTCCTGCCCCCAGAGGCTTCACTCGGACATTGGCTGATGGAAAGGAAAATGCTTGTGAAACTCCAGAACTGAGCTGCACCAGCTGTGCCGTGCCCAGGGGCTCTGTCTTGCTCTGCCCTCACAGACACTTGAGTTAGAAGTGCTACTTTTGTGCACAAATACCAACTTCAAGGCCTGAACTGGCAGCTGGTGCTTAGCAGGGTCTTCAGCTCTCCTGATGCTTTTGCAAGCTGCTTCAGTACTGTATTACTATTACAGCATCTGCAACACTTAAATATCTGAGCTCCTTAGCTGAAATTTACCCTCAAGCCAAAATAATTTTAAAGAATAACATAGGCAGTGTGCAATGAAATGTCCAAGTATGCCTGTTATGCTACAGAGGTTAACTCCCGAAGCAATTCCTAGAGATGTCCCAAGAAACAGGCTCACATTCTTGCTATTGTCACTATTTGTTCCTTTGACTTTTGACTTTATTGAGCCTTTTTCCCTTTCCTCTGCAACAAGGCAATTTCTTCATAAGAAATGAATCAGTTTTGTTAAGTAGGCATGGAGGAGGGCTGACAGTTTTAGTTGTGAAGCTTTGAACATAGGAGCCCAAGAAGATTTTTTGTCCTAAAACTACAGCAGCAGTGAGGAAAACAGGAATGGGAGCAACTGCAAGCAGTCCTTACTTCAAAAAGTAACTGTGAAAAGTGGTTTTCTAACCTCATAATCAGTTATCAAATTTATTCTTTTTTCAGATCCTGTGCATTTTCAACAGCTCATCAATAATATCTCAAATTCAGCTGGTAAGTATTTGGGAAAAATTCTACAAGACCTCTCCAGAAAATGGCTTCCTGAATTGTTTTTAATCTGGATTCCTTCAGTAGCTCTTCCTAGATGTTTAGAGAGTTATTTTATGGTCTCAGTAACTCCCTGTCTGTATCTGCCCATCTGTACCTCCTTTTCCCTGTGTCCTAATTGTCTGTAGGATATTATCATGGGGTTAGAAGCTTCCATTTTCCCCAAGCCACCACCAATTTTATATTTCAAAATGCATGTAACTGATGCCACGTGGAATGGAAACAAAGATATTTCATTGCAGTACCAGCCCACCACTGCAGTCAAAGGGAGGGAGGTCCTGTCACAAAAAGCCTTCTAAACCACAGAAACTTCTTATGAGGCGTTGTTCACATCCTCTAACTACTCTTCATCTCACTGTCTTTGACAAAACCAGTCTGTGCAGTTGCTGTGTTTTGCCTCTCCTTGAACTCATCTCACCTTGCATCTAGGCCTCAAAAGCCATTCTTTTATTCTGG
Source organism: Dryoscopus gambensis (assembly GCA_013389985.1). NCBI lineage: Eukaryota > Metazoa > Chordata > Aves > Passeriformes > Malaconotidae > Dryoscopus > Dryoscopus gambensis. The sequence goes on along the minus strand of WEIT01026121.1, from coordinate 191,044 downwards.
AGCCCCACTAGAATATCTTTTCCACAAATATTAAAATGGAGAAGTGTTGGCCACATGAACTTCCTTCCCTAACCTTGTAACACTGAAATTATTCATTATACAGTAATTAAAACAAAAGAAAAATAACAAGATTGGTCTGTGGAAGCCACAGACAGAAAAGATTTTCAACAATTTCCCAGCAGCAGTATTCCAAGAATAAAATAAAATCATCATGCAAGGATCCCGAGTCCCTTAACTCAATAAAGATCATAGCCTTCTAACAGATGATAAAGTTTTGTCTAGGCAAAATCAGATATTCCCCATGATTTTCAATAGCAGAAGTAATTTGTTATAATGAATAAATTGCTCCTCTCCTATTCCAGCTTTTCTTCTCAAATGTCTTTCTTGTTGCATAAATTTTGCCCTCTCTTTGTGTTACAGCTGTGACTTCACTACCTGGGTCAAGTGGATATAAACTATAAAATTAAATAGAAGGTTTGGGCTTTTTTTCTTATATCATGGATCTAATTTATTAAGCAAAGTAGTTACATGAGTTCATTTTTGAGACTAGACTAGTAAAAGACCTTCAAGCTAGTAAGTCATACCAATTTTTCCAGTTAAATTATTTACCTGGTGTTATTTCTAAAAAGAAAATACTAGTTTTGAAGTATAAATTCAACACATGCCAGTATTTTACATGAGTCGGGGGTAGCTGAAAATAGATGTTTGCTATTACAGAATAGTACTAATAGGAATTGACATGCCAAATTAATAAAAAAATTAAACTCCCTTGCCAGTCATAGGATAAAACGTTCTTCAGATATCTTTAGTTTAGATGCCTGAAGTTGTCTAAATTTGACCACAAGCAAATGAAACACTAGCATTAAACTAGAATTAATTTTTTCTTCTTTTTCAAAAAAAAAAAATCATTATGGATGTGAAAGTCCATCTGGCAATAATATGGCATTAAAATGTGCATCACATTGTCTGACTTAGTACGTGTGTGCAAGCCTATAATAAGGCCTCTTAAGTTCTTCAACCCTAATAAGAACTCTTCCGTAGGCAATTTATTTCCACAGAATCAGGCTAAATGGCTCTGAAATTCTAGTCTCGCTGTCTGAAAATAGTTTCTCTTTGGTTGCCTCCCTTTAATTTATCCTCAGCTTCAATGAGAGCATTTCTTTGAGCTGCTGCCCCAGTGTTGTTATTATGGGTGTGATCCAGCCATGGCCAAGAGGTGCCGAGTGCTCCACAGGGATGCTGAGCCCCCACTGATCTCCGTGGATGCTCAGCACCTTTCACCATGGAACCTTTTGGGCTGGGGACATGGTTTCTTTCCCAAACCACCCAATCAGAAATTACTTCATTTCATTCACTCATTTATAATTATAGCTATAAACAGCCCATATGAGCAAAAGATTAATAGGGCTAGCAAGCATTTCCAGGGTATAATTGGCTGTCATCCCATAATTACTCAAAGAGATGGAACGAGTGGCTTTGAAATTACAAGGAGTTGCATTCTTTTACTGAGATGGGAGCAGCAAAACATGAATACCCATGGAAAGCTGTGCTAAGTCTTTGTCTGTGGTCCATCCTTCAGCACTTAGGACATGGTTGCTCCAGCCTCAAGGGCCTATCCTGTGCTACAGAAGTCAGTGAGCACCATAAGAGTATTAATCCTGCTGATCTGGCATTAAACCAGATGCATTAGACCTCTGTTACTACTTCTGGTGGACACAAAGGTCTGATCCTCATTTTTCACTTCTGTTGCATTCATTTTTACGTGATTTATGTAGGCAAAGAAACTGAGAATTAAATCCTGCAGAGTAATCCCTGCTGATCACAGTTGATTCAGTAAAGATTTCACTCCCATCACCCAATAAACTATAAAATGCTTCCCAGAGCCTCCAATGAGAGGTGTTGAAATGCACAATTAATCAACATGACTAATTTAAAGTGTTGCTTTTGTTATAGTTTGGGGATACAGAAAAGAATATAATAGAAAAGGAAGCAACATTCAAGAAAACTGGCAAAAAGAAAAATAATTTTAAACATTAACCATGTGGGATTAATAGAAACTAGTAGAAAAATGCCTTTAAGAAATTTTCTGGAGCTGGGAATTTTCTGTAGCTGTCTGTTAAGAACCCACCATTGTAAAAGTGTTCCTCTGAAGTAAGCCTGTGATATCGAGCAGGCTGAAGGGTTTCACACGTGTGACTGATAGGGGAGGGGAGCTCACGATGTGTTTTACAATAGTTCCCCTAAAGCCAACTATTTTTGTGATTTCAGAAGACCAGAGGAGAGTTCTAGAGTGGCAATTCGGGAAAACCACTGGAGCAGAGAAGCATGTCCCACAAGTATTCCCCTACGGGAAGACATCAGATTTCATACCCTCTGTTACTGAAATGATTTTGGTCAAAGCTTCTATTCCTTCCCCTGCTCTGGGAGTTTTATGTCTGTTCTGTCTTTCCACAATGATCTCATTCTCTCCAGCTGACTCGTTTAAGGTAAATAGAAACTGCTGCCCTAATTTTGACAGGTAGGTTTTTTTAGTAATTTAGTTTGATTTATATCAAAATTGCCATTAAATTAGTCTTATTCCTAGTTCCTGTATGATCTAAATGAGGAATCCCAGATGGCCCCAAAACAACTTCTGGCAGCGTTTCTGGAGCACTGGATTCAAGAGAGAAAGAAAGGAGATGGTCTGGCCATTATTTCGCTGCTGCAAATCCACAGAGCCGTTCAGCTCCCACTTTTCAGCCGGCAGTGTGTGAAAGAGCAGCCTCAGGAAAGGTGAGGGAAAGCTAAGAACCACAGACTTTTCTTAATTTAGTGGCTGGTCAAAATATTATATGGCTTTTCAATACCCAACTATTTTGCCTCTTGACAAAAAAACCTTTTACAGGAAAAAAAGGTGGCGGCCAATAAAAACAAGGAAAGTAAAAATAGCATATTTAAATGAACAGTTAAATACTGTAACCAGGAAAGCTGAGGTTGTGAGCAGTGTCCCTGGCATAAGCAGGGAAGAAAGAAAATCTCATGACTCAATCACTAGGGGAGTGTACTTTCAAACATAGAAACATTTAGAGCTTTACACCTTTGAAGGTTTTTTCTCATCCTCTTCTCCCACCTTGCACTGTGTGTGTACACGGTTTTATTTGGTAAAAGGGGATATGAAGGGATGTTAGGTTCAGATCACTACTAGAAAAGTCTCTCTGCAGAGCAAGTGTCACGACTGTTAACCCACACTTGTGTACTCAATCACTGCACTCGGTGGCTGGTAGGACAAGTGTGAGAGCAAAACAGATTCAGACCTGTAACACTAAAATGGCCAGGAGTTACTGAAGGAATGAAAAAGTTTTAGGTTGCAGGCTGTGTATTGTGAAAGGGAAATACATCCAGTCTGAATGGTTCTTCTCAACTCTGTTTTTTAGGCCAGTGAGCAAGCACACATACTTTTTTTTTAAGCCTGGGAGCTTGACTGTTCTCAGCTTACACAGAAAGGGGCACAGGGGAAGTAAACTTTGAATAGCAGCATAGTTTTGATGAATGTTATCCATTCTGTGTTCAAGACAACTCACCTGTCTACTGTTCATGGAAAGACTGGAATAAATTGAGAACTTCTAACAGAACCTCAAGAGAAGTCTTTTCAAAAGATTTTGAAATTTAATTATTTTTTAGCACATCATTCAACAGAAGCCAGGAGGATGGCTATTTTGAATTCTGAGACCGCAAATTGTGCTTATTTAGTTTGGATGCTCCAGAAGATGAAGTCTCTAAGTAAAATAATTCTGATGACTTGTCAAGGTTGGCAAAACCTGATATTGGCAGTAATTTTGGTCCTGTAGTCTGGGCTTTAGGAGGGTAGCTTCAGAGGTGATCTGACTGCTTCACATCCAGATAATCCAAAGCCTGCAGTGTTCAAGGCAACGTACAGATTGATTCTGCATTAGGGAATGTGATGGAAAGAGATTTCTTCCTATTTAAAGAAAACGAAACAAACTTACTTTGTGTATTATAAGAAGGCAGCAACATCCCCAGAGCAGAGAGAAAATTGTGATGGATAAATAGCAGGAGTCACAGGTAGCCCTGCAGTGCTCCACCACTCTGAATGGCTGTTCATAAAATTCCAGGCAGAATTAAGAAAGTGGCCAAAATGGCACATAAACTAAACATCACATGCTGATGAGCCTGGGTCCCTGTCTTCTTCTACTTTTCCCTCTTCCTCAGTCTTTCTCCACTCCATCAAGAGGATATGTGTAGTACACAATGGTGTAGCCAAAATCTCTTTTGTATGGTTCAGAAGATTGAAAATTCCAGCACTCAGCCTAACAGTATCCTCAGGTAAACTGTTCAGGCAGCCTCTATTCCAGGGTACCTAAAGGAGGAGAGACACTTGGTAGGCACAGAGCACACATCCCCAGGAGGCTCCTACTAAATGGCCAGGAAAAAGCCAAACTGTTGTCAGAGCAAAGAAAAGGGGTAGACACAAGTTCCCTTTCCTTGTATCCCTGTACCAGTGTAAGGCTATACTTGCCTTTGAGACATTACACATTAACAATGTTCTTTGATATAGCCAGAATGAAATAAGGAAAAACCTATAGCTCCTATATCTAGCTCTGGCAGGCCGCTATCTAGCAAATTATCACCTCTGCAAAACACTTTCAGAAAGGAAACTCTTATTGCTGTGGCTGTCCCATTGTGCTTACATTTTGCCTGCTACAATTTAGAATGTACCTGAAAGTATGACTGCAGAACTCACTTGTGGCTCAGCTATAATGCTCCTCACATGTAGTGGGAATATTGATTATTGCCTGCATTCAGGTTCCTAGAGTGGGATTTGTACACGTGATTCAGGAAAAAAAGGTCAGTAATACTACTCTTGCTACTCTGCTTGGAAAAGCTATGTAAACATTTGTGTTAAGCTACTAAATTCTTCCTAACCAGAGATATTTGGTAAAAATTATAAACAAAAAAAATTACCTTTACATTAGTTATTGTCTTATCATTTCCCCTTCATGTATTCTCATTTTCAAGATGCTTCTTGACAAAAGTTTTTCCAAGAAAAAAGTATTTAGTAAACATCTTTCCTCAGCAGGAACATTAAGTAATCCTAGTAGATCATTAATAATTAGATTTTATAATTGATATCACTTTGGTAAATATGGTATTGTTTGACTCCAGAGAAGGGTCAGACACATTGTGCACAGTATTGTGGTGACAGCCTGCAAAAGCCTACTGAGCACCACCTGGGCTAGCAGGGGTCTAGCAATCTGAATGATGATGTTGAGACTTATTAAATATTTACTGAGCCATTAGGACTCCTCAAATCATTATATAAAGCTATTGTGAGGTATTATTATTGCCACAGGCTGATCATATTACCCAGTTTAAAGGTCCACCCCCCAAGAGGTAACAGTGACAACCTCCCCAGCTTTCCAGTCCCAAGAATAGAAATCACTTGCTTCAAAACCAAAATATAATCTTTTAATTGGACCCTGCTCAAAGTAGCTACCAAATCCAGAGAGAACACTAGGACACAATTTCCAAAGCCTAACAAAGACAATATAAAGGCAGAAAAAAATCCCCTCTAAATCATAGATCTTCAAGAAAATTCATAAACTGCTGAAGTCAAGCTTCTACAAAATCTCAGTGACAGCCTCTTTCTGTTCTTGATACCTCATGTGTCTTTTCTCAAATCAGAGAGTATGTATCAGTATCAGTATCAGAGAGAATGAAGATTCTTGTTGTCTTAGAAAGAGCAGGCTATCTAATCCTGCTCTTCATATCTTCCTTCTGCTGTTCATGAGCAGCCCAGATTGCTGTTTATCAATATACATTTGTTCTGCTGAGTTATTACAAACAATTCTCTAGTTCTCAAACATAATTCTAGCTTTTTATTCCCCCTGTGCTCTAAGACTGTAATTGAGACAGCTGATGATGTAGCTGAATATAAACTTCCATAAACAGACGCCGTGAGTTGGAACTCAACTGCACGTAGGCCATCCACACACTTTTTCCACTCTGACTCTTTCTCCCTGCATCCAGTTGGGGAAGATATTTTGGCTGCAACTTCACTGTAGCTTATTCCACCTCAGACTGGAATGACTGACTGGAGTGAGGAAAAGCTACCGGTTAAAGGTGCATGGTTTTCAGCCAGCACACCAAGAGTCTCAGGTGAGATGCACTACTCCTCTCTTCCTAAAGGGATCAGCACTCTCCAGTCCACCTTCAAAATCGTGGAGCTCTGTTTGCGGAGCCTGTCCTCTTCACCTCTCCAAAGACAGGGAACCTACTGCAGCAATCAAAACTTTACTGGCTGTGTTTGCTTTTCATATAGTGCAGACAGGAGATATTGGGCAGGAATTTGCTTTACAATCACCGTTTATATCATTTACTCTTTTTCTTTTCATCCCAGAGAAAGCCTAACCTTTTTCCCATGGAATTTCTGCTAAGTGAGTCACAGAAGTCAACTGCTGCCCAGACACTCAGGAAAGAAGGATTTACATTTTATGTGTGTTTTTAGGAACACTTTCCTGTCACACCATTCATCCCCATGAATAAATTAGGTCATTCCTTTGCTTTTTCCTTCTCTGTATTGTAGAGAAAAACAGACGTGATTTATCAGTCTGTCATTATGAAGGAGGCTTCATTCTGAATTTGTCCATTCACTTCTAACTCCATGCAACCTTCAGCCTGTGATTCCCATCATTTGGGGCTCCATAACCAGAGAGCATGACTGGGCAAAGACTTTGATACTTTGGTGATTAAATATTTATAAAACACCTAATTTAGATGGTGGATGGATGACAGCAAGGAAGCAACACTTCTCTGTGACATGATCACACCATAGCCCACTGGAAAATATTTGGCAGTAAGCAAAGATTCAGAAAGCAGGTACTAGCAAATACGCTTTGCTTCTCCATGTGTGCTGTGCCTGAGGTGCCTGTTCCTGACAGGTCCCTGGGGCACAGCAGATGTCAGTGGCCACGGGACCCACAGCCCCTCTGCACAACACCTGGGTCCTCCTGCGCTGCCCACGTCGTGCCCTGTAGCAGTGCCATAGGGGACCCTGTGCCTTTCCAGTGGTGAGAGAGGAAGAGAATACTACTCTTAAGGAGATGATTCTTGTGAATGCTTTCCAGACTTCTAAAGATTTTAAATTTATAGAATAAATTCTTAATCTTGCACCAAAACTCATTTGGGAGTTGCATATATAAACTTTTAAACCAAAGTAATCTTTTGCACTTGTGATCTGCTCCATTATTAGCATGGAACTGATGGGACTTGGAAGAAACTGCTCCACAGTCACAGAAATCTCCAACAAACATGGCACAGTCTAACTAAATCTAATATAATCATTAATTCAAGTATCATTATTTAGAGAATTACATCATCTATAAAAACTTTAAACACAAAATTGCTAGATTAACAGGAGCATCTTCATTGTTCTACCTGGCTGCTTTTTTTTCTTTCTTTTGGGAGAAAAAAATTATAGTTCTTATATTTTAACATGAGAAGAGACACTTGATCAGGTGTTCTGACCAGAATGTCACACTCACTACATTTCTCTTACCTACACTCATATTACAGCCAAAAAAGAACATGTGTTAGATTAAAACATTTTGGTCCTCAGCAGAGTAAACTGTTGATGCCATGCTGACAGCCTGTTAACAGCCATCAGCTATTAGTAGAATTGCTGTGGGAGTTTGTAGGAAGGCATTTGCAAATACAGATCTACCTCAACCTTTATCAATACAGACCTACCTCAGCAGCAAAAGGACAGGCAGCATCACTTGTTGCAGCCTGGGTGGAAATGCCTTATTCTTCTTCCTAGTCAAAGAAAAAGCACCTGAATCATTATGAATTGCAGGGAGACAGCTCAGGAGCTATCAGGGGTGGAAGGTAACAGTCTCAGGGAAGGAATGAAGCTTCAAGAATTGCAACAGTTTTCCAGTTTTTACCTGTAATCAGGCAGCACACCTCCAAGGAAAGCTTTCATCATGCTCTTTTATCCAGTCACTCCAGACTGCAGCTTGATTATGCTGAGATTTCAAACTCTGATATTTTTAGCGTCCTTCTCTTGCTTTTTCCCTTTGTCAGGGGGTATATTTGCATTTTTAAATAGTCAAATTATAATAATAAATGTAGATTAGTGAAAAATCCCCAAATCTGTACCTAGATAGAAATAATCCTGTGGCTGGATCTGAGCTGGGATGCAGAGATTTATCAGTGGTGTTAGGTGCCTCCGGACGAGGTAGCTCATTGCCTTTGATTTTGCCCAGCTTGGCTCTAAGGATTCTGAAGTCAAACATGTCTTGTAGATGTTTACACCTCATTACCTCTTTCTGAAAAGATAAAAACTGCACTTCTGCATACTTCTGCCTGCAAATTTAGCTTGGGTTTATCTGATAGTGAGAGCTTTTGCTAAATTTCACCACATAATTACTGAAGTGCAGATCCCCAGAAAAAACAATCTGCTGTAAAGATTTCATATTTGCAGCTTAAGAGGCGCTGATTAGTTGATATTTTACTCTGGCATCACATTGTAGTAGCTTCCCTAAAGCACGCATAACCACTGATATTTTTTAAAATTTATTTTTCATTCCTTTTCATTAATATGCAATTTTGAACAAATTTTTCCTTCAGCTAGGCATACTGCTTAAAAAGTTGAACACCATAAATGGAACACAAACAATGTACAAAAATTTAGTTGATTTATTCAACAGATTTTGGCTTCCTCTGTCTTGCTCTCTTCTCTACGGCTACCACATTAATTAATTCTCTAGACCTTTTTTTCCTTCTTTTTAATTTTTTTCCTATGTTTCTGCAACACATAGGTAAGTTCTTGTTCATTTCAATGGCTGGCTTTAATTCTTGGTGCATTTCAATATTAGCTTACCACCTCTAATAGCCCTCCCAAAGTTTGTTCAGTGGAAAGGACAGGGCACAGTGAGCCCTTGTCTGTGTTGAACAACTTTGCTTGTATTTATCTTCTGTCCCAGTCTGGCACCAAGCAGAATATAGGCATAAACAGTGTCGTCAGTAAGCTCAGCCTCAGTCTGCTGAAAGACCTGTATTTTCTACGAGCCACAAATTCTGCTCTCAGGAAAAGGAGACAATAAAGCAGTGTGCCTGGGTCCCCTCATACGGCCACATGCAATGGGATTCAAAAAAAAAAAGTTTTATACCAGTTAAAAAGCAAGATTGGCTGCAGGAGCAAAGGAAGACAGGATTTAGGTGCTAATGTGTAGGTCTTTGGCAAACATATACACCCTTGCAGTATTAGGATTTGTTCTGCTCAAACTCGCCAGGGCAAGTGCTGCTCCATGTAGTTAATGGCTGCAGAGAGCCATGGTAAGACCAGGAGACTGAACTTGAGATGAAATATTGGCTGAGCTTGGGAAAGATCATAAAGAACTGAAGGAACAGTTTACAGCACGTTAAGACTGCTGGAGGGAGCTCCTTAATGATGCACATGACAGCTCAGTTGTACAGCAGGGTATAACTAAACAGAAAGCAGACCAGCACAAAGAAATGTTTGTGCAAGGTCAGATACCTTGGGAGGTTGTGCTGTTCAAATTGTGCCAAAAAAATCCCCACGTTCAGGAGGAACTGTACACTTACACAAGAGGGACCACCCTTCAGAGCAGGAACGTGCAGCCAGGACCTCAATTAGAAAACAAGATTGTACTGATGGTCATACATAATACCAGCAAAATGCTGTAAAACACAAAGTTAAGGCAGCCCCAAGTCTTCAGGTTCAAAACATATGACTGGGTCATTTAAATTAGCAAGTTACCTTTTGTTTATACTTCTTTTCTTATGAATAGCTTTAATTATAGCCTTCGGCACAAACCTCAGTTAGCCTGGGAGTTTCCACGCAGCATTTGCTGCCCACAGCTCGCTCCTGGGGCTCCTGCCAGCTCACTGAATCACCACGGTGCCAGCACTGACTCCCAGCTCCACGGGCAGTGCCATGGCAGCACTGCAGTGTTTGAACACTTACCTTTGAAATACACCTTTGTCCATGCTCCTTGAGGTTGTGATGTAGAGTTTCATGGGACTTTTCCTGTAGCTGAACATCTGCATGTCACTCCCTCTCTGCAGCACATGAATCCAGGAACTGGAGGCTCCTGACCAGTGGTACCTGCGCTGCACTAGCTCACTCCCCCATTTTTTTTTGGGTGCATTTGCCCTCAGGGACTGAGGGTGGTTGTGCATCAGGCACGGGGACAGCAGGAGCTTCGAAGTCCTGGTGCACACAGCTCTGTGCTTGCTGCTCAGCCTCCCACCAGTGTCTGTTTGCTCCTTGGAAAAGGCAAGCAACACAGGAGAAATATCGACCGCCTCGGATGCTACCAGCTGCCCTGGTTCAATAAGTAGGTCAGCTAAAGGTTAAACCAGCTGAGGCATAAGCAGCAAGTTTAAATTTAACAACAACAGCAACAAAAAAACCAAACCAAACCCAACCAAACCCAAACAAAAAACAACAACAAAAAACCCAACCAAGCCTGGGGGGAAGCCTGAAGCAGATTCCCAGGCCGGCCTGGCACAGCTCTCCTGTCCCTCACCCTCTCCTTGACTGCCCTGCACGCTGGCAGTCCACGTCACAGCCATTCCCACTGAAGCCATCTCATGTCAAGGGGGCTAAATTAGACATAAGTCACTGACATTAAAACAGCAATGAAATCAGCCTGGTTTTTTTGATATGCCCTGCTGTGATATATCAATAACTTTTTGCTTTAAGTAGTAAATTCTGTCAGAAATCATAGTCCAGTTCCAAATTATACCATTTACCAAGCCTAATGCAACATTAAGGATATTACACAGTATTTTGTCTTAACTATTTTAAATCAATCATGGTTTAACACGCACATGGACATTTTTAAATTTTCCTAGTGGTGTGTAATTGCATTTGAAGCTTAGGCTTTTGCTGCTTTGGTGGGAAAGACACATCTAGCTTTCCACTCTCATGTAGGGAATACATACTTTGGAAATAGTGTAATCTGAAATTCCTCCACTGAAAAAGTCAGAATGACATCTAAGGAAACCACCTGTGGATCTTAGAGCCAGCTTTAAGCAGCTAAAACATAATTTCTGTGCTAACACTGCCACCCACTGAAAAATGGGAGGCACAGTCATTGTATGTCCCTGTTTTCATCTCTTCTAACTCTTTGGTATGCTGTAATGCTTTCATGTATATTTTCTCCTCACTGCTGTCTTTATTAATATATTATTATTAGGCAAAACATGTGAATAAACTAAACCTAAGTGGTAGGTCAAATATAGCTATAAACCAGAACAAAATCAGTAATGTATGGAATTCTCCCTGTGAATGGTGGCAGGGAGCTACTAAGCCCTCAGCACACAAACATAATATGTATAAATATGTATCATGAAAGTACATGTAGAGCCCTCATCCAACCCCACAGGATTTTTTCACCATCTGGGCTCTTCCCTCCACCCCGGGAGAGCTGCACTTTTCCTTTGTTAGAGAGAGACTCTCCATCTGACCTCTTGCCAGTTTCCCTGGGGTTCTTATACCTATTTTCTCTCCTGCCTCACTAATGTTAAGATCAGAACACATGATTGGTTTTTGCTTGACATGGCTTCTTCCCCTTATGGTGGTGGTTTCCCCTCCATGCAACCCATAGCTGTTTCCTTGCCCTGGTTGTGACAGGTTCCCTTATCTTCAAGTTTCTCTGGTTCCACAACTTCTTCCCCGAATGATGCTTTTACCCTCACCATTCCCTCTCACAAATTATCAACATCCATATCATACAATGGCCATTAGCAGTGAAACACTTGAACCATGCAATTTTACAATAAATTCCCTTGAACAAAGATTTGATTTTCTTTATTATCCCTTGCATTTCCCAAGAGTTAGCCCTGCACCTACAGTAAATGGAGTTATATTTAGTTCAGGAAAAACAGTTGCTTTCTCCTTCCCTGACTCACCTTTTGCTGTGCAGTCCTGCTCCCCCTGTCAGCTTTTGGTCAAAGTTATTCTTGTTAGCGAAACGAACATGAGCTACATGAGGTACATGAGGGATGTAAGGGCTGTCCTTGAGTCAAAAAAAAGACCCAAGGAAACTTTTTTATGAACTTTGTAAATATGAACTAGAATGTTCTTAAAAGGCCAATTGTTATACAATGTACTTTAAAACAACGCTCCTTCTCTTTTCCAATTAGCAATGCTGTTCTCTCTTCAACTAGCAAAAAACCAATTTGCTTATGACAGAAGGAGTAAATTACTTTTTTATTTTACTTTTTTTTACACTTTTGTTTTCTGGAAAGTGGAATTAATTATGCTTTTCTGCTGAGAAACATCATATAAATGGTGGTTTTGTGTGCTATATAGACCCTAGGATTTTATTAAGTGACTGCATCTCCTGTGCAGCTAGAGATGAAAAACTTACCAGGGTGGCACAGATGGAAGGGTCATTAACAGAACTCGAGAAATCCATCTGCAAATCTCACTCTGTAAAGGTTTTATGTAACAGCTCAATCTCACTGAGATGCCATTGAATAACAGGCATGCTGGAAATCTTCTGATGCTTTACAAAGCCTGGATTTATGGAGAGGGGGTTACATCATTGTATTGCTTATTGTCTGAAGGATGAAGAGTGAAGAGTTCTAGACTCTGGTGACTTACTAAATATGGATGTTGTTATGGATACTTTCAAAATGAAAAAAAGAAAGCTCAAAGAAAGATTTATTCCGCATTTAGCACAGTTTCAGAAATGAGCAAGTCTCCTAAAGTTCTTGAAAAATTTAAGGACTCACCATTTTTCAATTAAATAGCATTAGAAAAAACATGAGATTACAAAGGCAATAAGATATTGTTTGGTTAACTGAAGAGTTACTCCTTGACAGCTTCAGTTAGATCTTCCCATGCAATATTTTTTACCTTCATGAGAGAGTGTGAACTGTTTCACAAGACCAAAGTTTATGAGCTGTGTAACCAGTATCAGAGTTATCCAGTAACCCAGCGGATGGAAAGTTCCTCCAGTCCAATGCTCTCTCTGTTGTTTTATGATCTGAGATTGCAGAACTTCTTTCCAGTTCTTACCACAATTCTGGCAAATCTAAGATGCTCAGCTGCCACTTCTCACTCCTTAGCTGCATTCACTTATTCTCTTGGGTTATCTAAATTTTCACCTTATTTACTAATTTTGCTAAATACATGGTAAAGGAATGAACTGCAGCAATTTGACCACTAAACTTGAAAAGCACAAAATCAAAATATCTAAATGGGCAACAGCACAACTCACACAACTTCACTGCTTGGTTTCACTGTATTCAAGAAACCTGTGTGTAAGCACAGGTATCTTTCCTTCGATTAAGTTTCACACAATTGTTACTGCTTGCAACTGAAATTCTCCGTAACATATAAGAGTTGCAACATTGTTTTCCTACACATCTTGATGTGCAGTTGATCATTCTTAACTATTTGCATTCTCCCATTCTCTCTTACTGCTCCACAGAGACATACATTAATTTTTCTATGTAATTTTTTATGCAAGGTTATTGGAACAATGGTGCTTCCAGAACTTAGGGTGAATACCTAAGAACAAAATTTCAACCAAAAAAAAAAATTAAATACTTGGAGGAATGAAAACAAAGTCTCCTGGTTATGTCCTTTTAGCCAAACCTCCTCGTACCTCACTTAAATTTGCATATACTTGCCAGTTTATTGTCAGCAGATGAATTTATGATACAAGATCCCTTTCACTGAAGGCAAAGGTATCCCTGTTTTTTCTACTGGCAAAATATTATTCCATCCATTCCTCAGACAGCCATAGACCTCACTCTAATGCAAATTATAAATTTGAATTCTATGCAGCACCTGCCATGGAGGTAAATAGGTATTTTCAAATACCTCCCAAACAATGTTTAGGGAATATTTGAGTAACTGCTGAAGTGCAGTTATCAAACGTGCTTGAGTCTGGGACTTCAAAGCTAGAGGCAGAACTGAAGCTGTGTACTACCCCTTGCAGGAAAAATAATAATGATGGACTTAGCCACATGAATCCCCAGAGAACAGGTCTGGTCCCAAGTCTTTTACTTTGGTTTCTAATATATTTAGCTTCTACTTCCAACTCAAGTAATCAGAAACTTTTAGCAGATTTTAGCAAGATTGGATTTCTGATATCTCATTAATAGCTGGTCAATAAAGCACAAAATATTTTCAAAATAATAATATTAAATTAATCCCCTAAGAATAGTGCTGATGACTCAAAAATGCACCTCCAGCAAGTCCATATACAAGGAACATTAGCAGCAGAAGCTAATTTAACAAGGAATAATATACAATTTAAAGACTTTCAGAACAGTCTGGACTGTTGTCCCAAGTCTGAACAATTCTTCAATCAAAGAGAATCCAGGTACACAACAGCAATGGCATTTCTCTTTTCTTCTGCTTTTTGACTGGCCAGGAACAACCAACAAATTGAAAATACTGAACTAAAGGACTCTTCAGCAGGACTAGAATGCAACTGAAAATATTGACAAGGACTTCTCCCCAACCTGAATCCCAAGAACCATTCTGTGCATGTGCTTGCATGCTGGGGTACGAAATTGCAACTTATCCATTACTTGGACCTTTAAATAAAATATTTAAATAATTCAAATAAAGCTATAAATGCTAAGAAATTGACCTGCCATTTCATGTGTGTGCTTTTGAAGTGAAACTGTTCTGTTCACTCAGAACACTTGTTCTCTTTACTCTGTGCCCTCAAAGCAACAGACAGACTCACAATCTGTGAAAACCATGGACTAAATGAGGAGCACAGAGGACTGGAGAAACTGAAAAGTAACTAACCAGCTTTTCTTTGCCTCAGGTCACACTCATGCACAAAGCAATTATTAAAGGATTATTAAATAGAAGCAGGCTCAGACAGTGGTATTTCCTGTCACCTCTACACTTCTGGTGGTGAACACACAAGCCTTAAGTTTCAAAACAGACCAAACAGAGAAATTAGGTCACACTTAGGAGGAATCATATTTGACAACATATTCATCATTAGACATGGTGGGTTGACCTTGGCTGGGTGCCAGGTGCCCACCAAGCTGCTCTATCCCTCCCCTTCCCAGATGGAGAGGGGAGATAAAATATTATAAGATGGAAAACAACTTGTAGGTTGAGATAAAGCAGCTTACTAAATCAAAGCAAAAGTTTGGGTGTGCACAAACAAAGAGTGAAAAAAAGAAAAATTTTATTCTCTACTTCCCATCACCAGGTGATGTCCAGCCATTTCCCAGGAAGCAGGGCTTCAGCACGGAAGTGATTGCTCAGGAAGGCAAACACTGCAAAAAATGAATGCACCGCCTTCCTCCTCCTTTTCTCATCTTTTATGTCTGAGCTGATGTCATATGATATGAAATGTCCCTTTGGCCAGTTTGTGTCAGCTGGCCTGGTTGTGTCCCCTCCCAGGACCTTGCCCACCCCCAGCCTACTCAAGGCAGGACGGAATGCTGGAGAGACAGCGCTGATGCTGTGCCAGCGCTGCTCAGCTGCAGACCAAACACTGCTGAGTTATCATCACCTTTCCAGCTCCCAGTGCGGAGCACAGCTCTGTGAGGGCTGCTGGGGGGAAATGAACTGCAGCTCAGACAGACCAAATACACCAGAGTAATAATATTTTACACTGTAAAGTAATAAAACTTTTTAAGTAATAAAATTTTACACTGATTTCAGATAGTTCTGTTCCAATGCATTACTTTGCTCTGAATGCACATATTTCATGTATTTGATAGGAAGATGGAAACAACAGAATGTGAACACCAAGGCAAAACTACCAAAGAATACCCAGGAAAACATCAGCATCTCTTTATTAGGCTTAGGTTATTATTAATAGTGAATATAGAAGTTGTCCTCTTTTTTAGGAACCAAAATATTATTATAGTAGTTATAAATAAGTACTATAATTAGTTTCTTTAAAATAACAGAGTTCTTGGGAAAAAAAAGTTTGAAATATATTTCTCTAAATAACCCTATTGGTCTTACAGACAAAGAGTTCTTATTTGAATACTACAAATTATTTCACCAGATTTAAAAAAAATAATTAAAAAGACCATAAAACTTCTGGCTTATAGAAATGTAACTATAACATGCACATTTCTCATATTCTTACTGGAGCTCTGCAATTCATTGGAAAGTTGGGAGATCCATATTTTTCTTCCTTCTATGTAGAACATCTAGATTTCATTACCAAACTCCTGCTCGCTGATGCTTATTACTACCATGCTCAAAAAACATGAAGTCCTAAGGAGAAAAAAAAAAGCAAACAAAACAATTCTTAAATGTAGTTCTTAGTTCAGAGATTCCCTGGCTGCACTGCAAGATGTACACCCTCCCCTAAGAATCCTCAAAGGCTGAGAAGAAGGTGGGGGCACATTTGCCATGCCCTCACCACCTAGATCTCTCAGAATGGGACACCCACAGAGACAGAAAGGTGGTGAAAGACCAACATGGAAACTTTTAATTTATCACTAGCTGAAGCTATGCTTCCCTTACTCAGGATTTCTGCCCTGACTTTGTTCAGCCTGACTCATTTCCTCTCATTTTACCTCAGACTGGAGTCCATCACAATAATGATTATCTTTAGTTTACCGGTAAGGCCCCCATTTCTGTGCCTGAAAGCCTGGGTTGCTCACACTCACTGATGCTGCACTTGATGTACTTGGTAGCACAGGAACACACAGAGCTAAACAAAACCTTGTCCATGCACAGGGCTGTCAGAAGCTGGTGACAACTTTCCAAACTCAAGGTGCTTCACATGCCCCTTTCCCGCCCCTCTGCAGCCCAGCCAGCACAGAAGCAGAACATGTTCTGAAAAGGTACCTTGATGCAGAATTGCACAGGTAGGTGGAAACAGGAGTGTGTTGCACACTGTTTTTAAAGAGGAACCTGAGCTGGACTGCACTACTGACAGTCTGAGTGCAGCTGAGAAGCGCTCTGACAAGTTCAACGCGCTTAGCCTCTACAGTAGTCCCTCCATTTGGAAATCACTGCTCCGAGAACATTAATCCTGCTCAGCTCAGTGCTTCCTATGCTTCCAAGGAGAGCTGGGAGGCAGTGGCTGCAGCATTCAGCTGTCCACCAGCCCAGTGGGCTGCTCAGCCTTTGGATGGGTCTCTTGGCTACTGCTGATCTGTATTTTTCTGGTTTCACCATCCATAAACTTGCTTTCCTCTGCTAATGAGTCTATAAGAAGTCTTCCCTTTTGCTGTTTTCAGTCCCACCAAATATGAAACACTTCTTCAATACAATTAGCACTTCATGTAGTCTAGAATAAGCTTCTTGTCTAAAATAATTCTGTGTTGCCTTTTGTGGTCAGTTTTACTCACAGAAGTTCACAAGCTGTCGCCCACTTGAAGGAGCTCAAAACTGACTCCTTTACCATCACAAGTAAAACAAGTAGATGAAAAAGTTAGTCTATATTCATGTATTAGTGAATAAGTGACTTACGATAAGGAAGCAAGCACCAATCATGACAGCTTTCATTTTCACATCAAGGTCCATGGGGAATGAGACTCCAAAGTTATCTGCATCTGTAAACATTTCCCGCACAAACCCAGTCCACTTCTTCGAAATCCTCCCAACGGTACAAGTCTCATCCACAGACTTCACCTATAGTTCAACATAAAATTTAAAGAAAGCATCATCAAACCTGTCATTCATAATATTCCCAAATCCATTTTGGAATAGATCCATTTAAAAGTTTCAGACTGTTATTTGAATTAATACAGTTATTGAGTGCAAGTGTTTGTACCAAAAGGCAATCAGACTATCAGAAAGTCAGTCTTAAGTATTAGGGCCATGAACTTGATTCTGGATCTGACTGGGAAGTTCAATTCCTTGATGATGCTGGGATAGAGCACCCACATGCACACGCTCTGCTGGAAGTGGTGTCTTTTAGCCAAGAGAGTGAATTAGTTTCTCCTGCCGTGTATCAGGAACTGCTCAAGTGAAAATTAAACAAATTACATTCTTCTGTTCAAAAGCAGCTATTAGCCCTGTGGCAACATTATGTTTTCTAAAGTTAGATCCAGTCTTCTGGGTCATGTGAAAGACTAGTTTCCAAAATAAAATGATACAAATTTCCTGTAGTAAGTATTTGCAAAATCATTTTAAACATTAAATTGTAGCCTAGGATATCTTCTACTCAATGTCCCCAAAAACAATGTTGCCTTAATCAATATAGTTGTAAAAGGAAAGTTGTAGCTCTTCAGTCATTCAACTCTATATTTCATTTCTAAATTGTCTTAACTTACTAGTTCATTGAATGATTATTAAATGATTAAAGAAGTGGCTGTAGGAAGTCATTTTAATAAATACCTGATACAGCTGACTGTATTTTTCTTAGAGCCTGACATAATAGATTCAATAAGAATTTGCTGCTAAATATTTTAATTAAGTGATTTGTGTGCAGCCACAGGGAATCATTCTCAGTGATCACTGATGAGTGGCTTTAACATGTCATTTCTGGAAGTTTGTCTGGTTTATCCAGAGTAATTTAGGTATCTAGAGAAGTGATTTGATCATACCAGCATTAAAAGATGCTATAGCAATTACTTAATATATACTGCAGTTCAGTTGACAGGTAGTAAGTCAAGAAACAAACTAATATCAAACTACTGTCTGAAAACAGACACATGCAAAAAATTTTTACATTGCCTACCTCAAAATTAACATCCTCACAGCAACTGCACACAACACATGGGCCAGTAATTTTCAGTATGTCCATTCTTTTCTCATCTTGAATGGTAAACTTTGGCAGGCAGATATGCCAGTTCTGGACAACATAACCGATTGTTGTTCCTGGAGGCGCCTGGACTTCCAGCTTCACAGGAAAGAGAAGACCTTCAAGTGAATGTTCATTCTTCCATATGCTTGTGAGACAAAACCCACACCAGCACACAAATGAAACACAGGTCATTTTTCCGCAACAATCTGGCCTTTCAATGCATTTTTCTGTGAGTGTTTTCAGAAGACTGCACTCAGAGTGCAGACCTCTTATTCAACTTTTGCCTTCAAGAAAACAGTGAGAGGCTCCTCACGCTGTGGAACATGCAAACTATGCATCTACAATATAAAGATCAAAATCCAGTGAAAGAAAGGCAGTGAGCATCCCCAAAGCATTTGGTGAAGGCATTATAGGGTGCAGCTACTGCAAATGCCTCAGCAGGAGCTCTGAGTAGCCTCAGAAGTTGCATCATTCCAGAATTATGTTAATATTAAAAAACCCTCATGATCTCCTGTGTTGAATGTCACTATAGCTTTCTGAGCTGTAAAATGAAAACTCTAGCTATTATTTTATGAAAGCTGTTGCCTTACTCTTCCATTCCAAGTCCATCTCCAGTGCAGATTTCAGCACCAGCCACAAGTTCCCCCACAGGCTGCTCAATCAGATTTTTCATTGCCACAATCAGAACTGGCCAGTGAGTCCAAGCTGCAGCACGCTTCCCTCTTCCCAAGGACCCCATGCACAAATCCCCACAGATCTCTCTTCCCACACCTTACTGGAAAAACTTGACTCATTTCACCTCACATCCTGATTCAAGACAACCCCACCTTAAAACTGCACAGGAGGACCCTGTCCCACGAGAAGGAAGGCAGTGAGAGGCAGCAACTCACCTCTTGTAAGCAGCAGGGGCAGCAGCACGAGGAACAGCGGAGAGGTCTCTGCAGTGTTATCACCTCGTGGCCCAGGTTGTCTATAATCCGGATGGTGAAGGGCCGTGATGGCCCACAGCAGTTCCTGGTAAGGCAGTCAGTGTCCTCTGCTGCAAAGTACACCCTTTGCCCCAGTGCATTCTTGAGTTCATATTTGTTGTTTTCTTCAAAGCCAGTCACAACTGAAAAACAGGAAAAAAACTGCTAAATTCGTAGGAGTGTGGTCAGACACTCCCTGCTAACTTTGCAGCTGCCCTTTGGGAAGGCACGCCTCACTCAAAGTCTGTCAGAGGCAGCTGCTGGCAAGGGGAAATGATTGGAAAGGATGCCCAAGCAGCAAAGCCCGACGGAGAAGTTCAGAGAGAAGAATCCACCATGAAGAAGGACATGTGGAAAGAGCACAGAGATTCCCATCAGTCCCCAGTGTCCCCCCTGGCCACAGACCCCCCCTGCCTGAGCAAGCACCACCATTACCAATAACACAGCTGGGAACATTCTCAGGGAAGAATTGAATGGATGAGAGTTAAAGAGAGTCATGAATTTGGGGTTGAAGCCAGAAAAGGGCACAAATACGTTCAGAATAAGAAAGCCACAAAAAACCCTCTCAGGCAAGATTTACAGCAGTACACATCAAAAGCAACAAGAGCCAGGACAGAAATTTTAATTGATTTCTATAACAAATGAAAGCACTCTTAAATTTTAAAAAGAACTGGAAAGAAAAATGCAGCAGCAACTTTAGGGGTCAGCTGGGATGTATGGTCCATTTTATTTCTTCTGTTTGAAAGACACTGATAATACAACTTGGATATTCTTAAAACACAGAATGAGGGGAGCAGAAGAAAAGCTATTCAGTGTGCTAAAATATTCAGTGTGCTAAAACAGCAGGATTGCTTGTAAACGGGATCAAAGCCACATGCCAGTCCATGGAATTAGGTGGAATGTGACAGGACAGAAAATAAGATCTTTAATAAGGAAGAGAGGAGAGTAAGAATCATTGTTAACAAGTAACACTGGAAACGTGTGACTTCATCCATAACTAGCTATATATCAACTATAGCACCTATAACCAATATTATTCAGTTGCATTGCTGTGCATCTTTTGAGATATAGAACCTGCTGAAAATCTTCTTCCCTCCTATTTTCTCCTTCCTCTTTTCCATGACTTCTGCCGGAATTGAGACAGGTAACAGAGGAAAGAAAGATAAAGGTGGTAACCACCTTAAAAACACAGCATCAAAGAAAGTCCAAACTTTATTGTTCTCGGGATTATTAGATTTAAATAGTTTGTACTTACTCTCAAGCAGTTCAAGTTGCTGATGAATTAATATCTGGTCAATCTGCTCATGGTTGAAAAATTAAAGAGAATAAACAGTTAACAAATTGCAACTAAGAAAAAATGTAGTTTTAAGAACCTCTACTGTTTCATTTTAGAATAAAAATGTATGGAACAATACCTTGTCTAGAGGCAGATGATCTACCAGCTAAGCTATGAAAATAGCTCACTGCCCTCCTTGTCCTGCCCTCTGCCAGTTTAGCAGAAGAGTGTTCCAGAGCACTGGAGATGATGGCGGAAGCTGAACCCAAACTGGTCTGGTTACGAGCACACAGGGCTAATGTTCCTGTGTTCCTTTCAGGACTCAGAGCCTGACAGAGCTCTGACATCATGTCCCAGAGCCTCCATACAAACAAAAGCAGGAAATGGAGATATTTTAGAGCAGAACCTCAGCTACTGCTCAGCTCTGAGGGCAATTCAGGAGAAAATCAGCCTCTCCTCACCAGTACTTCTTTTTTTCTTTTGCCTTTTTTTCTTTTTTTTTAGCAGCAATTTGAAAAACTGGCAACAATATATCAGTATTAATCTTTCCAGTGCTGAGATGAACTGTATTTTACAGTACAAAGACATATTCAGTAATGTGGAAACAATTCTTATTTTTCTATTAGCATTCTCTATGCTATAAAAGTCTTACTGGCATCTCTACTAACAATATTAAGAGGTGAGAAGAAAGCATCATGTGGAAAATTAAGTGCCTCTAATGTACTACACTTGCCCATATTATAGGTATTTATTCTACACACCTTGCCAAATGGGATTACATCTCACAAACAGTAGTTTCAGAAATGGGAAGGATGTATGATAGCCCTGTGCCTCTCATCCTTTAGCATCCTACTTGGCAGGAAGGTACTCCATGAACAAATGCTACACCTATAACAGCTATCTCTGCATTCAGACATTACAACAGGTTTCATGTAGCACCCCACAAGCAGCAACCCTTGCAGCTGCAACACAGCCAGATGCTTTGTTTAGCATAGATGCAGGCTGCTTCCCAGAGCAGATCTCCGGGGAAGGAGGAAGGGTGCAGGTACCTGTGTGAGGTATTCCAACCCAGGAGGGCAGTTGGGAATAGAAGGAGGAATGGGCATCCAGATTGTCCCGTCCATGGGGGGCTGGTTGTAGACAGGTGGAACGGCAAATCCACCTGGGACTCCCATGGGCTGTGCCTGGAATCCATAGTTCCCTGCACCTGTGACATTTGGTATGGTAGGAGAGATACAGTTATGAAAGTTACATATTGGAAAAGAATTGTCCCATGAATCTTCAAATGAGTAATTTATTCACTATTTTGAACTATGGAGATCCTTATACCTCTTATATTTCAGTTAATAATACAATTACTTTCGTGCAGGGAGTTACACTGCCATGGGAGGTTCTGATGCGTCAGACAAAACCAAACCAAACAAATAAATAAATAAATAAATGCATCATTCTTGAATACAGAAGAAATTTCATTCACATAGACATATTCAATTCAAAAAACAGAACTAAATAAATAAATAAATAAGGGTTATTTCTAACTCGAGAAGACAGAATATTTCAAAATACATGAATAGCATTGGCATTTACAAGCTGTCAGTTGAGTAAATCAGGAATTTTAAGACAAAGTTTTCCTGGAACTATACCTTCAGTTTCGTGAAAGGAAATGTCCTTTTAGCAAAGTTCACCTACAGTTTTCAAACCAGATGACTTGTGGCCCTTCAGCCTACACCAGCTCAGTACCAAATTTCACATTACATGACAACACACAGACCAGTGCACGTGAAAGATCAGGCTGTGACCATAAGCAGGCCTGTACCTCAGGTGATACAAACAGCTGTGGCTTAAAACTCATAGGTGGCCGCATCACTCACCCCAGAGAAGAATCCACTGTTTGGGAATTCAAAATCACTTTTACGTCTGAGCACGGGCTTTCCATACAATCTACCTACTCCTATTGTGTGCGAGAGCGTGCACATACAATTACTCAAAACAAAAATGCTCCTCCGACCTCCGTGGCACAAGCAATGTGTGCTCATTGCCCACTTTACCTACGAGTTTGCAAGTTTACTTTACAAACCTCAGAGTGCTTTGTCCCCAGATCCACAAGCCTTAACTTATGAACAGCACAGTGACTTACGCCAAACATTTTGCTTTTTACCTCTGACTTATGCTTTGAGCCTGATTGTTAGATATTTATTGTGATTTGGTTCTTCAGAAAGCAATCATGGCCAGAATGAGAGAAGCTGTTCAGGAGTGCTGCATTTTGAAGTGGAGCAGAAAATAGGACAGAAGAGGAGAGAGCAAGTGAGGGAAAGTGTAAGATATAACCACCTTCAAAGTACAGCAACAGAGTATGAAACAGGAAGAGAATACATGCAGAACTGCAAGAGGAAAACAATTCTTTCTTCAGTTCTGTATTTCTAAAGAAAAATAAAGTGAAATACTGAAAAAACATGATAATTAAAAATCTGATTATCAGTAAGAACCAGCCACACAATAATTGCAATCAGTAATACCTCCCTAGCAAACTCCCCACAGTGACCACCAAGGAACACCTGACATTTTTAACTCCTACCACTGTTGGTACTGCTCAACGTGTAGCACAAAAAGGAAAGAAATTACTTTTCAGCAAAAAGAAATTAAAAGAAACTGCATAGAATTAATAGCAGAAAAGTAAATCAGAGATGATCCCCTCTTGTACCACATATTCCCTGTGCTTATTTCCTACTGGTGTCACAGATCTGTAACCAAACCACCTACCTTGATAAGTCCCAGGGATCTGCTGAGGGGACCCATAGGGCATTCCAGGTGCTGTGGCGGGTGGAGGTCCTGGAAGAATGAAACATACGCACTGAGTATGGATCATTTCCTCCTACCCTGTGTGAAAGATCCTCAGTACTGCCCCCTTTTCCTGAGTACACACAGAAGAAAACTAGGCAGCTGTTTTCTGTATAGCAAAAATATACATCAAGATCATATTTATGAACAATGTATGTATTAAACATCAGTAACACGTAGTGGATTTCTGGTCCTTAAAGCACAGAAAAAAGACAGGTGCTGCACAGGATGTCATGAAGATGTCACAGAATCACAGAATCATTTCGCTTGGAAAGGACCTCCTGAGATCATCTAGTCCAAGCCCTGCTCGAGCAGGGTCAGTTCACTCTGTCTGGACCAAAGATGTCTTTATTCATTAATATTTAGAGAGAGGCTTGAATTCAAAGCATTGCCAGGACCTGACCGTCTGCTCTCCAGTACAGAGCATGGCAATGAGCCATTCCCCTCTCTGTAAAACCTTTTCTCCCAATTTCTTCAACTAATGCCTCCCCAGCAGATGGAGAGGGTTATGGATTTAAAAACATTTACCAGTTTCAGTTTGTAAGCAGAAATAGCATGCATTTCAAGGTTACTAATTTATTTATTATTTTTATTTAACTTCAGAAATCAAGATCTGAAAATTTAAGTTCTATGTTTTGTAAAATATTCCATTTTAAAATGTAAATAATTTCAGCTTAAAACATTCATACATATTTCATATAATTAGAAGGTAAGCTAATAGCTAAGCTAATATTGCTTGAACATGCTCTCTTCGATGTTAGCAAAAGTTGATATTTTGGTTATATTTTACTCACCTTGCATTGTTGTAGATCTGCTTGTAGTTGTTCTGCAAAAGAACATTTTTATCTCATGATTTTTTAAATATATAATTTCACACAAGGGCTATTCAGTTCTCTATTACCGATAAAAGATATTTGCCTCTCTAAACTCTATGGGAAAGCAAAATTACAAATACAAGGTAAAATAACCTTAAATATCTCAGCCTTCTAGGCTATGTCTCTACCACCACATAAGTCCGAATTTTCCATGCCTGCATTCATGCTTTGAGTATCCTGAAATCATCCTCAACTCAGAGGAAAGCACTGGGATGTGCAAGACTCCACTGCGCAGCCATTCAGAAACCTCCTGTAATTGAGATGCACAGTTTACTGCGGCACTTTAAGGGCAGCTGGTTCAGTGTATCGATATTGACCACAAAACCTGCCCAGGTAAACCCTGGAGCAGCCATGTAGCCATGCTACCACCTACTCAGTTCTTTAAGCTATTCCACTTCTCTAGTGCTACTACCGAATATCACATATCCAGTTTTTGCCTTCACAGGATAAGAAAGGGTGGTTGCTGAGAGGAATTAAAAAAGAAAAACAAACCGCAAACAACACAGTCCGCATAAAAAAGAAAAAAACCACCCCAACAAAACCAAAAAAACCCCAACTTACTGATACCAGCATAAACCTTCAGAGTTATTTCTTTCTCTGGGGTAATGAGTGAAGCAAGACAACAGCAGCAACTGCTATTACAGACAGCTCCAAAACAGTCAGGCGATCCAAAGGTGAAAGCGTAAAAAAGATTGGTGTAAGCTCTCCTTTTTAATAGTATTGAAAGCTTTAAAATAAAAAATAAACCTAATTGTTCTTTAAAAATAATCCAGTTCAAGTTCAATTACCAATATATTTTGTCTTTTATGATTCTTCTAACTACTTCAGTTCAATGAAGATGGTTGTTCAAAGCTGGGAAAGGAAGTGAAACTGAAAGCAACCCCATCCTGTTTTTCACTCTTACAGTAAAAGCAGATCCCACAGAGCGATGTCGAATGCTTCTGGGATGTCATGGAACTAACTCGCTCTCCAAATCCTACAGAACATCCTCTTTCAGAGCAGCTGGTTCACCTGCTCTTAAACGTTCTTTTTAATATACTTTTTCTTCTGCTTTACTAAC
This sequence comes from Dryoscopus gambensis, assembly GCA_013389985.1. Lineage (NCBI taxonomy): Eukaryota > Metazoa > Chordata > Aves > Passeriformes > Malaconotidae > Dryoscopus > Dryoscopus gambensis. The sequence continues at coordinate 165,293 of WEIT01026121.1, read as the reverse complement.
CCTACTGAAAGAACCAGAATCCTTTTTCACATACTTTAATTGGATTCTAGTCATAGGGTAGAGTGGAATGTAGTCCCTGTATGAATGCAGGAATATCACAAACTATAGAATAAAAAATGTTATTTAAACTAGCAAAAGATCAGTTTATACTGTGAGATGTTCCAGCTACGTGAACTTCAGTGAAATCCTGAGAATTACAACTAAGCCCTTTGGTAAAGGGAGAGTACAGACAGAATCATATGATTTATTTAAAAGGCTTTGTTGTCACAGTCCAGAATCTTTCATTGTCCCTATGCCACACATGCAAGCCACTGTAGAATCTAGGATTTAGAAAGGGTAGATATGCTCTATAGTAGAAAAGCAATAAAGATTTTACAAAGCTCAGCCCTCATTTCATCCCTATATAGTTCCTTTTTTATGAATGTCCATGTTTCTTTTCAGTCACTTTCTCATTTTCAGAGCTACATAACACAGCTGCATGTCCCTGACCCTGATGCATGTCACTAGATATCCTGCAAGTAATTCAGACATGTCATAATTATATTATCATATATATACATATTACATATTATATACGGCTTCTACTTTTTATCAGAAAAACAGAAGACTAGCGTGACAATTAGTTTCATTTCTTATCCAGCTCACTAAAGTTCCGCCAAGAGTGTATTAATGTAACCTTCCAAGCACAAACATGCTTAGTGCCATATAAAAAACAAGCCAGGCCCTTTCCAAGATGTTGTAATATTCAAAAACCAGGAAGCCAAATAGCCAGGAGGCATGCATTATTTCCCCCTTTTTGGCCGTTTTTTTTTTTGTTTGTTTGGGTTTTTTTGTTTGTTTGTTTGTTTTTTGATGTTGCATTATATCAGGCTATTCAGCCACTGGATTTTAACCTTGACTGCTGGAGAAACAGTATGCTTAAAGATCACCTAGCTGACGTAATTAAACAGTTTATTTTTTTCTAATGTTACCAAAATATCATTCAGAGAAGGAATTAACCCTTTTCTGTTCTGATGCAGTAGGATACCCTGTCCCCTTACACTGAGTTTTTTTCCTGAGACCTGGACGTGCCAGCCCCACAGACGGGTCACACCCAGGGCATCAGCCTCGCTGGGACGAGGGCACAGCATCGCTAGTGCCGCTCGCCGCTGCTGGCGGCAGGACCGCGGCTGCCAGAACCGACCTGCTGCTGCTGCTGCCGCCTCCCTCCCGGAGCGGGGCTCTCCCGGGACAGCCCGGCCATCAGCACCACCCCTTAGTCCAGTCTTTGCAAGCCAGTTACTTCTCTAAAGAGATATATTCTAACTTAACCCGCACTCCCCAGCCGGAAAACGTGGGGCTTCTCCTCGTCAGGCCCCTGCCACAGCCCAGCTGATCACTGCGCAGCCCTGCGAGGAAAACCCCGGGATACCTGACAGGACCGCCTGGAAGGAATCCCGGTCGGGAAGGACGCCTAAAGCCCCAGCAGGAGCACGTCCCGCTCGCAAGCCGCGGCTCCGCTGTGCCGCCGCGCTCCCGTGCCCTTCGGGAACACCCAGCGCTGCGGGGCGGGAGCGAGGGCAGGGAAGCTCCGGGCCGGAAACTGCTGCTGCCGGCCCTGCCGGGAAACGCCGGCATTTCCAAAGCTTTGCTTTTCGTGACATTTACCTTTTCCATTTCTATCCGCATCAATGCCGATTAAGTCCTTTTAAAATTAATTAATTAATTAATTAATTAAGTTCTGCCTTTTAGTCACAGGACATCAGGTTTCATACGGCTGATAACGCCAAGTTCTTTGTCCACCCTGAAAGGAGAACAAATGTATTTGGAACAATTTTATCTTGCTTATAAGGCGGGGCCTCAGAGGAAAAAATATATTTACGAGGACTTCGTAGTTGCAGGAACAAGAACATACAATACTGAATTGTTTGGGAAACAAAGGACTTGGAGTCAGTTGACTCATGCCGTGATTAACAGCTCTGGTGAAGAGATCTTCTACATCCTTCTCTGTACATTCACATACGTCAGACTGGAGCTGCTGGTGTCCATATACACCTCTTCAAAGGAAACTGTATTTCATGTAAACCCCACAAATCCGATCACAGTAATTGGTGTATGCATGAAGCACAAGACTGGGGATTCAATCTGAATCCTTAACAAAGAAAACAGAAATTATTAAGTGCAGGTCACCTTGTAGTTTTATGTACTCTGTAGTCTTTGTCTTCTACCTCCCAAAATAAGGTCTCCATTTCAATACTGAACTTTCCAAAACCAAACAAAAAAACACCCCAAACTATTATTCTACCATGCACTGAATTTCACCTAAACACCGGATATGACAGGGATTTGGGGAATTTATTTTGCTTGTTTCCTCAGGTACAGAAGAATCTAATCCAAAGCTGACTAGCATTTTCCCACACATCTGCACTGAGTCCACTAAGAGGATTAATAGCAAACACCAAGAAATAGGTTTTAAACATCTCTTAAGAAATAGGTATAGAATTATTTTGACATGGTTGGGAAATTAGAAATACATGGTAGCTTTTGATACTACCTTTCTTTTTTACAGGAATATAGCTTAGTTATATTTAGCTTGGTTCAAACTTACACAAACTTACACAAAATTTAGATCGTACTACCCAGCAAACATGACTTTTTGACATAGAGATATGTGTCATTTCTTGGATGAGAATATCATTGTCCTATCAAAGAGAACAAAGATAGCAGCATATCTCTTCCTTTCAGGCATCTATCAGTAGGAAAAAAACCTATTCACCTGCAGTGGTAGGAAAAAACATGCCATGTTTCACAAAATACAAAGTAATTTATCGGTCTTTCCCGTATCAAATAATGTTCCAATTCTTTTCTTATCCAGCTAGGATCACTGATGTTGTAACTGACAGTCAGTGCTTTTCTGTTGGATCAGGGGGTTGAAATGGTCAGTACGTTTTTATTTTATCCAGTGAGCAGATGTAATCAGCAGGGGAATGCCTAAAACATTAAGAAAAGAAGTTGGAATTGTTTCAAGAGAAATAAGAAAATGATCATGCTACTAGTAATTTAGTCCTTTAGTTTTAAGCACATTTACCTGAAAAGAAACATTATTTGTAGATTCTTGACCCCATTTTCTGGGTATGTTGCTTATGGTCTATATATTCAGAACATTACTTTCTACTGCTTTAACTTCTGATGCTCCCTGACATTGGCTCCTCATCTGATCCTGTGGTGCCCGACACCAGAAGTGGGACCCGTTCCTCCACCAGCTTCTCACGCAGAGGCCTCCAGTAACCCGGAGCTGAGTTGACAAAAGCAGGTGTCATCTTCCTTGCTAACATCCCCCAACCAGCTCCTTTCCCCTCAGTGCTCAGGCAGTGCAGCTGTGTGAGGGGACATGGGAGGAAGTTCGCTCAGGGCTGTACATGAGAGCAAACAGCCTTTGTGCACCTCGACCTCTGTTTAACCGCGTTTAACCTCGGGAACGGCATTGTTTGTGCTGCTAAAGGAGAACAAAGTGGTTACTGGCGGTTTTGCTTTCTGTGCCCATGGACACAATCCCACAGAAGACTCACTTCTCCAGTGTTTGTGATCGGCAAAGCAAACCTGGAGCAGCAAGCAGACGTGGGAGATGCAGGGAAAGATAAACTGAGAGTAGTTGTTGTCTTAATAGAAAAGACATAGGATGTGAGGTTTGAGATACAAACTTGAGGGGGCTACCAGGAAATAAATTAAAAGAAAGAACAAAAGAAAAAGAAGGAACAGAGGAGAAAGATAGAAGGAACAAAGGAAAAGAAGGTTCTTCCTGTGGCAGGCTGGGAAAAGCTCCTGAGCTGCACCAGCTGGAGCCCCAGCCATGGGGTACAATATTTTTCTGCTGTTTCCCATCCTTCATTTGTGCACATTTTGGGAAAAACTTTAATTGTAACAAATAGTGTTTAAGTCTTGTGAATTCCTTTAGCTGACAGTACTTAATCCTGTATTCCTGTGTGCAAGTGGCTATCCTAGCCTTAAAGACTGTGGGCCTCAGCAATGCTGCTGAGAAGGTGATTTAAATACACAGAAGAATTGGCAGGAATGTTTAGCATGTATGTATGAGTTTGGGGAAAGGTAATGAGTCTGAAGTAGTTACATAGACTTAAACTCATCTGTTCTCTAGCTGCGGTGCATGAGTTAGGCAGAGAGATCCCTCATGCCCTGTGCTGAAAATAAAAGTGATTCCACTTTCTAATACTGAAAATGCAGCGTTCGTTTTATTCCTGACTTTTGCTGACAAAGTGATAATCACCTGATACAATTTTCACAATATTTAGAACTTGCTGGGAGAGTTTAGATTTTAAAAGACTGCCCACAACCTCACTATTCAAATTTAAGGAATCTTATTCAGAATCATTTCCTTTTTTCCATTTATACTACATGTTACATCCAAACTAGTAGAGGTTTTGAAAGCAGACAAGCAAACAACATAGTGTTCCAATAGGCAAAGTCTACATTTTAATACACCATGATGAGTCTAGTATGAGCCCACCACCAGTGTGATAGACATAATGTACATGCAGTAAAAGGCAGTTTAAATCCAAACATTTTAAAAAGTAGATAAATTGCTATTCTTATTAGTATGAGTATTATTTATTTGATGTGGAACTAGGGCAAATGGATTCCATCCTGCTAGCATTTGACAGGCACCTGACATCCCCTGAGTCTCAGTGTAGCTCTCCTTTTGTTTTGGTAGTTAGGCCTTCACTAATTTAATAAAATATGCATTCATGAAGCCAGAAGAAGCAGCTAACACATCATCTCTGTATTAAACATTTGTAATTGTGAAATTGTAAATTGTAAACAGGACTGTTCACATATTTGATTTCAGTTAACAATGTCAAATCAGTCATCAAGCCTGCAGTCTAACAAATGAGTTTTAAGCTTTCCTTAGAGAGGGAAACTGGGTGAAAATGGGTTTAGTGTTGTAATGTCTTAGCTAATTCAGCATCCAGATAGCATCAGTGGACAGCTATGAGTTCCAAACCACATAAAGTAGAATTTCTTGTATTTTTACATATCCTGGGGAGCAACATGTCCCCCTGGGCTGTCACTGACAATCATGATAATCACTTACAGAGGAAAAGCAATTCCTGCAGAGAGCTGTCAGCCATCACCATCAGTCTTTCCTCAAGATATTCAAACACAAGGGGAAAACAACAACTGAACAACAATGGAAGCAATACCACACATTTGGTTTTGCTACTAAATGTTTTTGTGCCAAAGCAATTTCTTTCTCAGACTGAGAAGGAGGCTAAATAAAGTTTTACTGCTGCCAGTCATACAAGGTTTTGAATGTCAGCACTGTAGCTGAACTGCCATAAGCTGCTTTGCAGTCAGAAAACGGGATATGGGGAGGAAAAGAACAACTCGACATAAAGAAATAGGCCATTACAGTTTACAGCATTTAGGATTAACTGTGGTACCAACAGTTTAAAATGCAGCTTGTGCAAATCCTGTTTTCTGCTAAAGGGATATTACTACTGCAAATAGATACTTACAGGGAATATTTTCCTAGGCATGACTTTGTTCCTAAAAAGTATAAATAATACCAGCATAAATAATGAAATACACCAAAAAATCAAGTCAGGAAAATTCCATCCTGGGCAGACATCTGGGCAGACATCCAGCTCTGTATGTCAAGGCTGGCACTCTGAATTCCCAGGCTGCTCAGTTATCTGTGTTTGGGGTTTTTGTGGGGGAAGGAGGGGTTTGAAGGTTTTTGCAGAGCCAAGTTTTTTCATTTAAGCACTGTTTCAGGCAACACTGAGTCATAGAGCAGCAGTGACATGCTAGGGGTCCTTGAACTCTCCCTCCCTCCAGTGCCTTTTCTCACTAGCACATTCCATGCGTGGGTGGGGTTCACTGGCCAAACTTCTTTAGAGCCAGTATTGCTACACTGCTGTAGAAGTGGAATCATATGGAGCAGTTATTTCAGGACACCACGGGCCTTGAGTTGACATTCCCCTTTGAAAATGTACATGAAACAAGGAAGCCTGGAAGCAGCAGCTCTTTGCCGTGGTGCGCAGGGTACCTCTGGCTCCAGGGCAGGAGTCCCTCCCGCTCCCTTTGCCCATCCTCTGTAGCCCCTCCTCACCAGTCACACCTCTCTGAGCACAGCAAGGATGTCATGCAGCACCCAGGCCCACACCTGCTTTCATTTAGAGTATCTTAATCTTTTGGACACTAGTACTGCATTTGAATTCAGCGTTATGAAAAAATGATGCCTTTTAAACTTATGTTCTTGATTAGGCACCCATGGCTTGTCCAGGAGCTGCTGATAAAGGAGAAGCTGGGTCTGACTGTGCTGTGACTGGCACTTCTTTTATCAGCATTAGGACAAATAGAGCGATCCGGATACACAGAACCAGGCTGACGAGAGGATGTTATTAAAACCAATGAAGTCCAAGTTAATGTGTTTCATAACAGATTCATCTGATAAAAACGTACTGGGACCTTGAGGCTTCCGTTAATTAAGAAGATAATTAAAAAGTTGTAAATGTAGAAAGACCACTAGATCTGCAAGAGTTTATGAGGTGAATTTACAGCTCAATTAAGAATGAAAATTGAGGAAGCCCAGCACCAGGCGCTGCTTCTTACACAGATAGCTGGGGGATTTGGAAGTTGGAGAGGAGAAAACATAGGAAAAGGAAAATAGAAAATATTTACATCAGATATAAACCCTGTTCATTATTAAGACCTAGTCACCAATGTCAGGTACTGTAAACTCTTACCTTATACTGATCACCTGGGATGTGGAATAATCACACATGAAGAAATTGCTCATCAAAGCAGTGGCCTCATGCTCAGGCCACGGCCATTTCCCAGAAACCTGAGCACAGCTTTGAGGAGGTTCTCATTTAGCCCTATTATTTCCTAAATCAAGTTTTACAGATTTGTTACTCCCAGCCCAGAAGGCTTTTCTCCCTGGTTGCTGTATCATGTGGTATTATAAATTGCATTTGCCATCCAATCTCTGATTCAATTCTTTAGTGTAATTGAGCTGCTGGTTGTTACTGATCAGGTTGTTACAGATGCCCTCTCCTCTCTTCTCCTCTCCCCTTAACCACGCCTCTGCTGGCAAGGCAGCAGCAGGATGCATCCATGCTGCCTGTGCTGATGGGAACTCCTGCCAGGCTGCAGTTTCCCTTCCAGCTGTGACAGGTTTGCCGTGTGCTGCCAGAGGACACCGTCCCATGGACACACTCCAGGAGCCAGCCCTGCCCAGGTGCCCCTGCACTGCTGCAGGACCAGGGTTTGTGACCCATGGTCCCCCTGATCCTGAGAGGTCCAACACTTTGCACTTGCAGCTTCTGCAAGTTGGGTGGGAAAAGGTGGCTGACAAAGTCTGTGCAGGCACGCTCTGCAACTTTCTGAAACCAGTATGTTCCTGAAGCAGGTTTTCAAAATTGAAGCCTTTTTCACATTGGTATTTACAATTAATCTATATGATTCTCTTTCTGGGGAAGTGATCTTCCCCAGAATTTCAGGGCATGTGATTTCTGCTCAATTAGATCTATGGTAGTATTAATCAGAGTTTTCTATGGCTTTAGAACAAATGCTATACAGCATTTCTAGTTATTCTCTCTGAACTAATACTATAAAATACTTGCTGTTAGAGCTGTCTATAAGTACACTGGACTCATCTGACAGTCTTATGACCTGATCCAAAACCTAATGTTTGTTTTATCAGGCTTTCAATGAAGCCCTGTGGTTTTAATGTTTCACTGAGGTGCTGGAATTCTAAACCCTACTATGTCAGCCAAGACTGCACTTAAGATGACACTGCTTTATAAATGAGACACTGAACAAAACTATTTGCAAAATTTAATTTCTGGGGATAGTGTGGGAAAAGAGACGAATCTGAGACATTTTTGGTTTTGTTTTTTTGTTTGGTTTTTATTAATACATCTGCAATAACGTATCTGCTTCAGGAAAAGCTTCTATTTCAGTTTTTTATAATTGTTTTAGATTAAGAAGCTCACCAAGAAAGCTAACGTATTTGTAGTAATAAATATATATGGGGCTAAGTATATCAATGCTGCATGAGGTATTTTGCATCTCTGCAGATTTTCTTACACATTTTTTCTCTCATTCATCTCTTATCAGTGATATTCCTGAAGTACAAGAAAAAAGAACATTATAGCTTGAACAGATCAGCAATGCAGTAAAGAATCATGACTTCACCAAGCAGGGATTTATTTTGTAGCAAAGATCCATCATTCTTTTCCCCTGAGAATATATTTGTAAAGACCATATTAGACGTCACTTCTGATTGAAAACATTCATTTACTCTTAGAAATATCTTATTTTTCCTGTGTCCTCTGTAACAAATAGTGTTTTTTTTTGGCATACTCTTTCCTTAGCTCGTGTTACCCTGATTTTGCGGGATTTGTTTCCATCAGACTCCTCCTCTTCCCAAGCTCCACAACTATTTACCCCTTCCCTTTTGACAGGGCCAAGGGTCTTACCCAGCGTGTGACAGTTCAACTAAAACCTGATGTTCCATAAGCCACTCAAACACAGTACTGGCAAGACAGAACAGCAAAAGACCACAAGAGTTGAGACAAACCATTTTATGAGACTTTTTAAATGAGCAGGTTAGTCAGGTCGTGCATGTTATCTTTTTTTATGCCCCAGCCATATAACCACACTTCTCTAAGACAACAGCAGGTTGTACGGAAGTCCAAAGCATAAACTTACGGGAGGAGGTAAGTTCATCTGTTGAAAAAACACAAATCATGAACAAAACACCTGGTCCCACCGGTTCCAATCACTGCAGCTAAAAGCAAGTTTCACCTTACAGAAGTTTTTATGGACCACATGTGTGCTTTATTTAGGTGCTACGCCTGCTGGCACAGATGATCTTGGCGTCTCAGTTGGTGTTTCTGTGTTCTTATTGAACAAAGTATTTGCCAAAGACACACTGCCTGTTTGCACAAGGGCTTCTCTCTACAGTCCTGCCTAGATTTAGCGTCTCGCCCTTATTTTATTGCCCTGAAACTTTCACATTATCTCCTCACTCACTGTTTGGAGTTATTGAGCAAAGCACAAAGCAAATGCAACCATTCAACCTTTTTCCTCAGTGGCAAGGACTGAACCACCACACACTGTGTTGCGGTGACCCAGCCCACTGGGGGCTGTGGCAGGGGGTCCTCCCCCAGGCCTGAGAGGCAGGCTTCTCCTAAGGACATTATGTACCCCAGTCCTGATCCTTTGATTGATCCATTGCTTCTCCCTGCCCCCTTTTATTCCTTCCATGTATGTTTTCCCGTCCCTGCTTCCCCGTTGGCCCTCGTACCTTAGTCCCTCCCTCGCAGTGTTCCTGTTGGTTCCCTTGCCATAACCCCATCTCTGTACCACCCCTGCACCCCAGCACCCTCGATCCCAATGCTCTGCCCACCCTGCAAACCTCCTATATAATCCCCAAACCCTTCCTCCATCTTGTTCTTGGCTCCTNGGGGCCTTGGTGCATCCGAGCTCATGAGCCAGAAGCGCAGTGGCTCTGCCAGAGCGGCTCCAGCCCCTGTGGAGACGTATTTGGAGGGTTGCAGCACCCCTCATCTACCACGCCACAACAACACTGTGCGTTTTTAACAACGCAAGTACTGGTTTGGCATCACAATGATGAATGCTGTATGAGCATTCACAGTAGACAAAAAGACATACAATGACCCATCGTGCAGAGCAGTAAAAGGAAAAAATATCTTTGATCTTCTATTGGGCTCAGTTAGGAAAGGAAAGTGATCAAACTGTGGGACTGCACTGACTTTGCAGGGGCAATATCCACTGTGTCAAGAAGGATGAAATACAATGTACACCACTAATTCTTGGTGGGATTTCACTCTTCTGCAAGTTTGTATTTCATTTTCTATCAGGCCCTTGAGAGTCTGAAAGCAATAAAACCAGAGATAAAACTCTTCCTTAAAAAGATAAAACAGGGAAACATTTAATTAATTTATTAACCAAACTGTTCATTTAAGAACTAACTTACTTGTCCTGGCTTCTGCTAAACTTGTTTTTATCTCAACTGTTGCATTTTCAGAGCATTGAAGTGATGCTGCTCTCATATGGTAGGCTTACTTAAGTGAAAACATTTCAGAATCAAATGTTCAAAACTGTTCCAAACTCTAAGGAGTTTCAAGTGCACATACAGTTTTCAGTTTAAATACTGATGGTTTTAAAAATTCTTTGAATTTCAAACCATAACATTTGAAAACTAGTCTTATTTTCAAGGGTTCCGAGTGCAGTGTGGCTGACCCAGTCCTGGGCAATGCCAAAAGCTAAAGAATGCACCCCTTATGTGTCTTTACCCAGGTGTTCTGAGCTTCAATCTACAACTATTTTTAACTAGAAATAGGAGAGAAGATTAAATAAACAAATTCTACAATGATTTGGGTTGGAAGGGACCTTAAAGTTCATCTTGTTCCAACCCCCCCTGCCATGGGCAGTGACATCTTTCACTATCCCAGGTTGCTGAAAGCCCCATCCAGCCTGGCCTTGAACACTTCCATGGATGAGGCATCCACAACTTCTCTGGGAAACCTGCGATAGGGCCTTACCACCCCCAAAGTAAAGAATTTCTTCCTTATATCTAATGTAAACCTGCTCTTTTTCAGTTTAAAACCATCCCTCCTTTTCTTGTCACTTCATGCCCTTGTCCAAAGTCCTTCTCCAACTTTTCATGTAGCAACTTAGGTACTGAAAGGTGTTGCTGGGCCCTTCTCCCCCGCAGGTTGAACAAGCCCAACTCTCTCAGCTTGTCTTCACAGAAAGCCCTTTGGACTATTAATTATTAACAAATTATTTTTTAAAAATCTTTTTTTACTCCTATCCTATACACTCAGCACACTATCCTATATATAATAGCCAAAATAGCTCCCCTGGATTTGCAAAGTAAATAGGATTTTTCTTTTTTAAATAAAACATTATTGTGACACTTTGGGTTCTTCAGGAAGCCCAGAAGAAATTTTTAAAAATGCTCAAAAGTTTCTCTTGAATTCTAGAAAAGAGTGAAACATACAAGATATTTCTAGTAGTGATCCTTGTTCTGATCCCAGGCTGCATTTCTTTTCTCAGTCCCTGTCAGTATAAATGGGCATTATCATCACAGCTGCCCAAAATGATTCCTGATGGTAGAAAAGACACGTGGATAGAAAACTAATACAGTCATTAGCCTTGTCCAAAATTCACCCAAGATTCCGCAAGCAACCCATAAATTACTAAGAAAAGATTTATGAAGCAATACTGGACCTTGAACACATGCATTGTGATATTTCCTTTAGGGCTTTGGGCAACATGGTGTAGTGAAAGGTGTCCCTGCTCATGGCAGGGGCTGGAACTAACTGATCTTTAAGGTCTCTTCCAATCGAAACCATTCTGTGATTCTGTGATTTGGGGGGAAAAGGGAGGGGGCAGAAAGAGAAAATGCCCAGGGTCGTTTCCAGATAGAAACATTTTTCAATAGAGCGATGTCTGCAACAGAAGCTTGTGGGAGTTTCTGTGATTTTGTTGTTGTTGTTGTGTATGGGTTTTTCTAATACAAAACATCAGCAATGTAAATAGAGCACTTACCTAAAGTGACTGGAACAGAGAAAAACAAGTCCTTCAAATGAGTATCTTAAAGTGGAAAAGCACATCAAGTTAATGAGTCCTGATGAAATAACTTTCAGGGAATTTTTCCTTCAATATTCACAGAGATGCCAGAATAAAGACATTTTTAGACATACTATGAATGGCCTATAGGAACTTAAACACGGAAAAGTTGTCATGTGGGCTTCTGTGTTTCCAGTCTAACATACCTAAAGTGCAACTTTCCTTGTAGGGGGTGGAGAAGAGGACTAATCTGTCAACATTTACTCCTGTTTAGATAAACAAGCAGCAGAATTATTAAGGTCACTCAAGTAAGTGGGGACTTTCCTCCCAATTAAAATTTTATGTGACAACTCGTATGTCTTATCAACTTTTTTTACTACATGGCTTTTCAAGGACGAAACCTGCAAGGTGCTGGGCTGTTTAGAAATAAGAGCCCACAAAGTGCTCACTTAGCTTTAAGCACTTGAGCAGTCTGCATGCTTATGTGCCTGCCAATGTCCAGATTTTAGAATATTCTGGCCAGGAACCACATAATAAGAAATACACAGAACTGAAACTGCAGCCTCAGAAAGCATTGAGGCTGGATCTATATAAGACTGCTTTGCTTATTTATTTGTCACGAAGGGTGATATTAAAATGAAGGATAGATTTACTCCATGTAATACAGCAAATAAATTTATGCCAAAATCAAGACTGATAAAGCAGCTTTGTGAGTAGCTGTGCTGCAGTTTTGTACCCAGCTGCAGGACTCCACACTGGAAACAGCCCACCAACATGGACCTCAGTGTGTGGCCTCCATGATCTGTGAGACCTGAGGTTGGGAGGATTGTGTACTCCCCCGTACATTAATACAGAAGCTTTACATGAAAACTGCCACTTTCAAGTAGGTCTGCCGGGTATGAGGTCATGACATGAGGTCAGGCCTCTGAGTCCTACTGCCATGCTGTAATAACTACATTTATACTTCCTTTCTAGAAGAAAATTAAACTGAGAAGAGAAGTGAGAAGTCTCTGGATTGTTTTTGCAAAGAGAGACCGGAGATAAGGCCTAATTGTGAATTGAGATTAATTTTCAATATCAATCTTTTGTGCTTTGGTAAGAGTACTAAGAAATACATAAGAAAGCAGAAAGTTGTATCTGTCCTGGGCTGTCTCATTCAAAAAAAGTAATTATTATTATCTTAATGATTATTTTGTTCATTTCAGAGGACTGAAGTAGTAAAATGCTGGCAAATCATGGATAAGATGTTGTCTTGTGGCAAGGACTAAGAGAATTCTTCAATTATGATTTCACATTAAGGAAGCTATTCCTAAGTGAGATAAAGTTTAGAAAAATAGGATTTTTCTAAAAAAATCCTATTTTCTAGGATTTTAGGAAAAAAACCCTAAAACCCCCACAAAAAACCCAAATCTCCTTTCAAAGTATATGGGGTAATTTTCCCTAATGAGCTGGAGACGTTTTTGCCCCCTAAGGGAGCCATTTTAAGTCAAGAAAAAAGCACTTCAAAAAACCTAAAGTTGATCTTTGAATTAAACTGGGATTTATGATTCTAACATAGAACATACCATTCTAACTGAAAAGAAATCAATATAACTAAGATAAGCACCAGGAGATGGACATTTCATTTTTTTTTCTAAACAGTTTCACTTAGACAACTCTATTTTAAAATGTGCATTTTGGATCATTTCCAGGTTTGTCTAATCCTAAAACAAATAACCAAATTGACACAAAAAGATTTTTTCAATGCACACAGCAAAGTCTACAAGGAGAAGTACCCTTTTGCATCCACCAAATTATGAGACAACCAAAGAATCTCAGAAATTACAGAGACTCTGTGTCTTCACTCTCTTACAGGAACTGTGATCTTCCCATGGACAAACCAGCTTCTCCCCACGTGCTGGTGCCGCCTGGGTTTGTGGCACTACGGGGGATTTCCATCCCTCTGACCCAGTACAGCACATAGTGATAGACCATCATGACATGACCTTTTTCCCATAGAAATCTTCTATCTTTCTAGGGACACCCCCACACAGCAATGTCCTTTACACATGGCACTTTCTGTTTCTGCAGAAGGTGAGAAGCGTCCTGGGGCTGGGGCTTCTCCTTTGTCCACCTGCAGAAGCTGAAGAGATGCTCCAGGTGCAAAACCTAGGTTGGGTGCTGACCAGAGAAGCTCATGTTGTGGTAGACTGTATTCTGCCCATGCTCTGACCAGATCTCATAAAATAACCAATAATTCAGCTGTAAATTGCAGGCAATAAAGATAACCCAGTATTGTATGGCAGAGGTTTAATATTAGAGAAAATAAAATCCTTCAGTTAAGAGTAGAATTTAATTAAAGGTTAAAGGTATGTTGAACTTTAATCAGCATCCTGCTTACAGCTCATCATGTGTGAAACGGTAAATATTGTCATAATGAGCCGTTGCTGCCATCTACTGAACACAAGGAGTGTGAACTACACAGATTTACAGTTTGGCTACTGATCAAAAATATTTGCTTGGCTGGATTAAGTAAGATTTCTGTTTCATTAGAGCAATCATTCCTTTCTAGATGATATCCAGGACACGAATTTGCTTTAGAAAATACTTGTGGCCCTTTGGGAGATTCTGAATTCTCCTTTGGAGAGCCACTCCTAGCCCATGGGGGAAGCGTGAAAGGTGAGCATAGGTAGCTCCCATAGCATGAAACACATTGCTGATAATAAGAAAGGATTATTAGTTAGAGCTGCAGGTCATTAAGATCTTAGAACACGTTAGCTCTTCTTTAGCAATATCATGCAGATCTCCATAAACTCTGCCGAGGATGGATACCTGCCCTTGTGTGGCAGCTGTGGTTTAGATGAACAACCTCCCAGCTGGAAAAGCGTTGGCATTGGCCCTGAATTTCTAGCAGGATGCCAAAGGGTGAGACAGAGGTCAGGCAGGCTGCTGAGGGAGTTCTAAGCAGCAAGAGCCATCCCAGCCCCACTGCTTGCTTTATCCAGGAGATGAGGCTGTTCCTATATGTTCCAGATGCTGCCTCTGAGTGTAAACAGAGGCACTCAAACATACTCATATACATACACATTAACAGGAAAAAACCCTTGTATTAAACACACAAAACAGCCACAAGGACACTAAGTGCAAGGAATCCAGTATTATCCTCTGGTTGCAATTCATTAAAAAATATCTGCATATATTGCTTACCTACAAGGTGTATACATGGACACTCACAGCCAAATTCAGCCCTGCAGGTAAATAAAACCTTATTTTGTGTTGACTTCAATGAGGTTGGACACATTTGCTTCACAGATGTCTTTGGCTTGTTAAGGGCCACAAGAAGACTGGAAATTGCAGAGGGAAAGTGGAAGATAGGCAGGGATCCTGCTGATCTTACAGGCACTGAATACAGGCAAGCATTCAGACACATGCAGCTCAACAAAAGTGCAGGAGAGCCAAGATTATGGGCTACAATAACAGTGACTTCTAAGATAGCAAAGGGATTTAAAGAGGAAAAAAAAAGTCTGGTTCTTTTCCTCAGTCTACAGTCAGGAGTGCAGGAGCCGAATTTAGCAGAACGACACCAGTGTGAGATTGGAGCGAATAGCAAAAAGTATCCTGTATTCCTCTGCAAATTCCTGAATTTCCACACGAGGGAGCTTCTTGCCCACGAAGCTCACAGGGTGCCTTCTCCTGGGAAGGGTGGCAGCAGTGGTTCCCTGTCAGCTCCCAACTCGTGCAGCCTGATTGCACTGCTACGAGTCAAAGCGAGAGCCAGTAGTGAAATGGTTAACAGATAATGATGATTGTCAGAGCTTGTTAACCACAATTATTTTCAAGACATATGTAAATCTGTATAAATACCTAAGTGTGGTATATAATCTAAAACATACTGTTTGAATCTATAAGCATTCCTGAGTTAATTTCACTATGGGAACGTTAGTTGCAACTTCCTGACTTCACCGTGTTTGAATTCATATCCATGAACATTAATTTAAAATTAGTCCAAATATTTGTTGAGAATTAATCACCTGATAAATTTAGCTCTTTTTCATTTTTATGAATTATTCATTATCTCCTCTCTTTCCGTTGATGTGTTGGTTGTTTGCAAGAATTGAATTACTGGTTGACACTAAAAAAAAAAAAAAAATCCAGCATTTCTAGTAATTTGTAAAATGTTCCCTTTAGAAACTTGACTGGTGACTATGAGAGCAATTTGGTTTGCCACCAGTATTTTGTGGTACTGGTTTGCTTCTTGAAGGACCTACCTGCTGGAGGTTTTGAGAGGCATAAGCAAGTTCATACAGCGAACACTTTGCAACAACAGCAAAAAAATCTGTTTATGTCTTGCATATATATCATTCCTACAAAGGAAGTTTGTATTAGCAAAAGCCTGTTGGTGGGAATGTTTGGGAACAGTATGATGAGGTGTGACTGCAGGAATGAACAGCTAAGTAAAACTGCTGAGCTACAAAAAGCTCCTTCTGCACAGTCATCATAGAAAATACTTCAGCTTGCCAAAGGAAAAGAATAATCCTGTTCTAGGATGGCCACAGCAAGTCTGAATGAAAAATTATCAGCCACGAGATATTACAAAGAGGAGCACACCTTTCAAGGAAAGCCTTGAGTAGACGGCAGCAAGGATGCTTAACTCTGGACAGTACAAAGGGAAGTATTTGCGAGCCTCTAGTTTGATCATCTCTCAAACTTTATCTATGGCCTGCCTTTAGCGGAAATAGTGGAAGGCCAGATTTTTGGAATAGACCTTACATTCCCAAGTCTAGGGCTGGAAGCCGAATCTCTGGCTGCCACTCATTAAAACAATCTTTGTCACAAAATTAATTTACTAGCAAACATGACTTCCCTTCTTCCACCTCACTGAAACAGAAAACATCTTGAACTTTCCATGGGTATGTCTTTATATTTGTTACTTTCAATATCAGTTTGCTACTATTAATTAAATAACAAATCAGAAAATTACTTCTAAATTTGTAAGAAAGCAAAACTCTCAGAACACACCATCATATGGTTAGTAACTGGTACCAGTACTTGCAAAACATCAAAGGCTTCTCTAAACATAGACTTTCATCAGCGATGCTGCAAGCCTTCATCTAATCTTTCATGATTTCCCATTCAGAAACATCAAAAGAGAAAGAAGAGAATAGCACTGTTCCAAAGCAACTGTGCTCTGTATGAAAAGTATGTCTTTAGCTGCAGCACATATAAAATGTAAGTGGGAAATTATTATTTACATGAGACATATTTTAATAAACATCATTATTAGCTCCCTGTCTTTTCCTATAAGGAACAAGGATTTTTGCAGTTCAAAATCATGTCCAAAGCTCAAGCGATTTCTGGAAGAAAATGAAAAAGAATTAGAAATGTGTAAGTCTTCAAAGCAAGAAGATCAATTTATGTTCACTTTTACCTACTGAAACACATTCTGCATATTTCATTGTTTCTGTCATCTTGTTATAATCCATCCAAAGAGTTTTCAAAGAACATTAAGTCCTACAAATAAACAAAGTGTGAATTAGATATGGAAGGCACAAAAATGCAACGATTACTATCAAAAGTCTTATTTGTAGGCTTTTGTTACATAAAGTAATTATATTAGTCAATCACTTTTTATCACTGCCACTGAGAAACAGGAGTTTTGGAGGGGACAATCCAAAAATCTTAACCGTCATTTCTATCCTACCAAAAGCAAAATTTCTGAATTGTTGTTAGAATTTTGAAGCAAACACTTTTCAGTGAATAATTGAAAAAGTATTGTAATTTTGGTTTATATTCTCTGATGTAAGTATCACAGATGATTTTGAAACCATTTCATGTTAACACAATTATGTTGGCAAAAGAGCTACACAGCAAATATCAGTTTCTAATTCTAGAAAACATGTATCTTAACTTCATCTTTACCCCTAGCACTGAGTCTTCTCCTTCTCATATAATTCTTATGATTATCTTCATGAGAGAATTTTTGTAGGAATTTTTATATGACCTGAAGGTCTTACATGCAACACTCAACAGAACTATTGAATTGGTTTGAAATTACCATTAGAAACAACACAACATTTTTTTTGTTCATACACTTGTTCAAACACAAAAAGTGGTTTGGGGGAGTTTGGTAGGTTTGACATGTATGTTGAGGTTTGATCCTGCCATACAAAATACTGAACTGCATGTGTAATATTATCTAAACAGTTTAATAAACAAAAACTTAAACACTTTTTTAAAAATTAAAAACATAAAAATTAAAAGGCTTTCAGTTAATTTATCTTTCAGGCATTGGGTTTGGCTTTCCACTGCGCTTGCATTCTCGTAGCTCTCAGCTGACAGCAAGAGCCCCTTTGGCCCTGGTCTGCAGGTCTCTGGGTCTGCCTCTCCACCCTGCACACTTACAATGAGGAAACAAGCACCAATCATTACTGCCTTGATCCTCACATCGAGATCTACAGGAACCTGGATCCCAAAGTTGGCAGTGTTGGTAAAGACGTTGTTGACAAATCCAGACCAATACTTGGAAATTTTGCCAATCGTTGTCATCTCATTGAGAGCTTTTACCTGCACAAAGAAAAAACAGGAACAGACATAAATGTAAACAAATCAAGTGCACACTGATGACATCTCCACAGAATTAATGACTGTGTCCTGACATGCAGAGTATGCTATAGTTGTCAGGTTCTCCTTTTATTCTTATTGCTGCGATGTTCTATTAGTGTCAAATTTCCCTTTACGAGTGGCACACAAGAAAGGGTCTCAAGTTTGGAAACATCAGCATCTTCAGAGCTGACAAAAAGTGGGAGAAAGCAATTCCGGAAGTTTATGCCAGTTTTGTCTTTCTTTCACAGCGCTGTGAGTTTTTTCCTGTCTCATGTTTTTTATTCTCTCCTAGCCACACTGCTGTGGACCACTGTTCCCTCAGGGGACAGGTATGTTCTACATTATGTAGCCATCTGCATGTTTCTCAGAGTATACTGAAATTCCAGACAGTACCACTGGAGTCTTCTGATTTGGCTAATGAGTTGATAAACCTAAAAAACTCCTCTATGATTCTTCACTAAGGTAAAGCACTTTGTTCACATCAGAAAACTCTGTTCAGGGTTTCTTCAAGTATCTCCCATTCTCCCTCTCATCTGAGAAATTTATTCAAAGTAGTAAAACTTTTAAATTTTTAACACTTGTATGAAACATACCTCAAAGTCAACGTCTTCAAAACAGCCACAGGTTGCATACGGGCCAATTATTTTTAGTATATCTTCTTTACTTTGATTCTGTATAGTAAACTTTGGCAGAAAAGGGTCCCAGTTCTGTACAACATACCCAGCAATTGTACCTGGTGGGGACTGAACTTCTAACTAGCAAACAAAAGAAAACAACAAAAAAATGGTTTTAGCTGATTTTACATTAATGTATTTTTCCATGATAGCATTTTGTTTATATAATGACAAAATATTTATTTACTGAATATAGTAACACATCATTTTACCAAACATGGATCTGGATATTGCAAAACTGTCTAATGGTGTTGTTAAATATAGTGGACAATATGAAGCTGAAAAGCTGCACTAGAACCCAACATCTTACATACAATATAAGACTTTATAAAAGCTCTAAACTGTGAACAAATTTTGTTAATGTATTCAGTGAGAATCCTATAAGCTACCTATAAGCTGTAACTACCAAAGGACCTTTTCTTTAAAAATCCTGATGCAGTGCTAAGAAGGTAAGTGGATGAGCTAACCTGTAAAACACTTTCACAACACAAGAAAGATGTCTGAATGAAGGAGAGTCAAAAAATAGAGGAAAGATCTGGTGCTATATGGGATCTGCATTTTCCCGCCAAGCAGCTTACTTCCGTGTTCTGCAATTTCCCAGAGATACGTGGCCCTGAAGAGGCAGATCCATGGAATGAAGCCTCAGCCTCCTCAGAGACCTGCTTCCCAGCCACACCCACTCACCCCAGTGGCCTCCACAGAGTTCCCATCCTTCACCCTCCTGGAGTACAGTGGGTGATCTCTGCCTGTGTCAGGGCAAGCAGTGTTTTGGGGTGTTAGACTGGAGAGACATCATCAGACATCAAAGCTTTGTGTGGGATGTGAGCAAAGCCAGGTCCCATGAAAGGGAGGAGGCACACTGGGAACAGAACTCGTTTATGAGGACTTCTACTCCAAGGCCTCCCTGCAGTCCCTGGGCTGAGGGGGGGCTGTGAATTCCTGAATTTCTCCCTGCCACCCTCGAGGGGCTGCACAGCCAGATGCTGGGACAAAAGGCATTTGGCATTCCCTCACCTCCTGCAGGAAGCAGGGGAACCAGCAGCTGTTGCACCTCAAGGGTCTGATGACTCGGATCACCTCCCGGCCCGTGTTATCCGCAATCCTTATGGTGAAAGACCTTATAGGCGAGCACAGCTTGCGGTCAAAGCAGCCGTTCTCTTCCACTGCAAAGTAAACTCTTTGTCCCAAATGGTTTTTTATCTCATATTTGCTGGAGGTCTCTGTGCCGAGTATGGCTAATAAAGCAAAACAAGTAGAACATCAACTTATATAGTGTTTATTATTAACTTAGTATAATGTTAGTGGGTGTATATATATATGAGCATTTGTTTTAAAAGTCTTTGAGACAGATTGTTTAAAAAATCGTTTTGAAGTATACACACAAAGAAAATATATAAGTATAAGGAAATAATAGTGCCAGGTCCGTATTTTGAAGGAATTAATTCAGACTTTGATTTGCTGTACACATCACAAAAGAGAATTCAGATCCTGAGTTTTGGTTTGGGATTTTTCTGATCATCTGTGAAAAGTAATACCCTGAGACTGTCCCACTTCAGTGGCAAAGCTTTCACCCAGCAGGTCATTTGAGAATCAGGTCCAAACCATTTTGAAAGGGAGAAATATATTTTACAGTGTTTTACTGGCAGAACTTAGTACTTGTTCAATACTTTGAAATTCTGAGAAACCTAAGTAATTAGAAAATATTATGCTTCATTTTACATCTTCTCACCTTCCTTTCTCTATTGGCTTTGTTTCTCATACTATCTTAATTATTGTTAAAGGCAATAAGTTTTTCCATAGATTGGAAAGATGGTTAAACTTGATTAACACTGAGAGGGAGGTGTCTGAGGGAGAGAATTTAGGACTGTAGTAGAGATTACCCCTCAGTGGTTTGCTGCAGAACAGGCTAACAATAGAGTGAGTGTCCCTGCACTATCACTACATAACAGCCTGACACAAGGGCAGTAGGAGGGTTCACAGTGAGCTGGGGGCAAGACTCGGATGCATTTTGGAGACACCCATGCACCAACACTGTTAAAGGGCGACAAGGATTGCACCATACCTTCCAGAAGCTCCACTTGCTGATGAATAATTATCTGGTCCAGCTGTTTTAAAAAAATAAACAAGATGGTGGGTCTTGGATAGGTCTGGGGCTGCCAGTGGTCACCTATTTTTATTGCTCACCTCCCTGTTATTAAGATTTCTCTCCTTCCAGATGTGCACATGCTGGGTGCCTAAAGGCCCTCTCAAGTCACACTAAAGTGACTTTCTCTGAAACTCTGACACTTCTCTCTGAAATGATGGCTGAAGAATGTGACAGCAGGTGCTGTGGCCATGTAATTCGCCCACATATTTAAAAAAAAATAATCTTTACTGGGGGAATAAGGAAGACAACAGCAACAGAAAGTTGTGTGAGAGCAGCAGAATCCAGTTCTCACTCCTGTTGCTCCTCTTTGGCAGAGGGGAAGCCCCTTACCCCAAATCCAAGGTTGGTGCTGGGCTCCATGGCAGTGCAGGAGTGAGTGAGCCTCGGCTCAAGCTCAAAACATGCAGTGGCCACATCCGAAAGGGCCCTGCTGGAGCAGCCCAGCAAGGCAGTCAGAGGATGCCAATGATGGCACACACCAGCTTTAACACTCTGATCTCAGGAACATGACCCCTGCACCCTAAATCTGGCAAATGGTCATGCCAGGGTACCAGAGCGAGCAAAACAACAGCAAAGCCCTCAGCTGGCTGAAACTGTCTTCTCCCATGAGCTGGTTACAAATGCAAGAGAAAAACTGCTTGCCATGATAGCCAGCTTTGCTGTGCTTATTGTCCATCTCACATTATTCTTCCTTGGAGAACAGTTGTCAGCATTATAAAACCAGCAAGACTTAATTTCAGTCTACCTTTCAGTTTTATGTGACTTTTTATGCCTGTTTTATGTGACAGTTTTAGGCTTTACCAATCCTTTTTCCATAAACTCCTGATGGGCAAACACTCAGCACGGGGTGTGGCCATTACTCACAGCTGCAGACACAAAGCACACAGAGACCTTCTGAGACCAGCATGGCACAGCTCTCCAGTGCCTGGATATTTTAAAATTGATAAATCTCGCCTGGTACGTATTCAAACTGTTGCAGCCATTTGTCACTTCTAGTCAATTCCTGCAGCTAGTTCAGGCTGCAAAGAAAAGCTGGTAAAAAGACGAACTTCTTTATCCCTTTCATTAATCTCTGAAATGTGCATGCCAGTAATTGAAATAATAAAAAATACTTAGACGTAAAAATATTCTCCCAAGAATCTTTGCTGTTTGTTGTTTGGGTCTCACAAGAGAGCTCTTGGAGCTCATGGGAAGGGCTCTGCTGATGCAAAGAGAATAAAAAGATGGTAGGGCTATTTTAATATTTTAGTATTGATTTTAATACGGATTTCTTTGCCTCAGGTAGACTTTCACAGAGAAAAGAAAATTTATGAGCCTAAATTGTTAAAAGCTTTGAGTGATTTTGGTCTATGTATTGGTATATTGTGCACAATATATAAACAATGTTGAGACAACACAGCAGTATCACTTGTTATCCTTGTTTTGCCTTTCACTGGTTTCTGCAAGGCAGTTATTCTGACGCATTTTTATTGGGGCACTTGTGGATTGAGGGAGTTCTGCACTTGCATTTGAAAGCACCCAAAGCACTTTGGTTTAACAAGGGTCTGGTCCTCTTGAGCTCAGATGTGTTAAAATTCCTTATACACAACTGATTCTCAGTATTTAGTTCTGTGGGCATCAAATTTACATCTGATCAATCCAACCAAGTCTAAATGAACAAGATTTTTACAAAAGTGGTTAAACCTGAATGGTGACACAACATGCAGCTGAGCTACTCAGAAAATCCTTCTCCAAGGTTCCACCTGTCTATTCCTGCCATGGGAAAAGGTTCCTTTCGATTTTTGTTATGGATGTTGAACAGTTCTTTGAGTTATGGCTGTAATCTGGAAGATAATAATGAGGTTTAGGTAACTTTTTTTTGCAGGAAGTTATTTAAAGAATGATAGACATAGAAAGCATAGGTTGTGTTTGCTGAGGCAAAAGCAGTTTTTTGCCCTTTTCTGGCGCACCTCAAGCAGCCGACCAGAATCGTTCCTTCACCTGAACTGACTCTGGGTGTGGATCTGCAGAGTGAAATACTTCTAGCTGGCCTTTACCTACAGCACACATATTTTCCTCTCCTCTTATCCAATCCCTGGGTTGCTATTTAGAGTAAAATTGTAGGGAGACTGACTGTCTCTGTGACTGACTAAATTTGGATCCTTGTTTCAGAGTCAAACATATCATGGTCTTATTGAGAAATATATTCAGCTTTCTCAAATCTATCCAGTGATCTTGCCCACTCCTGCTGGAGAATGTAATTTCTATTTGTTATTCTGTATTTATTCACAACCACTCTCTATATAATCTTTCTTCCAGTAATTTAATTCTATAAATTAAATATGTCTCTTTCCCACAGTTTGTTTACTCTCCTAGGCACTCAGCCATGGTTCCCTCTCCAATAGCGTTTTTTTAGTCTACAGACGAAACAGATAAAGTCTTGTTTTGAAGGAGGTTCTCTATTCCCTATGCCCTTCCAGTAGCACGTCTTTGTGCTTGTTCCAGTTTGGACCCACCTTTCCCTAAAACACACAGCACCAGAATGACACACGGTCTTTCAGAAGTCTTCCCAGTGGCATAAATAATTCCAAGCTCTGCTAGAAACATCTTCACTCGAGTATTTAATTACGTGAAAATCTCTTAGTCCATGAGGATAAATCCCAAGGGATTACCCTAGCAGCTGTGAATCCCACATGCGTTTTGCAGGCAGCCCTCTCCCTGCTGGTGGGATCTCCTTTATGCTCCCATCTATCCTGTATGAGCCTGCTTCATTAGTCACGCAGCCAGTGTGGCTTCAGCATCACACACCAAAACGTTCTGCAATGCACGGAAACTCAAGCTGTGGGTACATGCCAACAGTCAGCACTGCACACATGCTTCCCACTTTCAGACTGCAGAGAAAATTGAGAATAATTAGCAAAGCCTGAAGCACAGGCCAAGAACAAGCATGAGTGGGGTCTTCAGTTCCAATTATAGCTCTGAGAGAGACCTGCTCTTTTGTCTTAATATCAGATGCAAAGCCTCTATAAAATGGAGTGATAGTATTTGCTTGCTTACATTGTCTGGGTAAATCTAAGGCGTAATTCATGTTTGTTCACAGGAGCCTGAATATGTAACCTGCCAGATACTTACTATCACAATCACTTTTAGACTAAAAAATGTAGCTTCCACGGTCTGTAAGCAAATGCTCATGTAATTGACAACACATATCATTTTGTGCTCGAGCATCTTGAAATGTAAGTCATCACTCCACATGAAAGACTGTTTCTGAACAGTCTCCCCATTTCATTAGGTATCTAGGTAACTTACCTCCAAATATAAAATACATTCAATTTCTGCTTCTATACAAAACTACCAGAAATGTGTGCCTAAAATACACATCTTGAGTGAAGTAAACATTTCCCAGCATCACCAAAATACAAACACAGCAGAGATGTATCAGAATCATGATCTGACTACGCTGGGGGTCTGAGTCTGTCCCTGCCTGTACCAGGCAGGGTGTGTGACACCTTACTCAACATGCTAGAGTGGCACAATCCAGCCACATGGGAAATGCAAACCTCAGTCAGTGTCAAAGTGACAGCAGGGAGCAACCCTCTTGGTAAAAATGTTCAGGAAAAGATGAAACTTCTGGAGCAGAGTTGCAGACCATCAGTGCTCTGAGCTCCAGGAGCTGAGAGGTTTCACAGAGCAAAAGGGACAGCCACTTGTTTAGCAGTAGGATGGAGAAGACTTATACGTTCATTTTTCTTCCCCACCTATGACCTCCTTCTCTGCCTCCATTTCCAAGCATTTTCCTCTCTCAGGCATTAGCACTTTCTTCCCCACTCTCAGTTAATAAAAGTTTGAAGCTGCTCAGACTTATGCTCATCTAATTTCTATAAAACGAATGGTAGCAATGAAGAAAAAGCTTGTTTCTCCTATGTTCCTTATTTCATAGTAATACCAAACAACAAAAAAGCCTCTCCATCTCTACCTACCCCTTCCCCAAGGGGAAAAACCCAAACCTCATCCTCATCCTCCAGGGTATCAAAAGCAACATACAAGGAAAACATAACAATTCTAACATTCAGAAAGATTCAGGACCTGGTTCAGGTACTCCAGACCAGGTGGCAAGTTATGAGTGTGTGATGTTTGCTTCCAGAGACTTGTTGGTTCAACAGGCGTATTCTGTTGAGGAATGTCAGAAGAACCAGGGAGGTAATCCTTAAAGATTGGCTTAGTTTGTCCCTGAGATTCTGCAGGAAAAAAAAAAAAAAAAGAGAAAAAACCTTGGAAATATCAGGATGAAAGAGCAGCTAGCTTCTTGGATCAAAGCTGGAACAGTAACATCATTCTGCATGTGACTGTATCAGGTCAGGAGTGAGGACCCAAGAGGAATGTCCTGATGGTCCCACACATGGAGCACGCTGATTTTAAAGCTGCCTTAGAATACGCTAAGAGGAATCACTGCAGATAAAGCTAAATCAGGAGATGTGGTCTTAGAGGGCACCTGATCTGCTCTGACAGCAGGGGAGCACAGAGCCAGTGTGACAAGGCTGGCACTGGCCTGGACTCACACACAGGGTGGCCAGAAGCCCCTCAGCATAGGTTGCCCAGCTCTGCTCCCTGTGAGCTGCCCTGTGTGCCCTGAGCTGCTGAGGGCTGGCTCCCAGCAAGATGCCTTCCAGCATCCCAAGGGCACCCACAATTTCTCTTAATTCGAGATAACTTTCCAGGGAGCCCAGATCCCCCAAGCTGGATGTTACAACCCTGATATCAAAGTCTACACAGCCTCTTATAGTGTATTATTCATTATTATTTTAATGAATGGATCAGATATCATTATGCTGTGTTTTCTGGTTTGCTATCACAAACAAGTTCTTTAGCACACAGTGTTGGTGACCCTGGCCAGCGCAGTGAAGGTAACAAGAGCATTTACTGCCACAGGCACCTACAAATCCACACCCCTCCACAGGCACAGGCACCATCTTCCAGGGTACAGTGACCACCTTAACCCCTGGCTTTCCAAAAAAGTCCTCCTGGTTTTCCCAGGCACGTTGTTCCTCAGCCTTCAGCAAGACTGGTTCCGCAGGAACAAGGAGAAGCAAACTGAAGCTCTCCGCATATAAATGGCAAATCCTTGTATTGAGCTGAGCCCCTGTGATTCAGCAGGAAAGCAGTCCCCAAACTGATCGTTTTTATCTCGTGTGTGACAATACCTAGACACAATGAGGTTTGAGGTCCAGAAGGAATTTTGGCTCTAAGTCTAAATCTCTTTTTTGCTGTTGTGGCTTTAAATGAGATCCTTTAGTACTATTTGAACTCACTGTGAAAGATTCATCACTCTATCATATTTTGATCTTAATTTGCCTTTGCAGCCACTGCTTTCTTTCAAAGTCTGAGACCACAGGAAGAAGTAACCCCTTTGAATTTGTTGCTGGCTTTTAAAAATGTATAACTGGGTAATAAATATTTTATATGCTCTTCTGCATCATTTTACCTCACAGGGTTCTGTTACTGCCGTAACTCTTGTTGTTACATGAAATGCCACGAAGTAGCCCAGTGTTAGTGTTATTCTTGAATAATAAAGAGAAAAAAAGACAACAAATAGCAGTTCTACCTGTCAAATTTTAAGCTATACAAAAATCAAACAGTAAATACATTAAATATTAATGACAATTTGAGCTAGTCTGACACTTTGTCTATTTTTGTGGATGATTCCCGTTTCATTACCAGTATGGAAAAACTTAAAAGTTACCATATGATACAGTGACTATTCTGTACAAACATAATTTGTAGAGTTACATGTTCCTAAAAGAGTTGTATTGTCAAGTTTCTTCATAATAAAAACCATGTTCCACATCACTACTATTTAACTGTTTCTCCTAACCGATATACATCAAAAATATGCAAAACCAGATTTCTCTTACATGGCTAAAGCTAAGCAAAATTTAAAAAAAAAAACAAACACTATATTGCCAGAGTACAACAATGCCTTAAAACCTGCTTGCTCCTGTGTACCTTTTAGTGCTCTAAATGCAGAATGCCTTGATTATTCTGAGGGCAAGAAAGAGGGATAAACATTTGGCAAACATAGACAGACATTGCTGGAACTGCCTGGGCCAACACCTGCCTCTGCACATGCCAAGAGAATGACCTCCGTGGAGTTGCACTCAGGTTAAGAGAAAAAGAGATTTGCATCCTTCTGCTTAGTTTAAGTATTTGAAAACCTGGAGAAAATGAATTGAGAAGGCTGTTTAGATCAGATGCTGCATATGTTTGCCCACAGCCCTGAGTACTCAATTGGCTACAGCTAAAGTCAGTATTTGTGACAAAGATGCACCCAGACAGGAGTAATCTGATTAAATTCAGTTATTCAGGTATTATTTTTTGTACATGGTTATCAGGTCTCTGGCCAGTTTGAACGTGAAAAGCATTTGCTACTGTATTTTCAAAGTGGAATAGTGAAGAAATGTGTAAAAATAGTAGTATCCTTGGCTCAGTACCCACCCTTCCCAGGCATTCTGCACAGACAGGTTTAAACACAAAAAGATACGAACATTAAATTTTCTGACTGAATGCAGAAGCTGACATTTTATAACATATTTTATTCAAATATTCATCCTAGTATAGATTTTAGTCTCCTTAGGAGCTTCTTGGATGCTGAAAAATTAAAGGAAGACAAAACAACTGTGCTTTGACTGATGTGGTCTTAGCCTGAAACACTCATTTCATCAGACTGCTGATTGCTGGAAACGCACAAGACTGTAGTTTTCTGTAAACATGATCTAAAAATACTACAGACTATAGATGCACTTACCTTGAGAGGCCATGAAGCTTCCTGAGTTACTTCTTCAAAGGAAGCCAGGTTAAAAAAAAAGGCTTTTCTTGTTGCAGCAAATAAAAAAAGCGCACAGCATGCACAAAACTTCAGAAGGTGTCTGTCTACTCGCTATCAGCTCGCGGAGCACGGGAGGCGCGGCGCGTCCTCACGGCGCGGAGCGCTGCACTGGCTGAGCCGGGCCGCAGGGGGAGAGGCCGCCGGGGACCCGCGGGGCGCTGATCCGTGCCGAGGCGGGTGCACCAATGGAAGGAGGGAAAAGGGTTTTGCCAGCGCGGAGAGACAAAGCTGCAATGTGCCCACCGGCTAAACGAACACATTAAACCTAAAATCCTGCTTTATAAGGTACGTATTTATTCTGAGAGTACAGAGGTTCTATCTTTTTAGTTCAGTGTTTGTGTTTCCACCTCTTCAGATTACCCAGTAAATACAGAGGAGCTAAAGAAGTTGTGGATGGCCCATCCCTAGAAATGTTTAAAGCCAGGTTGGATAGAGTACCTGGTCTAGGAAAAGGTGTCCCTGTCCAAGACAGAGGAGTTGGAACTAGATCATCTTTAAGGCCCCTTCCAACCCAGGCCATTCTATGACTATGATTTCCCTACTGCTGACCCCAATCAACATTTTCTGTGCACAAAGCAGGAAAAGCTGCCTTGGATTTCTCACTGTATTCCATCCATGTAACATCAGGCAAGGGACATCCTCCAAGGGATGTCATGCCTATACCCAGCCCCAGAAAATCATCCTGTACATTCCCCCACCGCCATGCCACACTCACATCCATGCAGGGTTCTGCCGATCCACGAGAGGTGTTTGAACTGGACTTGGAGAATCAAAAGAGTCTGGCAGTGCGTTGCTCTAGACAAGCACTGTTCAAAATCATGACAATATAATTATCCCCATTGAACTGGGAGGGAAAGACAAGGAGAGGGAGGGAGAGTAAGCTTGACTTACCAGCTCATATTCCTGCCGGAGTTGCTGTGGAGATCATCAGGCAGATCTGCAGGCAGCTGTGATGCATGGCTGCAAGAATGGCAGAGCCTATGCACAGAGCCCAGCAGAGCAGAGGGACGTGCTGGGGATCATTTTCTGTCCTCTCTGCTACTGCAAGTTCCACTGGTTTGAATCTGTCTGCAGAAGCACGGTGGAGTAGATTAAATGCCAGAGTTTACAGCTCAGGAAGATGCTGATGAGAATTCTCTGAAGGGAGAATACAGAAAATCCATCCCAAAAAACCCCCACTATAGGAGCAAATGCAAGAGCCTTAGGCCTACTTACGGATTTGGCTATGTGAAATTTCCCTGGGTGCAGCGGCAAGCACAGGCCAACCCAGGAGCCAGACCCTGCTGTGCTCACACCTGGAAACTACCAGAGAAGTGAGAGAGGCAAAAATTTTGGTGACTGAAAAATGGATACCAAATAAATCCTTCTGGATTAGGAGGAAGTTTGACATAACTGGAAATAAAAATTAGGAATGACCAAAAGTTTCTGCTTCCTTCCTCCCTGTCAAGGATGGGCTTCTTTGGAGCACAGGGTCTAAACCCTGAGAGCAGGTACAAAGCCTAAAAAAAGAAGAAAAAGTACAGGGAAAGCTCTGGATAAATATAGTAAACTTATTTTTAAAAATTACAGATGAATATTCAGATGAGATGGCACTCATTTACCTCTAAAAATGAATAATTACTTATTTTACCTCCTGGAAAATTAAAGGAAAAAAAAGTCCCCAGTAATTCTGTCAATGAATAAAACAATCATAATACCTTAAGAAAAGTGCCCAAACAGACAAAACACACTAAAAAAATAAATGCTGAAAGAAGATGTTTCAAACATTTTACAAGCATTTTTTGAGAAATCCGAGTGGTTCATTTGCTGACCCAGAGGGGACTCAGGCACAGCCTGTGCTGCACTTAGGCCTCCAGCAGGGGCCAGCCCCTCCTGCAGCCTCGGCTGCTCTGGGAGCTGCTGCTGCTGCCCTGGCACAGGCTCTGGCCAGGAGCCGCCCTGGCAGCACGGGCAGGTTCCCCTCCCTGCAGGAGCCAGGTTTCGTTTTCCTGCCGCCCATGAAATAAACGTTTCCCTGAAATAGTTCTGCCCCAAAGAACTAATTTCTCTGACATTATTTGCAAAATTGCAGTAAATAGGTAACAGAAAGATACACAATTTGGCTTTAAGTAATTTTTTTTTCTTTTTTTTTTTCCACAATTGTCCACATCTTTTACAATGTCTCCTTTTACCCCATTCCTATTGCTTTATTCCAAAGCAATAATTTTAGTAGATTATATCAGTAGATTTCTGAAGGATTTGCAAAGAGTCTTGCACGGCCATAAGTCCTTACAAGTAAAACCATATATTTAATAATTTCTTTAACCTGAATTTTTGGTGTGCCCTTTTTTTTAATAAATACTCATATATTGATCCAAATTGGCTCCTGCCATGATTAAAAGCATTCTCACAAATACATCAGGTACAGAAGACTTAAACGTAGTTATTTATTCAGGCACAAAGACAGACATTCCTTGGTGTCCTTTAAATATGCACAGGAAGAACACTAAGAAATGAGGACAAACATTTAAAGAGCTGTGCGCTGCTACTTCTAACCCTATTTTAGGCCCTCCAGGAAGCAGAGCAGCAGCACCCAGAGGAGAATTTCACCAAGACACCAAATTCGCTGCCTCTGCCCCTTGAAGAAGGCTCAGGGGAGGGACACCACTGCCTACATTGCCTCTACCAGTCAGAGTCTCAGCACTAAAATAGAGTGCATTGCCTTCCTCTGCATGAATATCCTGGGCATCTGAAACACATTCATAGCTATTAAAAAGAAAAGAAAAAAGAAAAGAAGAAAAAAAAAAAAGAAATTGATTCTACGTACATATATTCCTGCTACCTCTAAAATATTCTTGCCCCGTCCCATGCTGTAAAGCTGATAAAAATTGATGGGCAAATCCTTAGAAGGCACAAGTTAGCGTGGATCCATCAAAATCAATGAGCCTATTCAGATCAGGGCAAGCAGTGCTTAGCTGGAGGAGCTTATACATCTAAGACCTTCCTTTTTTCCTTAAAGAAAAATTGCATCTTTTCTGTAACTACCACTTCCACCAAAGCCCAGAGATCCATTCCTGCTGAGCTGATGTACAAACACCACTGCAGTTAATGGTTATTACATAAATTACTGCAGCCTGTAGGAAACTTATCCATGGACTGACATCCACATCCCCAGCACAGAAACAGAACACAGATTTTCCTCCAGAAAGCATGGAGTAAAAGTCAACCAAGTGGATCAAGAGAGCAAAAATTTCATATGGCTCAGCATAGGTGCTGTTTCTCTGGAGCCTAATCACTCTTCCATTTTCTACAGGCACCGCAGCAGGAGTATGGCAATGGTTTCACATAAAACAGCTTCACAAGAGAAAAACAGGAGACAGTAACAAATTTCAAAGTATTAGGAAAAGCTGTTTGATTTCTCATCCTGCTCCCTGCTGCTCAGAAAACTGCTACACAAACCTGGTGTGAGGTATTTGTCCTTGTACTCAGCAGGAAGATGACACTCCCCTTTCCCCTGTGTATCACTATGGACTCCTCCGGGTAAGAAGAAACTGCCTCTCCCCTTCTCCCTGCAATCTCCACAAGTTCAGGCAAGGGAGCTCAGCTCCTTTCCACCTGCCCTTCCTGAGCTACAGGCAGCCAGGGACACCCTGTGCCATCCAGCAGCAGGCTAAAAGCAAAACTCAGGCATCAGGAAATGCACCTGAACATCACCAGGCAAAGCCTGAGCTTCCCTCCTGCTGACAGGGGTCATCACCAATCACTGTTTCCATTCTAAATTTCCTTTCCTCAAAATATCAATTTTGACCAGCATTAAAATGCATTGTTATTGACAATTTTTTTTTAATAGGAAATATTATAGCCTTCTTTCTTCCCTTTGGCACAGAGAGAAATGCTGAGCATGACCATAACTATCAGTGCGTGACCCTGCGCAATTACAAACCCCAAGTTACGTTATTTTACCCAGTATTGCTCTCTGCACTGGAGAGAAAAAAAAAAATAACCAATTTCGTAAATCAGCCAGCACCTAGTGGGGTTCTCACCTTGAACTTTTGTTTGTGCGGCGTCTTGCTTCAGCTGGTGCCTCCAGGAACTCCTCCCCTCCAAGGACGTCTGCAATCACGTTGGAATTCCGCAGGCAGGTCCCGGTGCCGGCAGCGCACGGAGCGCACACGCTGCGGAACTGCCTCCTGAGGTAGCACTGTCAGGGAGCTGTCACGCAAGGTGTCTGTTGTGCACCAATTAACAGCAAAATGCGATCTTTAAAATAACAACTCTCAAGCAACCTGACTTTTATTTTGCATTTAACTCAACTGGGAGAAATGGGATGAAAATAGCAATCTTAAAGTGATTGTGTAAGGGAAGAAACCTTTCAAGCACTTGTGTTTAGAGAGGGCACACGGTACTGAATATGTATCAAAAGTATTAATGCTACCCCCCGAAAGTATTGATGTGGATCAGAAACTAAATATAGATGTCAGCAAAATACAACAATCCACTGGACATGCATAAAGCAGCTTCCATACCAAATCTTGACACAGGGAGAAAAAAAAGGCTTTGGCATGGGGTTTGTCTGTTTGGGGGGTTTTAGGGGAACAGGTGTGTTTGGTTTTTGGTTTTGTCAGGGGTTTTTTTGAAGGTGGATTTCTGTTGCATTGAGAATAAATTTATAGCTCTGTGGCAAGAGCACACTGGAGGTACAGAGTTTACTTGATGTAAGTGTGTATTGGAAACAAAGATATTTTAGGATACTTTTCTGCTTACTTTAGAAGAATTGTGCTTTGCTGTAGAAGAAAACCTAGTACTTCTCTGACATTTACCCCTCCTTTTCCCTTTCTCTTCCCTGAAACATCTAAATTGGAAGCAAGAGTACTGAAAAGTCAGAGTATCAGAAAACACTGAGGATATTTCAGGTGCTTTTCCTTTTGTAAAAATGACTAACTTTGAAATCAAGGTGGACATCAACTGTCACGTCAGCAGTGTGAGCTCCTGCCAAGGCAGGTCCAGATGAGATCTGGTCAACCCAAACTCTACCCTTGCTAACCAAGAGCACAGCACAGCAGCGGCAAACCTGCACAAAGAGCAGATACCCAGGAGTCACCGTGCTTGGTGCCTCTGGGCTTGCTTCGGCTCTTGGGTGGCTCTTCAGCTGAACACCTTTTGCTGTGCTCCTCGAGCTTATCTTCCAATTTGGTCCCACCAGCAGGAATCAGTCTGCACACTCCAGGACTGAGCCAAAACTACTCTCAAGCACAGCAGCTAGGGATGATCAGGAGATTTCCCTAAAATACTCCGTATGAACTAAATCACCATCATGTACATACCCAGCCCACCACAGGATCTGCTGTCAGATACCACCTTCCATCCATGGAAGACATTCCATTTCAGGTGCAATACATTTTTAGCCATCATTACAATGCCTGCCCAGTGGCTGAGTTTTGCCTGTTCCATCTCTGGAGAATACAAGCCAACATTACCACGTAACTCTAGCAGGCTGCTGGAGTGACTGTTTACAAATTACACAGAGCAGCTCAGACCTGGTGATCCAAAGGTGAACAGTTTTGTGCTCATTCAGAGCACAGGAGGTGATCAGTCCTGACACTCACATGAAGGCCGTATTCCAGAATTTTTGGAAAACCAAGCTATTCCAAGATTATTGGTTGATCTTCTCCACTTTTTTTAGAAAGTCACCATTCAATATTCTGAATCTAAATTCAAACTAAAGAAAACATTTTTTTTACTTGTGGAGAGAAGGAAAAGAAGAGAAGTGGATAAGACATCCATAAGATTTAATAGCATAATGGTAACTCTATTAGGACAGCAAAATTAATTTCAGTTTCCCTGAGGTATCTTATTTTAATTAACAAATCCATGATCCTGCTCTATTAATTAGCATACTGAAAGAATAATAAGTTTTAGATGAGCTTAGTTCTGATAAGGCTTTTCATCCTCTAAAAAAATAATAAAAGGAATTAAGAATCTCAATCCAATTTGTTTTCTACATTTAGTATCAATGTTTTGAAATTCTACCCAATAGTACAGCATAACTATTAGTGGGGGTTTTTTTAATTTGAAAATGTTTTGGCTTTTCATTTGCTGCATTTAAGACATACTACCCACTGAAGGGGCGTTAGTGGCCCACTAAGAAAAGTAACTCTTGCAGAATTCCATGTTATTTTATTTTTCATATTATTTCCTACTGATAACCAATAGGGGTAACACATGGAATTTATTACAATCCTTACCTACTGTGGATTTCCAGAAAAATCATACAGTAGCAGTTATCCATCAGCACCCCAACTGGGTCAATTAAAATTCTAGGAACTTATCTGGGACACTAAGCTGCACAGCAGGTGTTTTGTGCCTCAGTTTGCCTGGACCATTCAGTGGTCACTAAGTGGCCACTTTACTACTGGTCCAATCACTCATTTTTATAGAAATGTTCATGCATTAGTCTGCTTAAAGCAGATGTGGATACCTGATTCTTTTTTCCAAGTTTATTTTATATTCCTCTCTTCCTGTATCACAGGTCAGTTACTGGCAAAGAAAAAACAAGTTTTCCCCCTTGTTTTTGATTCCAAAAGCACCAAATTTGTACTTTTGATTCCAGCAAAGCGCTTTGCAGACTTCCTGTTATACGAAGTAAAAGAGGAGAGGAAAATGTTAGGAACTCACCAATGGCTTAGGTAAGCAAAAAAAGCTACGGAGAATACTTCTGCATTGATGAAAATGTAGAGATGCTCAGAACTTCAGAATTGCTTGTCCTGCAAAGACAGGCTGCTTCTTTGACCTAGCACCATCTGCAAAACAAATGAGAGCAAAAGTGAACACTAGGAGGTTGTGTGAGCACAATTTTTCTAATTAGTATGTCTTGACAGCATTTTGCTTACATATTTCAAACTCCCAGGCTGAATATTTTCAATGCTTTACTGAAGTATAGAAGCCAAAACAGTTACTATGTAACATAAAAACGATTACCAAGAACAGAGTTTTTAGAAAGAGTTAAACAACTTAAAAATATGCATTGCAATGGAAAAGCCATGTGAACTTCCCTAACAGGTCTGCCAGCCGATGGCTGCACAGTTCCTCTCTCCTCCAGCCAGCAGAGAGAGGGGGATGGCAGGAGCTGCTCTATTCCCATAACAAGGCACTGGTGGGAAGCTGGTCCTGCTGTCTCCCTATCTCAGTTCCCTTAGGATTGATCTGTACTGCTGTATATCCCATGAGATCCCAAAGGGAAACCCCGGTGCTACCCTGCCTCTGATGGATGCAGGAAAACGATGGATATTGTCTCTAAAGACTTTAAGATCATGGACAGTTCATTATCATAGACAACAACTTCTTGCAATGCTGTCTAAATACTTTGGCTTTGTTTACTTTATTTTTATTTTCATCTCTTTTTCATCTCCGTGTGGTCACTCGAGGAAGCCTAACAAGCATGTCACTCTCGTATCTTTGTTTTTTCTTCAGGCACCTAATAGCAATTATTCTCTGTGTTTATTTCCTACTTTTTATGTCCCAGGCATGTTAAAGAAGGGTGATTGTCAGCCAAATGATTAACATGCCTTATCATCGCTTTATTATCTGA
Source organism: Dryoscopus gambensis (assembly GCA_013389985.1). Taxonomy (NCBI): domain Eukaryota; kingdom Metazoa; phylum Chordata; class Aves; order Passeriformes; family Malaconotidae; genus Dryoscopus; species Dryoscopus gambensis. The sequence goes on along the minus strand of WEIT01026121.1, from coordinate 129,858 downwards.
CTTTTATATTGTCTTTGGTAGCTTACTCAGAAGAAATACAGAAGTTCAGAGAAACTTTCCCCCCCAAACAAGAAAACAGGCAGAGATTCATTGCTCTAATAATTTATCCTCTCAGAAGAAGCTTAATCATGGAAGACTGAGACCATAGAAGCAGGGAACATCCTTATTTCATATTTTATGTCTTTTAATTAGGGTTTCAACATCTCAGGATTGATATTTTTGCTGTAGTGGGGATTGGCACAGATAGAATTTTTTTAAGTGATTTTTCATTAATGGGAATACTAAATTAATGCTTAATAATGGACTAAATAACATCTTAATTAGCCTGTGCTTGCCAGCTCTCATACTTATTGTGTATCAGGTAAAGATACAGAACTCCAAGTTCCAGATTTGTTCAAAAGAATGGGAAGTTAAAAGAATAATCCCCCTCCTGCTAAACACACACACACACACCCCAATTTTGTGGTAATTATACTATTTTATGCTAATACTTACAGTTTGAATACAGCAGAAAGACAGAGAGAGACCTTGCATGCCAAAACCAGAAAATGTAATTAATTATAGCAGCAAGAAATAAGAATAATGACACATTGGAGGAAATTCTACTCTTGTTTATTCCAGCATAATAGTTTGTTCTGGTGATGTTCTGATGACTGGTATGTGAATGTGGCCTCTTTATATATTTCTATATATATATATATACACACACAGAACTATACATTACAGTTTATAGACTCCAACATTTGGCTAATGGTTACTAAATCTGGCATTTACAGAGACATTAGCAAAGATGGTATTTATTTGCAATTTTATTTCCCTCAGAGTGAAACACGGAATCCATACAGCTGTACAGTGAAGATGATTAGAATTGCCAGAAATGAAGGCCTCCCGGGAAAAAAAAAAATATCAATAGCATAGTTTAACTACATGAACCATAATTGCATTATTAGCTCTGCTGTGCTCTGCCACAGGAAAGCTAATGACATGATTCTGAAGAAGCTTTATAGATTATGGAAAACTATATAACCTCTTGCTCTCCCATTGACAACACAACTCATTTGAGATACCCATCATTAAGGGAAGGAAAACTGCCTCATTTTTCACAAACCTTCTGAATATGTCTTTTCATGGATTTTAAATTTTAACTGTATATATGCCCATGGACCAGTAGCTGAAATAACAAATAACCATTTGTCCAACCTTAGCCGTTGCAGTTTTATCTGTGAAATGTGTTTTCAGCCCCAGCCCAGCACATAAATGACTGTTGCAGAAGGAGTGAGGAAGAGGCATTCCCTGCTCCAGGTATGCGCTTGGCAGCACCTGAAAGGTAGCAAGAGGATTATTATCATAATAATTATTTTATTATGTTATGTTATTATATATTATTACCATCATATTATCATAAACTGCCAGTGAAGTGAAATACTTAGGGTTTTTCAGAGTTCTAATTGTACTTACTGTTTAATCAGTCTGCCTACAGTTTACTAGCAGGAGTACATCTTAAAAGCAGAAGACCAAAGTAATTTTCACTACGTTCTGACAACATGCAACAGTTATTGCTGGTGAGTGACTCCCACTTTGTCCCTGTATTTTCTCCTCCCACCCAGCCCCCAGACTGCAAAGACATAAATATATGATAACCATGACTTTTTCAGTAATTACTGAAATAGAAATGCATAATCAAGGTTATTAAGTCTTGAAACACAAAACGATCCGAGACACAGTCTTCAAACGTTGGGCCTGGGAGACATCTCCTCCATCACATGACACAAAGCTAACTTGCTTGAATATCTAACTTGTACACATTTCCTTCAGGGCTCCTTGGAGACCTGCAACAAACCTCAAGGATTTTGTTTCTCACTTTATGTGTGCACTGATAGGCACCTGTGGGTCTCCCCGGAGCTCACCACCCTACAAGGATCAGGCGTTTCTTTTTTCACTGGGAAGGCTTAAAAGTGAATTTGTGAGCTCTGTGGGAACTGAAAGAGAACCAGCCCTGGGATGTTTCCCAGTCCACAGCTCAAAGGAGGCCATAATTAATGTAATCCAGTTTAGGTCTCGGATCACTTCACTGCCTGCACGGAGCTCCCTGGGCATCCCCTGCAGGGGCGGGGCAGGGCAGGGCAGCCCGGCCGGGCGCTGCCCTCACCCCACAGTGCTTGAACAGGCAGGTTTGCTTCTGTCCCGGGTCGGAGGTGCTGCTTCTGCCCTCACTGGCACCACGAGACCATAAAGGGACTGAGGGCACAAGAGGGAAGGCTTGCCTTTAAATGGGACATGGGGTAGCAGGGTAAAAAACGGGCACTAATTTATCAGCAATACGTCCTATCATTATTTACACATTATCTCCCGCATAACTTACTGCTGAGGTGACCCCCCGCTCTGCAAACACGTTCTGCCCACCAGTGCTGGATAGGGCCGGCTTCCTGAAGGACCCCCAGCACGCTAAATGAAACCGTCCAACAGGGGAATTCCTGAGCGGACATTCCATCCGGACACACACAGCACACGGCGGATGGGAGCCTCGGGCGCAGAAGTTGCGGAGAAGCCGGGCGGTGCCCTGAGACCGTGCGTGCCCCGGCTCTCGAGCTGCCGCTGCCACGCTCCCCATGTGCGGTGGGATGTTGCCATCAAGCGGCCGTTCCCTCAATTACAGAGCGCTTCCCCTCCGGGCCGGCCCTGCCTCTCCCCGGGATGATTTCCCACCCTGAGCTGGCTGCCGAGTGAGTGCAGAAACTCGGCTGCTTCTACATTACTCAAAACCACTTTTGATCCCAATTGCTTTGAATCTCCAAAAAAGGAGAAAGAGGTTTAAAACGTCTTAATTAACAGTATCTGACCTATTTATTAATAAAATCCAACCAGGTACTTTTTCCTCTCTAGCAGAGGAGCGTAACATGTAATTCTGATTGTAAGAGAAGGTATGTAGGGAAGCATTGCCCTTAAAGCTCTTGTACATACTGCCTTACAAACCATAGGGGGCATTATGTTACCATGGTTTGTTCTTCCCATTTATCAATTTAAAATTATGCTCTGCTATTGTTATATTCATCCAGCCCTCAAAATCCCTGTCTTTACACCAATACAAGAAATAAATGCAAAAAAATGTGTTCTACATAGTCTGCTGTTTCAGGACATTCAAAGCTTGGGATACGCATGTTATTATCTCCAGCTTAATTTAGATCCATTTACATGCTCTGAAATGTGCAGATTAATCTGTAAAGGGTCAAAAAATCTGTTGCTGAGTGAATGTACAGAAAAGCAAGGGACTAACCTCTGGGAAGAGATGAGAAAGGCCATTTAAGAGTCCTGGGCTCTGCACAGCATGACAGTATTCCCTCACTTTTTACCTGAGAAGAAATGCAACTGCAGGCTGCACAAACTAACAGGTCTCTAAAACAGCGGCTTCCAGAAACCCTTCCCAGTCTGTGCCCCAGTACAGCTCCCACAGCCAGTGGCAGGTGACTGTGGAGGGAGGGTTAAGTGCTCATGGCTACAGGTGCTCCCAAAGCACAATTTCATAACCTTTGCACGCTTTCTGCAGTAAGAAGGTTTGAGAATCCTGTAGAAATAAAGGTAATTTCAAAATTGGCTCACAATTTTTGTTTACAGGAATTACCTTTCAGGAAGAAAGAAAGAAACCTTTAAAGAATAAAAATCACCTTGATTTAGCCCAAATTTAGGTAAAAAACACAGGCATTAATTAGCAGCCTTGGTGTTGAATCTAAACTTACTTTAAACTTTGACAGGAAAAGGTTAATTGAAGAACAGATCCTCAATCTCGTTTCCTTTATTAAGAAATATAGGGGGGGAAAGGACAGATTTTGTAGATTTTTTAAACAAAGAATATTTAGACCACTTCAGAATAAACACCAACTTCTCAGGGTGAGATTTGATACCCTCTATGGCATCAAGAGATCTCCCCAGTTTGTTGTTCGAATAAAGGCTTACCAAAACAAAACCAGGAGAAATGGACAAAAATCTAAAGTAGTAGATTGTAAAATGGCACAGAGGCTTGGGTTTTGTAAAGGAAAAAAAAATCAGGCATGGTTATTAAGAATCTTTAGGAAATTTCAAGTTTTTAGTATTCATAAATTCATGCTTATCATAGATCGTGATCCTGAGAAGAAGGAGAGTACAATGAGAAAGGCAGAAACATTTTCTGGTAAAACATATTTTTCTGAACCACTTGTAGAAACAAACTAACAATTTGCTACTAAGGTAGTTCTCCCACCTGAGAAGTGCGCTCTGTGTTTAATTTTGAAAGAGCTGGCATTGCTTCATACCACCCAGCTTCTCTCCCATTCCTTTCAGTACAGAGACCCCCTCAGATGAAGAAAGGATACCTTGATACTTCTTGGTCTCACATCACACCTCAGCCACGAAATGCTGGCAAAAAGGTTCTGTTGAAGAGAACAAAGCCAGCTGCACCTCTCTAACAGCAAACAGTGCCTGAAATCTCTAACAGAAGGAAGGTGTGGGCGCTCACTGAGTAGTCACCGTGGGTTTGGATAGCTCACAACACAAAACACTATTACAGCACTGAAGAAGCAGCAGAAGACAACCCCTAGTACGGGAAGAGTGCCAGCTCCAGGAGCATCGGGAAAGTGATGGTTGTACTGCATGAAGACACAAGTGATTGAACAAGGGGGGAGTTCAGTGCTCCTGACACTTACAGAAACATTATCCAGAAAAGGAAAGGGAGATGATGGGGCCATCTGATTGTATAATATTAGAAGAATACTTGCATAATTACAGAGTCAAGTGCTAAGTGTCAAATTTAGGGCTGTATTCTTTATTTTCGGAGATGCCACAGGACAAATAGAGATGAGCAGGGAACCCAAAGTTCCTAGGACTGTTGGCTATACAGACCTGGTTTCTGGAATTTTCCCTTAAGATGCATTCCCTATTGAGTGTTTTTTATAGGAGGTGGTAAAGAAGAGCTGTGCCATTTAAAATTCAGGACTCTAAAATACCAGCAAGTGCAAAGACAACTGTTGGTAGTTTGAAATAATAATATATGTCTACAAAAGCCTTCTTTGTTATTTTATTTATGCCTCAATTATATCACTTCTAAAAACACAGTTTGGAAAGAAGGGCATAGCTCAGTGCGTATCCTTTCACCTCCTTCATGCATATGAGTATACAAAACTCACCTCAGGGTCAGAAATCAAATGGTTATTATGGCTTCAGAAGGAACATCACATATGCCGTGCTCTGTGGTATCTCACAATACAGTCTCTTCATCTCTTCAGTTACCATCCACTCTTTATTAATAAGCAGTGAGCTCAAAACAGAAAAAAGCTTTAATCTTATACTTCTTTTGAGCAGGATGGTGTGCTATCCTCACTTGCTTACAGCCTTCTCTTAGTGGCATCCACGTACCATATACTTACAATGATATTTACTTTATTTTCATTTCCATTTAAGAGTATATTTTTCCATGTTTTCCCTAGTATATTTTAAACACTTGTTGAGCGACGCTATCACAGTCTGACTGCCTTGGTCTTACCATGCTTGGTGAGCTACCAGAGCTTCCAGCAATGACAAAAGCCAGTTGCAGCCATTCCTATTCTTCTTGCTGCCCCTAGGAAAAGCTGGCAGGCTCACTGTGCCACTTTTGCAGCTGGGTGGCATTTATGAGGTGTGTTTCATGTTCTCACAGCACTAACTTGCATCACAGAAAAGCACAAAGCTATAATTTTAATTGGAGTAATCATAGGTATCATTCTTGCCACTGTATATTACATTAAGTTAATGAACTCTGGGAGATACACTTGAACACATCATCGCCATCAGCCCAATTCATTACAAACCTTATGCTTCATTTGCATGGGTTCCTAGGTTATTTTACTGGGGATGGGGAATATGCATCCTGTTAGCATCTCAACTTTTTTTTCTTCCACACACAAATTATTACTTCTGAGAGACAGTCTGAAGTGACAGGGGAACCAAAGAAGCATAAAAAGAACATGTGCATACTCTAAACCAGTACTGTATTCAGGATTGGATGTAAATATGAATGAGGCATAAAATAAGGTTTTGAAAAGCTGTTCATTTGGAGAGGTTGGGGGGAAAAGATTTGTTTGGTTTGGGGTTTTTAAATCCTTTTACTTGTATATTTGTCATGAGAGAGGGAGGCAGATTTCTCTACCATTCAACAGGATTCTGGAATTGTGCTTTCCAGCAAACCCCGAGCAGGAGAGAGGGCTCCTACCTTGCAGCTTTTGGTTCTTGTTTCCCTCCCCTCTTCTCCTTAAGGCTCAACTTGATTTAAAAAGAAAATAATCACAGCTGGTTTAGAGTTAAAATTAGCTTGAAGGAAAATGGAGCATCTCAAAAAGAAAAAAAGAAAAACCACAGAAAAGTCACGCTCCCTACAGCTTTGTCTGAACAATCGCTTCCACAAGCTGACTAACGAACTCTTCCACTTCATTTTGCTGCTGTGCCATATATATGAAGCTATTTCTGAATGACAACACACCTGTGCATTTTTCTTTACTTTAGCTGAAACTACTATTGCTTTAGAGTTCAGTGTAAGTCCATTCCAGGGACAGGAGCAAAACAGGACTTTACCTGCTGCTTGGAGTTGTCAACCAGTCCACCTAGAAACTCTGCTCTTGCATAACTCATTTCTTTACTTCATGCATTTTACTTTTTTTATGAAGCCAGAAAACAGCAGAGATTTTGTAGCTTTCATATTTTTTATATACTTGTTAAAAGTAAGCATTTAGGAAATACAACTGTGTAGTAACTCACATCTCCAAGGGCAATTTTTTTGAAAGAGCAGTTCCAGGGAAGCATGCATGCACAAAGTACAAAAATCTCAAATTTCGAGGTCTCTTTCATCAGAAAGCCTGACTCAAGCCCATGGTGTGACAGAATTAGCAGGAAGCCCATGCAATAATATTCCTTCGTAAGTCCATCTGTGAAGATAAGTAGAACATACAGATTCTGATGACAACATGCATCTACTAACTAGCTCACATTTTAACTAAAGCTGGCAACTGTAAATCAGCCAAAGAGTATTTTGTTCCCAAAACCAAGAATTTTCCCTCTAGTTTTTGGGTTTTGTCTTCTGATTTGCACATACCTGTGTTATGCCACTTTCACCTCATTAGCCATTAATACATTAAAAAATGGACAATTATAATTAAAATCATCAAAATTCCCATTAAGGAACAGATCCCATCTCTCTGTTCTAAGGATGACCAAACTGCAAAACCCAGAAGCATTAAATGACCTTGACCTCTTATGACAACTCCCAAGTCAAATGAAAGCTTAAAAACTCACACAGGAGAAAAAAATGTATTCTCTGGCAGAAAGAAGTGCAGCCTGTAACACTGCAGTGTTGAGAGCACGTATCTGTGCCCATGCAGGACGCATTCCAGGGATCCAAGGACTGATGCAGGATGTCAGTGCTATACAGATCGTGCCTTGAGATATGTGAATGAACACCAGAGACACTGTGGCAATACCCAAATCTCAGCTGCTGTCAAGTGCTCTGTCACCCTGAAGGTGATTCAGGCAATCTCGAAGGGCAGAGATTTCAGCATATTTTGACTTCTACTAATCTTACCAGTGAGGCACCACCAAGGTTTAATTGTCTAAAATTTCTTATCAATTTGCCCACTCTCGCCCCCTTTGCAAGTTTTCTACAGTAAGAAGATAAGAATATTACTTGGTTGTAAGAGAGTGGGTGGATAAGAGTAAAAAAAAAAATATTAAAATGGATGATGTGAATAATTAAAACCACTTTTCTATCTACTGAAGGAACAGAAAGCACAAAGATGAAAGTGAGGTCGCTTGTTTTATGAGTCGCCTGGCCAATCAATACCATCCGTCAGCAGCAACTGTATAAACACATCCCCTCAGCAAAGCCTTTGTAGAGCCACCTGCAGCCTGATCCGGACTGAACCTCAGTGACATTTTAAACATTCTCACGAGAAGTTTTCTTCATTCAGTGAATACAGCATACTGCATGGCTGAGCAAATTATTGGAACATATGCAGTGGTAATTTAGGATTTTCAAGCAGGGATTTGAGTTGTTGGGAGTGTTTTTTAACCAGTGCTGCTTTTTAACATCTGAAACCCCATATTCATTTCCATCCATGTTCCAAACAGATTTGACAAAACTTTTGCATACTTTGCAGCTTGACTCACAACTGCCAAATTCCCCAACCACTGTAAATCAGTTTAGCAGCACTGAACTCAATGGAGAGAGGTGAATTCAATCTAGCTAAGGATTTAGCTGTTGCATTTTAAAGCTAAAGAAATGGCATCTTGAGCAGTTATTTATTATTGGGCTATAAGGTTTATTTGGTTTTTGCAATGTTTGACAGAATCGTAGGAGTGAATTGTCACTGCAGTAAGCAGGGGGTTATACACACAATTCTCATTAACAGTAGTATTTTTCTGGGGATTTTGCAATGCCAATGCCACCTAATCAGTCCTAGCTTTCATGCTTCTGCATGCACAAAGCAGAAGGAATAGGACTTAAGGAAGGTGAAGTGAAATTACTATGCAGAAAAAAAAATCCCAACCCCATTTCATCACTGAACTTCACAATCCCCAAGCAACGTGAACCATGATACTTAACAACATTTCACACTGAATTCAAGGCAGTCATTACCTTCAACAGTCTTCTCTCAGTCTCCAGGTTTGCTCTATGGCGTGTTTCCTTAATATAGACTTTAATATAAAAGGTCTATTTTTAAATTCTATTAAAAACTCCATCTTTATATTAACCTTCTGCCAAAAGAAAATTTATTTATTAAAGACACTATTTACTCTTCTGTTTAGGCCTGAAATCAGCAGGTGTTTTTCCATTTCTTCAATGACCAAAAAACAATAACCCACAACTGCTTCAATGCATGTGAATAAAAGGGGAAAATTATATTGGTTCAGTCTCCTTCTCATATTTTTTCCGGGCTGCTATTTAATTTTGTTGCTCCATTCTCAAATTGTGTTGTGGTTGTCTAGAATCAGGGTAATTCAGTGTACAAAGGAAGAACAGAAATGAGAGATGTGGCAGGAATGATACAAGAAGAACTTCCTGTTAGCATTTTTACTTTCTTCTCTGCCCAGTCATACACATGGATAGTGGTGCTGTGGATTCACTAACATTTAACTTTTTCTTCTTAAACAATATTGGCAAATTCCTCACCAAAACTCTACAATCAATTGATTCTCAGGTACTAAACAGCACTGTCATTGATAGAGCTTTAAAGCAGGTCCCATTACCACGGCAACAGTGACACTGGGACATAGAGGGGGCAGAAACCCAAGGAGAGAACACTGGCAGACCTGCCAAGCTTTCATGTGAAACATCCAGTACTTCTTTATCTCAGCCATGAGACAGCATTCATTGGTCAGTTCTCTCTTTGCCATCAGGACCAGGAGAAGGAAGAAAACAAGCACAACCAAATTAAGAAAACAGTAATTCAGAATCAATTTTGGCAACGGAAAAGGGCAAATTTTTTTACCTGCCCTGAAAATGAAATAAGCAACAAAGTACGACATCAAAGTTCTGTAAATGAGATCTCTTCGTATGATAGAAACTGCTCTGGTTGCACAAAGCAGACAAAATGTTTGATAACACATCTTCTGCTTCCTAAAAAAGTATAGCTTTACTGAAATTGAAATATTTCAAATAAGAGCTTGCACAAAGCATTATGCAGTACATCCTATATATTTCCATGGGAAATATTAAAGGCATAAAGGGGGTCGAAGCATAAAGACCATGTCAGACAATTTTTTTCCCAGTAAAAACCAAAGGAATTCATTGCCAACACAATGATTATGAAACTCCACACTGACTTGTTAGGCAACCCTATGTGCCTTGCCTACACAAAACTTTCAGTGCAGTAACCACCTAATAATTCATTGGTAGATGTGTCAAAAAACAAACAAACAAACCCAAAAAAACCACCCCTATAGGCAGAATATGTAAAATCTCCTCATAAATCAGTAATTATCTTTTTTCAGTGCACTTCCCAGAACAGAAAAGCATTACTGGAAGCAGTGGCTAAGCAAATACCTCACATTCCAGCCGCTTTCTGACCTTACCCTGAGTATAATACAGTATAACATTTTTTTTTATTGTTGTTTTTTGGGGGGTTGGGTTTGTTTTTTTTTTTTAGATTTTTTGCTTACAAAAATATTGTGAAAATGGCTTATTCAAGTTTAGAACAGCTTGCATTTTAGCATGGAAGTCTTTGTGCAGTGGTCATCTCTTGATCCGGGGCTCGGTGTTCACCTGTGCCAAGGGCACAGCAGCACACACGGAGAGCCTGGACTGTTCTGGTGTTGGGTTAGATGGAAGAAACTGCACTGGCTCCAGGGGAGTATTTTCCTGCAAAATCTATTCTTAAGTTTCCATTGCACAGCAGAGGAGTGCTCAAAATCTTATGTTCTTCTAATGAAATAAAATAAGCATCAGGAAAAAGCATTAAAATATATTTTTAAACTGGAATGAATTCAAAGGTGCTGCTGTCAAGATCATGCACCACACAATACAGAAATGTGTCTTAACTGATCACATCCCACTGTAGTATAAAATAATTTTGAAAAGGCACCTTTTTCTGTCACCTTGTCTGACAAGCTTTATGTATTTTATTTGTATGCAAGTGAATGGCAGTTTATTGTGTCCCAGGGGATGAAGCATTAATGATCATTTGCTCCCTGCTGTGTGGCCTGTCATAATTTTGAAGAAAGACTGACAGAAGTAACAACCAATCAGTCTGGTAATACTCACCTGACAGTGGCCACTCAGTACATTTTAACCAAGGTCCTTTGCCAAATCCTTAGGTAATTTTCATTTTAAAAATGCAATTTTTGATAGCATCTGCCGATTGCTAGATAGGAGCAGACTAAACAAACCGTATATTTCTTTTGTGCAGCTGTCAGACTTCTATCTCAGCAGGTGTTTTCTGGAAAAAAGACTTCCAATCTGAAAGCCCATTTTGGTCAGCAAGAATCAATCTCTAAAACATTTGGCAATTTGTTATATCAATATCTTAACATGGTGAATTCCTTGCAGCATATAAGAATTAAATCCAGTTCTGACAAGTAAATAGAAGGCAGAATTTTTTAAAATTATAGTACAAAGTCAAGTGTCAAAAAATCCCAGAGATTTGCACAATGTGTTGTCATTCATTTCTCTCTTCTCTGCAATGCTGCCTGCTTTTTTTTTTTACCTTGAGGCTTGTGGAAAAGCCCAGATAAAGACAGTTGTTACCAACTCAGACATGGAAATAACCCTACATTTTATTAGTCATTTTATATCCTACAGCCTCACGGTAGATGCACTCTGAGCTATTAAAAAAAGTTTCAAGGAAATGATTTCTGAGTGTTTGCCGAGCACAAGGTACAGATGATTATGGAGAAGATTAGCAGATGTTGGTATCGGCAGTCAGTTGCCAGGTCCCCCACAAAAAGAGCTGTGCTTCTTTCCAAGCAACTGCATTTTATTCTTATTCACATTGAAACAATAAGGAGTCACAATATCCCTGCAATTTGTCTGAATGCTAAATCCTGGCATGACTGATCCTGGTGAAAAACTGATACTTGGTGGGGAGGGAAATTTTAAAAAAATAAAATAAAAAAAATCTCAGTGACAGGTGCACATCAGCTTGAGGCAAACCCTGCTTCCTGGGTGACAGATAGGTTGTGACAAGGTGTGACACGGCTGATGGACCCTACCTGGAGGAAGCAGCATCGCCCTCTCCCTTCCCAGGGCGTGCTTCTGAGACCTAACGACAGCCAATATCACTCAGGTGTTGCAGCAATAACATTTTGATGGAAATTAAATAGATACATTGCATCAAAGGCATTTGTATAAATGGCATAAGAAAGGGAAAGAGACTTGTTTGCTGCCTGCTGTTCTCTATATGCAAATCTTAATATATTACATGGCAACATACTTGCCTTCCATAGCCACATAAATGTTTTACTGTTTTATGAGATGTTTGCAATAAATGTGATTGATGATGATTTTTTTTTCATAATTGCCTATTAGAAATACACTATTTTGGTGACAAATCCTTAAGGGATATCTCAGTTTCAAAACTGAAGAGAATGAGAAGTACCTGGGCTAGAAATGGGGTGGTGCTGCTAACAAATGTCAAAAGGCACATTCAATCTGCTGGTTAATTTTACTCATACATTTCTTTAAGCTTGCTAGCATCCTTTCCAGGTTTACTGAGTTTTGCATTTCAATCAGATACAAAGATGTATAAAAATACTGCTACCGTACCTTAGGGCAGGCAAATAGCTTTAAGCTACACACACAAATAGTCACAAGGGTGAATAGCTATAATTATATTGGAGAGCATCCAAGAAACCAGCTATTCTGTTTATACTTCTTGCCTCTTTGAATTTATGTGCACTTCAAGCAAACATACTGTAAACTGATTTTAATGCTAAAAATGTTGACCTTAGTATTACAGCTTATTGACTATTTTTCATAAGATTGCTGTTGCACTGGAAAAGATGTAAATGTCTTGATAAAAATTTATAGCAGGAAAACTCCTGGACCATTTGTAAAATAATCTTGGATATCATTAACAGTCACTTTAAATGCAGGAATGTTAAAGATCTTTGCCCTACAGATTTAAAGCCAAATCCTGTCCTGAGCAATTCTGCAATTGGTCGAGATGTACAAACAGAAAGCAACCAACTCTATTATGCTGACATACACAGGCATTTTGAAATCCTAGATACCCACAGGTTTCTTCCAGCACAAGCCACATCAGAGCGTGGAGACAGCTGCATGAATGCTCTAAAGGTCATACACGGATTTGCACTCATTAGTGGCCCTTGTAATTTATTTGTCAGAGGTTTGGCTCCATTGTTTCCATAAGACCTCTCCACATATATTAAGGAAGTGGCAGGAAAGCAGGGCTATAACTGTTGGCATGAAGAATATGAATTATCTTCCCAGAGTATATGCAACTATATCCCCCTTATCCATATCCTGTCCACATAAAATCAAAGTAGCAGCACAGACGAGCTTATGTTTGTGTGGTGATGCTGAACCCACTCCCAGTCACAGCTTTGCTTTCGCTTTTGTGGGGACTCTGAGCTTTGGTTTTCCCAGTATTAAGACATGAACAATGAGAACTCTTTTTGCACCCCTTTGAGTTCTAGCAAAATTGCCAGGGATACATTACTGCTGATGAAAATGCATCATCCACTCATTAGCAGTGCCCACAGAATATCAGTGACATATCAAGGAAACCAATTGGCGAATATAATACTCAATAAGTATGCAAATAATCACTTAGGACAGAAAAATCTTCTGCAACATTAACTGAAAAGAAATTAATTTGGTATTATTTATCAAGCTTTTCAAATACATACACGGTACAATGGACTTTTTTGAGTTAAATTACAGGAAACAAAAATAGCAATTGCAAGCTAGTAAATGAATGGAACCAAACCCAGGACTTCCACATCTTTGAATTATTAGTCCCAGATTTCCATAACAATGCATTTTTTTCTTCTAGGTTAATTGAATTAAGAGGAAATTTGTCCAATTTTTTGCCAAATAAATTAGATTTAATATATTAACTTGGGAAGACATCAAAGGAAATTTACTGGGTTCATTAGGCTTAGGAAATTAAGTTACAGAAAATTGTGCTTCCTAGTAATGGATTTAAGCAGTAATATTTAGCAGTCTGCCAAAGATACACATTTCTCATACAAAATAGGTATCTTATAATCTGAAAGAGCCACTACTTCACAGCACCTGCCGTCATGATTTATAAAGGGAAGACTATTCCTACTTCTAAAACATCAGAGAACTCAACGGAATGTTAATTGCATCCACAAAAACGAATCACTTGCCCATTATTTGGGGAAACGGCAAGGGGAGGTTACTCTGAATAATCAAAAAATTTGGTCAGCCTCTGAAGACATCCCAGCCAGACACTCCAGACTGGGCAGTGGCTGCATTTATCCCCTGCTCAGCTGTGCTGGCCCTCAGCACCACCAAGGGAGGGCAGTGAACTCCCAGTCCAGGGCCCAGCCCAGCCTCTGTGTGGCTTCTCTGAATTCACAGGAAGATTAATCCACAGCCCAGACAAAACTCCCATGATAACAGTAGGCACTGAGGTACAGAGGCGCAAATTCACGGCCTGGGATGTGTTCTGGTGGACTGCAGGTATGCCCAGGAAATGTAGGATAACACACACACAATACTTTTCAGAAGTGCTCCTACAACACTACCTTGAAGCATTTTCCAGTAACAACTTAAACAAGGTGTTCACTCGGTAACTCCACACGGAGAGAAGCAGCCCAGGCAGAATGATTCTGTAGAAATTCCTTTGTGAATACATTATCTCCTATTGAAAAACAACCACGTCAAAGAAAAGAGAACAGGTAGGAAATAATCTTCTTGTCTTGTAAGGAGGTATGGACCAAACCCTTTTCTAAATGAGCCAAAGAAGGAACCCCTCCCCTCCCATGGCTGTATCCATGACTCTGACAGCCCAGAGCTATTCCTAATCTGGATCAGGCCAAGGAGCTCAGTATCCTATGTGGTTACAGCCATTTCTGACAGCTCAGAGGGTACAACAGGAGAGACATTAAAAACTCTCAATCTAACCCCCAACCTGAATAGGAAGAGAAGAATTTAAGATACTGAGTTCTCCTCCTGAGCAGGATGACACAACCACCTGGGTTGTGACCTTTTAGGAGAGCACTGTCAAGTCTTATTAAATTCCATCCTAGAGGTGCAAAGATTTTCCAAAAAGTATTAGCACAACTACACCATGTTCCTACAAATTCTTGACGTTTGAAAAGTTACCCATGGCATGAAATTTTTAAAAGGATCAAAAATTATGAAATAGAACTGCCCTCCACATGAAACAGAAACTAAAAAGTTTTGTCATGATCACCCTTAATTCTAACAGGAAGGATATTGCTCAATATGAGGTCCTTCCTACCAAAGCAATTTATTCTGTCCACGTAAAGATTAATCTGAGTCAGAGAATAAAGTGGCAGCCTCCTCATGACATCACACGTGTAGTTAAAACTCATATGAAATGTAGTCTAGTTTGTAGCTAAATTTGGTCAAAATACCACAAATTAAAAACAGTGGCAAAAAAGCACCAAGGGTTACAACAGTAGTTTCCTAATCTAAACACTTCGATAAATTGGGATCACGAAGTCACTAAAAATCTACCCAGAAAAAGGACTGCAGACTACTGAACATCCTCAGTTGTTACTGCCTAAATTCACCCACCCAACTTCAGTACCCAGTGCTGGTTCCAAAGTAGAGAAAGACACACGTTTTTTGGAGGAAAAAATAAAATCACCCCTCAGTAACTGAGGGGCCTTATAGCAGACCTTCTCTATGGCCCTTGAATAACTGATAGCAAGGCCGCTCTGGAGCACTGTTGCAGAAAAAGACTTTCGGCAAACAGGAACGGAGCAAGACAGACCTGCACCGCTGCACCTGGGTCGGTGCTTGTGGGCAGACTCAAGATTTGCATCCCTTTCTTCCAGGGATATATCAAGTAAAGTAACTGCAGTTGTTACTACTCCCCTTCCCCTTGCCTTCCTTTCTTCATACAAATTGCCTTTTGCATCTTATTGCTCTCCCAGTTAGCCAGCCAATGATTTGATCTGCAGAAGAACGTGCAGAGGACTCCTTAAGTGGCTAATTCCAAACTACCAGCAGTAACACTTCAGTGGGTAACCTCAGCTCCCAGAAGGGTTGGCAAGCATCAAGCACACAGCACTTCACCAGAGGTGCGTAAGATGGAATTTAAAGAAGTGAATCGAGCCACGGGTTTAAAATTTTTATTTGGTAATAACAATTAACAATTTGATGACTGAAACATTCTAGTATATCATACTGGTGTAACTGCTAAACAGAGCAGCAGAAATTTGGTGTGTGAGGACTCCTTTTTCATCTCCCTCAGCAATATTTCTAAATATTATGTTTGTATTTTCAGTCCTATTTTCATCACTGCCTTAAGCATAGGCTGCTTGATGTAACCCCTGAAATACTTGATGATATCTAGGAGTGTCCACATAAGGAGATGGACAAAAATGGGTGGGAATTTCTGTCTTTCTTTCAAATTCTGGAATTAAGAACTAATGCTTGATAAGAATAAAATGAAAGGCAACAAAGGCTGTGTCAAAGCAGTAGATTAGCCCTTGTACTTGCAGGCTCAACTCAGTCATATTCCACAGATGTACTTCCTTATTTTAAAAATATTATAGTTTGACTGTATGGCTAGAATGCACAGGGCTGGAAATATTTTTATATTTAAAACTACTTCACCATGCAAACAAAAAAATATTTTGGATCGATAAGGATGCAAAAGCAAGTGTAACAAGGGAATGGGATTTTCTAGGAAGACAGCCAACTAAGACAGTAGAAGTGAAGACCAAATTCTGGTGTGAAGCTCTGCAATCCTTTCATTCCGTTATATTTATCTAAAAAGGTTCAAAAGAATCAATATAACACTAGCTGCTTAGCAAGCAGGACTATCCTACTAGGAAATCCTAGGATATTTGACCATCCTAGGGTAAGGATGCTGCTGGTAATTTCCTGCACTTCTTGTCCTGTATCTAATGATTCACTTCCCCACCTGAAAAGGATACAGGTCTAAAACAAGTATCTGGACCATGAATAAGCACCAGGAGGGTTTGCATGATTCCTTAGTGCCTTGTGCTCAGATAACAAATAACTGGCAAAGAACAGCACATAAAGAAAGAGAAGGGAAACCAACACGGGGTGGCATCTTATAGTGGGGCTGTATTTTGGAACCAGGCAGGTAGACACTGTTAAACTGGAAGACTGCTCAACTAAATTATGATGGACATTGAATTGGCTCCCTTCCCATCTACCACGGAGGGGACAGGTCCCTTCCTGCTTCTCTGATCCCAGCTGAGAGAGAGACAAGGTACCTTGCTGAAGACATCCAGTAAAGAAGTCTGTTATTTTTTCAGCTAAAAACTCAAAAGAAGGTGCATGCTTTACAAGTGCCAGTTGCACTACTGAACTTTGTGAAAGGCTTGCTTGAAACTACATAAAACACCAACTTCAGCCCAGATAAAATATCAGCTCTTCAGCACTTACTCCTAAAGCTTGTACAGCTGGGACTTTGACCCTAGTGGAGCAGATGGTGTGGATTGCTTAGCATATACTTCCAGGATCCATGAAAATGAAAAGCACACTATCACATGAACTTCTTTATTATTACTCCCTGCAGCATCAGTGGTTGGTTAAGGAGAAAAAAAAGACCTAAATATTCATATTTTCTAGACATTTTAGAGGTGTCCTAGAATATACACTGCAGACTATAAAACCATTCTTCACATTTGATGAATACACTTAAAAGTGACCATCTGGAAATTATCAAGATTCACAGGAACTAGAAAATATATACACAGTGTGGTTTCATTACTCCCCACACTCCCACACCAACTCCCATATTTAGAAAGTCAGAACTGCTCATTTATTTATTTTTAAAATTCTTGAGTAGATTAAACTCTTAGAGAGAATGACTAGAAGAAGAATATAATGAACCAAACCAGACAATAGGGCTTTTCTACTCTTGGCCATCTCCTCCCCCTTCCAGTACCATGTCCCTATTACACAAACAAATGCCACTGGTCCCCATGCACTGGGTACAGGCTCTCTCACAAGACACCACCATCCCCAGTGAGCTCAGTCTAACACTTGCCCATGCAACTCAAACAATCTGTGGCCTAATGAAGGCTCTTCTTTTTCTCCCTCTAATTATCACATCTTTATTGACATGCATTGGGAGGCACGACTCAACCTCCCCGCTCCAGCACTCTCCTAAACTTTTCTTTCTTTCTGGTGAGGTTTACAAAATGCCTGGTACTATTGCAAAACAGCAGCTAAGCCAGTGAAAAGTATAATTTCAGTTTGGGGCTGTCTTTTACTGGAATAAAAAAAAAGACCAACAGTTTTCACACAATTACTTTAAGCCTGCAGGGATTGATTCATTAAAAAATAACTTTGTGGATTCCATGGTTTGATGCCAGTAGAATCATTAAAATAATGTGTCTTATATTTCTTAATATGAGAATTCTCATTAACATGATACATCCACTATTACCATATTCATCTCAAATTCGGTGCCAACAATTTCCAGAGTGACTTCCCATATAAAAGGGGTGATTGGAGAACTAATAATTGAAACAGACATTAAAAAAGACAGTTTGATTATTAATAACCAACCTGGGCACCTTCCTAGGGCAGTTTAAGTATGAATTGATTTTCTACCTGTAATATCTATTTTTCTATGAAACTTTGAAAATAAATCAAGAAAAGCCAAAACAGTTACAGTAGGTCCAAGTGTATGAAAAAAGTTTCTTTCTACTTTTATTTTACTCTTTAAAGGAAGACTGAGTATTTCAGGTAGTGTACACAGAGTAGCTTTGCTTAAGATGCTGTCTCAAGGTTCTGTAAATTTTTAACAGTGCCCTTTATAAATGTTTCAGGGCTATAGAAATGAGACAGGCCTATAAGAAGTTTAATGGGTCCCTGTTTAGCCATTTGTAATGGGGATTTAACTGCTTTGTTTGTGAGCTTCAGCCAAGAAAACAGATTACCTTCATCAAGTACTAATACTCCAGAGTCAATCTAAACTCTGCTCAGCTATGGAAAGGTATCATGGGATGTCAATAAGTATTATAAACACTAATCCACCAAACCTGTCAGCTGCTTTATAAAAAAATTATATCTAAATTCAAGCTCCGAGTTCAATACTGCTCTTCCATGTCCAAAGCCTTTTAAAAAATTGTGATGGATCATCAGGGGCACATTTCAAAACATTCCAGTCATAATTGAAACCCTTGCAGGGAAAGTGATATTCTCTGAGCACTAGCAAAATAAAGGCTTGTATTAAAGATTAAGTAAAATAAAAATTTTAAGGCCTCCAAAATGACATCATATCCACCATTTCCATTGGAACAACTTCCTCCCCATATTTGATGAGTCCAGCTCACAGGAATGAAGCTGTTGCCAGCAGACTGTAGAACCACTGCTCAGCTCAGCCAGAGCATGCAAGTCCAGCCAGGATTTATTGAAATCATTTCCTGGGAGCTCCCTTGACTTTGCCACAGTTAAAACTTAAACAGGACATAGGAGTCAAGAACAAAAGTCTGCCTCAGCCTCCTCTCCAGATTTACTTGCACAAGGACAAAGAGACTGTGCTTGGCTCCTCCACACCCTGGCAGAGCCAGAGCTGGCTGCCAGGAGAGGTGGTGCAGGATGCACTCAGAGCCAGTGTTTCAGAGGGGAGAGTGGGACAGAAACCCAGGAGCAGCAGAAGCGAAGCCAGTGTCATTCACAGGATTCTTCCAGCAGCAATCACATCACCTCTACTTTTGCCTTGTGGACTACAAACTGCTGTTTCTCCTTCAAAAGTTGTTTGTCCTTAAACCAAGCAGAGGAATGGTTTGTAGCCAGCAATCTTATCTTTCACTAGCACAGCTAATCCATTTGGGATGAGAGAGGAGCTCTGGGCTGGGCAGCAAGCTGCTGCACAACCTCTGCCAGCCAGGACTGCTCCTGGCAGAAGGCACCATGGGCACCCTTTGCCGAGGTGCTGCTGGGGCACTGGCTCATCCTGTCAAGAAGCTGAGCAACGTGATCCAGCAAAACACTCGTGGGTCTGCTCAGCTAACGCTGTTTTCTCGTTGACTTTAGACAGCAAACATGTCTCAGCAGTCTTTTAGACCAGGGACAACACCACAGTGCTTTGGAAGATGGAGCCCAGCCAAAGAAACTCTGCAGTGCTGCTGCCTGACACACAAGCAGAAATTTCCTTTCTTCAGAGGTTTCAATCTGGTAACCTCCTATGATCATTTAAAAAAAAAAAAAAAAAGAAAGAAAAATGAGGGAAGTAATATCTTATGGGCTTTGTCCTTCAGTTCCATCTCTTTGCCAAAAGCAATTATTTACTAAATATTTGTAATGGGATTGTCATTTTCCTGAAACAAACTGTTCTAAAAAAGTTTGGGAAGCTATAGCAGGCTGCTGTAATATAACTGTCGTACTTACTGCATTTTGTGTGCTTGATCGTAAATATTCCTATGAGGAGGAATGTTTAGTGAAGGAAAAATCATAAGAGTTATATATGATTGGCATATGGAAAATATAAACAGAACACTATTTGCATAAGGGTACATTAGGAGAATTTCTTTTATGTTTATTCAACAAATGTTTCCTAAAAGGTTTTCCTCCAAACCAAGCAATTTAATTTTCTTTTTAATGTTATTCTCAGTGGTTATAAACTTAATTAGCTTCTTAAGCTTCACATTTATTTGCATTTGAGATAAATGTAATCTCTTCTTGGTATAACTTTTTGAAATCAAAATATGGACTAAAAAGGTGCAAGTTTGATTAGTGGAACAGATACTGTAGCAAGTAATCATGGCAATGAGATGTTAATTGGTGTCTGGGTGGTTCTATTCATAGCAACAATAGGCCGTAATAACACCCGGTGTCCTCTACTGTTCAACAGTATTTTGCCTTCTCATTTATCATACTGACAATTATATTGTTCTCAAATTTCCTGCCTGTCTTAACAACAGAAAGGTATATAAAATGAGTCAGGCATCTGTGATTTTTTTGAGGCAGATGAAATAAGAAGGAATGTGCTGTAGTTTAACTCCTGTTTCTTTCTGGAAGTTAGCAGCCTGGAACAAGTCTAATATTTTTTCCACAAATACATTTTAAAATAATTTTTAAAAATGCATTTGGGTGGGTTTTTTTCCTCTCTTGAAAGATTCTGCTCCATGTATATCCCCTAACAGACCTAGGGCTTGCAGTGGTACTTCACCCAAGAGCAAAGGGATCATGATTTGTCCCAGGAACAGTCCTACTCCCCTTCAAAACACACAGCAAAGGACAACATTTAGGGCTTGACACAAAATCTTCATCCACCAGCCTAATTGCTACTACTTTTGTTTCTCTCTGGCTCTATTCTCCACCTCCATCCCATTTTCTTCATTTGAGCAGAAAGATTTTCACTGTTGTTTCTCTGGTTAGAAACTCAACTAGTATGACTCCTAAATGTAGTTGATTTTCAATTAGATGTCCAATCATCATCCATGCCTTAAAGCTTAAGCACATAGGCAGAACAGGTATCCATGCTTGATTTCTGCCCAGTTTTGTGGGTCCAACAGCAACATCATTCATTCCCAGTGGTCCCAGGAGCATAGGAGGAAACATTTGCCCATGGGTTCATGTGAGCAGACAGGTCAAATCATAGACAGGGCTCTGAGAGGGACAGAAAGGGCAGGATGAAGAAATCCAAGAGCCCAGGAAAAAAGCACTCATGCTGCAGTTGCTCCTTCATTGATTTTGCATACTTTAAATTTTCACTCATTATTTTAAAGTGAATGTTACTTCCTTCTTTCTCTACCTCCACTTCCATCTGCAGAGTTTCCAATTATGTGGTCAAACTTATGCTCAATTGCCTTTAATTTCTAGTTTCCCTTGCCTGATCTTTGCACTATTTATCCCAAAAATGCAGATTTCTCCATTTAGGTAATTTCATTTCATTGATAGTTCTGTTTTTCTCTTCCTAGCAGAAATCTGGGATTCACATTAACTTACCTTCCTTGCCATTTTCTGCTAATAGCATTTCCCTCAGTAAGCCACCCATACTTGTGGGTCAGGAGCCTTTCCCATTTCCCCTCAGAATTTTGCTATTTGATTCATCTGAACATCTGCTAATTTTGAGTGTTACTTCATGGATAGCAAGAGTCATAGGAAAACCCAGCAAGTTACTGAAATCCAGAAAAACACATATTTGGGAGAGAAAAAGGACAGCCTTGCAGCTTATTTGAAGTTTATGAAACAAAATTCAGCTTCACATTTAAGAAAAGAATAACCTACTTTATGCTCTAACATGCACAGTGCTTGCTTAAGACATGCAGACCATGAAATTATACTATGGACTGTGTTAGAAACTCAGTGATGAAACTCTAAGTTCCTTTTCTTTTTAATGGGACATGTCATTTTGTTGGATTTAAATATGTACTTGCCAAAGACCCCTAAAACCCACATTATGTTCCAATTACAATGAAGTTCTGCTTTCATTCCATACACAGTAAGATACACCCAGTGCATTAACTGGCCCATTCTCAATCTACCTTATTGACTGCCAGACAGGGAAAATGAAATTGCAATGGAAAAGAAGTAGGAGAGGAGAGAACTCATGCCAAAAAATTTTGAGTAGCAGATGAAGTCTGCTAATCAAGAACTCTGTAAGTTGCCCTTCCAGTTTACTGCATGGCATAATTCACAAACTCTTCCCACAAACACTCTGAAGTACTGTCCCGAAAAAAATAAACAACCCTATGTAGATAAATGAGAGTTCCTGCACAGAGGTCCAGTAGCAAGACACCGATGCCTCTATCAGAAAAGCAGCTTTCAGTGCTGCTAGAAGGATCAAGCCCAGTGACAGTTCCTCCCCTTAACACTGTTATTACTCTGCAGTTTAGAAAAAAAAAAGGTGGAGGATAAACAGGGTTTAGATATTTTTCTCCAACTTGTATAGGAAGGAGCCGTACTCTCCTCATAGCTCAGCTCTAACATATTCCAAACCCAGTGTCACCCAGAACATATAAACCCCTTAATCTCCTAAAATAAAGGAACAATTGACCTAAAGTAGTTTTCATCACTTCTGTGAACTGCCTGGAAGCAAACAACTGCAGCATGTAAAATAGGCTCCTGATCCTCTGAAATTGATTAACTAAAACAATTACAATCAATTAACACTCTTCAAAGTGTTTCTGCAATCCAAAGAATAAAATCAGCCAGGTGACCTTTAGCATTAAGAGATGCCAGAACATTTACATATTAAGTTCGTATTTAAAAAAAGAAAACAACCCTCTATTACTCCAAGCCCTGATCCTAACCTGATGTGAATAAATAAACCTGAATATATTGAAACAACAGGGAGTTCAGAAGCTTCAACCAGCTGAGAACGGAGCACTCCAGACGCCTCAAAAGTGCCTCAAAGGAATAACTAAGTATTTAATATAAAAACAGTGAAAAATGAGACACTGAACTACAATTGCACTGTGCAAAAATGTGGAAAAAATAGCATGTAAATATTGTAAGATCACAAAAAGATACACAACAGGATCAGCTTCTATACACACAACACTAACTTTCCCCATCAGAAAACCTTAAGAGTAGGCAGATTTCCTTCATTTTAAGGAATGTGAATTAATCTTAACTTCTTCCATATAAGCAATTTCTGAATATTTTCACACACACATTCAGACTGAAGTGATCAGATTGATTACAGTTGCTCCCAAGAGCTGTCTTACTGCTCTTCCCTGATGACCTCTGTTGATAAATGTGCTGACTAAATTTAATCTAAGTTTTTTCAGTTTACTAAAATCAAGTTTCTTAGTAGTTTAGCACAGACTTTTCTCAATACCAAAAAGCTAATTTTTTAAACTTGTTTCAAAAATACCTCCTTTCAGAATAGTATAGCCAGTTTTAGAAATTTAACACACACTGAGTTCTCTTAAATACTATCCAACAAATACTGTTTTCACTTGCTTCTAAATTTTGTATACACTGCACAAGAGATTATAAAGGAGCCAGTGAGTTATTTCACAGTTGCCAAGGCTCTCATGTCCATCCCATCACTGCAGAATACAAATTCCCTCATAATTTATATTTATGTGACTGATTATACAAGGCACCAGGATCTAAAAGTTATTCAGTTATTAACAATTTAAAAGTCTGGCCTAACTCACTGGTGAGAGGCCGAAGCAAAGACACCTGCCAGAACAGAAAGTGTTTTACATGCAGATTTCTGTGACATTTTCAGCATTAAGGTGGAAGAAAAAAACACGGAGTTGTTTTTGTTCATGTACTGAAAGGTATTGTTTGACTATGTCTAAATCTTGCAGAGCCACACCAGGGAATTTTACCTCAGATGTTGCATTGCTTGTCATTTACAGCAGTGAATATTGCAGATTCATTAGAAAGAGGGCTAAAGAAAAAACCTGAAAGTAATCACTTCCCACTGGTTGGATCACAATGACCAATTTTACCGTCTCTTGCATGTCTGGTAACCTCCAAGATACGAGTATCAGCTCTCATTAGCTATTTATGAAAAATGAAACTTTCTCCAGGATTATAACAATATAGAACACATTTCATCACTTCCTTGGAGAAAAGGGCATTTGTGGTCTTGGAATGTGAACAGTAGGAAAGACTTGCCTAGCTCAATCTCATTTTATTTAAAAGAGTGTTGGAATTGAAAGGTATAGTGTAACACAGGAAGAGTGATTCTGATTGCACACTGTCTCCAAAAATTAAGCATTTCATTCTGGCTAAGATATATAATCTCTTCCAAGACTTATGAGAGAGTCTTTGATTGTGAAGAGGCAGGGCTGAATCAACACTGTTTCACTAGAGGCTTCTGTATCTGTAGATTAGACAATACTTGTTCACAGTATAGTGGCAAAAGTACCACTATGGCTCAGAGGATTAATATGTCAGTGCTGGCTGAAAAGACGCTCATTTCTGTTCCATTCCTACATTTAAAACTGAGGGCCTCAAAAATAGGATCTGCTGCTTTCCAGTTGTTTTCTGTCTGTCTTTGGGCATATAGTAAGGATTTACCCAAGGTATGTGTCATATTTCATACCTACGTAAGCATATCACCTACTTACAGGCCAGTGATGCCTTACATCAGCAGCATTTATCTGTAACCAGCAGGAACCAGCGCATCCCTGTAAATGCTTCAGCTATCCTAGAGAGATGATTGCTGGCGCCTTCTCTCACCCGGGAGTCGACAGTTCCAGCCTGGTAAGGACGTCCCACAATGCTAGTCTTGGCCTTCTTGATGCAGCCAAGAAGTGGGATCCCTTTCCTAAGAGCACAAAGGGAAGAATGTGTCCCTGCTCGCAGGATGGAGGAGGAGGTGGAGGGCGCTGGGTTCTGCACGTGGAGTGGCCTGAGGCAGGCAGCATGGGTCCCAGCCACAGAAAGGCACTCAAAGTTCAGGAGTCAACTGAGGGTCAATGCAGAGTCTAAAATACATTGCACTCTGCAAGAACCAGTTTCTATGCTGGGGCCAAAGAGGAGAACAAAGCTACAGTAACCAAGATCAATTTACTGTGAGTGAGGTATTCACAAGGGAGAAGGGATTGTAGTAATGTGCATTAATAAGCTACAAGTATCTTATTAAACTAAGCCTCCCCCAACTGCCCCTTTGTAGTCAAGCCATCCAGCTCTTGCACTTAATACCAACCAAGTTGCCTAAATATGACCTTTTATTAGTTTAAAATCTCTTTCAAAGTATCACAAATACACGATGAGAGAAATACACAGGCTGCAAACAGGGCTGAACAAGGAGAATGGTGGATCTGCCACTTCCCCAAAGTATGTGACATATTCAATAAATCCACTGTTTACAGACCGAAGGTGCGAAATGCCAGATCTCTTCTTCTCCTTAAGGGATAGGAGCATAATCTGCTAAAAGACCGATTGATCTAGTATTTGGATGTGATCAGTGTAGTTATACTGCAAAGGCAGAAGGGATACATGTGCATGAAGTTCACGGAAGGAAAAGCTTATGAACCACTCTTCAAGTGCTACAAAAGGTTCTGGCCATGTGAAGACTGAATATCTACAATATAGTATTTGTCTATATCTCAGCAGAGATATACTAAAAGCTCCACCTGGAACATTTCACACTTGCAAAATAAGCTCTTAAAAACATTTCTCATAAGATTTAAAATGTACAAAAATTACTTATCCCACAGGAAAAAAAAATGGGTTTATGCCATTGCCTACATATTTAGTCTTGTTCCCAATACTGTTAGACAATTTTATCCATTTTAGCAACATATGATTTAGTAACCCTTACTCTATAAGGAGATAAAAATAAATTAATAATGGTCTAGAAAACTGTCATTGAAGATTCATCCTAGAGCTTTAAAATTAGTGATCAAATTTTGTATAGAACATGTATCCCTTTCTATTACAGAAGGACCTCTATTAAAGAAAATATAAGCCCTTATGTTTCCAATATTTGCTTAAATTTGTGACCAAACATGAAAGTATTCCTGATCTCTCCTCAGAGTTAAAATTACTTGTGTTGAAGTTCAAACCCCACTCAATTAGAAGAAATATTTCAATTAGTGCACAAAGAAATGTCAGCAAGATTAATGGCAAGGAAGTACTAAAGATTTGTCATCAGCTTATCACTGCTCACAGTGCCTGTCTCCACACCTCATGTCACTGACTGTCCAGTTTGCATCTTAAACTGCCTCTGCCTTTTTCAGTAAGTTAAAAAAGACACTTCCATGGTAAAACTCTTTCTGTCATTATCTTCCTTAGTAATTACTGAAACTAACCTTACTCTATACACATGCGCACATGTTTGGCACTCATGTTAACCTGAAAAGGATAAGGTGCAAGACCCTGTATGTGCTTTTTTGTTTGCATAGCATCACTTTAAAAAAGGCTGAAAAATTATTTCCAGAGAGAATATTCTACTACATTTGACACACCTTTTGTAAGCTAAGTTTTCCATGTTAGCTACAACTATGACAATGAGGTTCCTTGAATTGCAATAAAATTTCCTGTCGTTACTGGCACTTAATGTGATGCAATTTGATGCAGTGCACACTTCTTTTGTCCTAAGCATGCACATGCTTAAGCTGCACTAAACACAGAGGAAAGCTGCAGTGAACCTTACAGCCTCACTGTGGTAATAGATAGATAAATTCTGCCACTTCAGCATTGAGCTGGATATTACCCACAGAACTGCCGCTCCAACCTCAGGTCTTGGAGGCTGCATTACATTCCCACGTGCCTTCCAGCACTTGCCCTCGCTACCACCTCATTTCAAAATAAACTATGCCATCTAGAAAGGCAGTAGACCCAAATTGGCTTCTCACACTGGTAATTCTTAGTACCAGTTCCTGGGGAAAGGAAACCTTCAGAGGAGAGAAGTAAAAGCCCTTTGTCATCTTTGGGATGAGGAATGCGCAGAGAAGTTGCAGAGCAGTACTCCCTTCCTCTCTCTGGGCAGTTCATGTTCTAGGCCACTCCTCTACCTCCTCCAGTCACCACAACAGTTCATAACAGATGACAGACTAAAATATTTATAGTTTTAACTAATTTATACTCTGCAGTTGCATATGTCATATATTTTATGCAGTAAGGCACTTTGAAGTAAAAATTAACATTTGACAGGGCCAGAGCTGCTGAAGTGACATGAGGAAAAGCAGAGTTTCCTCAGCAAATCTAATTCAAGCTTCCACAACTTTTAGACAAAAATTTCTCAAACTGATGGTATATTCCAGTGTCCTAAAACTCAGAGTGCCTCAAGAAAAATTATTCATTCTAAAAGACATTTACATGCTATAAAAACACATTACTTTTGCTAACATAAGAGTACAATCAGCTGCTTCACCTCCAAGCACTTCACTAACGAAGACATCTTAGAGTGTTTGAAGCTCTTACAACAAAACACTCTGCCAACACAGAATGCCCCAATTTTCACCTTCTGGAGAGAAAATCAGGTCATCAAATCAACTTCTGAAGAGGATCTCAGCTGTGGGAAAGACCGTCCTCATACCTATAGCGTGGAAAAGGCAAGGATCTGGAGTCAAGAAGACTTCAGGGAAGATCCAGCCTGAAGGATGCCGCAGCACAGCCCAGGGGCTCCTGCGCCCACTGCCCCACTCTGACCCTCTGCCCTGGCAGCAGGGACAGAGCCAGCAGAAAGGGTCCCATTTAGTCTCCTCTGAAGCTGTTCCACTAGAAGAGCTGCTGCATGGGAGTTTTGTATCTTTTATGGATGAGGATAGAGCAGAGTGTGGAGTACGTTGTCGGAGGTCTGTGTTTGCCCACATAATTCAGCTGTTTAGCACCTACTGAATCCATCCAAAGCAGTCATGCTTATGAAAAGTAGACAAAATTGCAGCATGTTACATCTCCTGCCTCATGCGACTGAGATCAGTCCTACCAAGTGAACTACAAAAACAAAACCTAAATGGTTGCTTTGCATCTATAAAAAACTTTTTTATTTCATAATAGATAAACTAAATGCTTCTTGAATAAAGAAAAATATGAAAAAACAATCTATTGCTAGTTAAACCCAATATATAAAATTATGTTGGAATAAAGGCTATCACTTTTAATAAACCCAGAGTAGCTGTAATAAGCACATATATTTCTGATAATCTCCATGAATGAATAATATGCAATAAAAAATTTAAAGAACTTGTTTTTCCATAGAAAGCTCTATACTATTTGCCATCAACTACACACTTGATTCAGATAAGTCAAAGAAGTTTTCATTATATGAATAAATTGACAATTTTTTCAGCACCTGTATAATAATGCCATGTAAATTACAGGCACTAAATAGAAAACACTACAAGGAACAGTGATGGTATCATATACCATAATTCCAACAGCTCCTAAATTGGGAAACAAAGGATAATCTATATTTTCTGGATTCCAATCTACTAAGATCATAATGTTATAAAGGTTTTGCAACTATTGCCTAAGATACAATTTTAAATTCTAAACTGCTCACATTTTTAGTTTGGAATTCACCTCATTCATTGAAATGTTACCTCAGTATCTATTAAGGTTTTGCCTTGAGCAAGGAATTATTGGGCTTTTTGTTTTATTTTGTTTTTTCATTTTTACATTTAAAAGCTGTCTGCTTCTAAAATGAAGCTATTTAATCCCTTGTCATCACATGGTCATAAAAATTGCAGGCAGACAGAAGTTAGCAGTGGCTGCTTCACAGGCCCCACAGCAATGCATGGTAACAGATTTTCAAAGCAGTTCAAAGAGTCCAGTTTCCATCTGTGTTTGGTGAAGGGTGCAAAAACCTTGGGGCCATCTGAAAACTCTGCTTCATCTCTAACACTTGGAATAACAAAGGTGTTATTTTTCAAAGCCACAGTCTCCCCTCCTGGGGTGGCTCTGCAGATACAGTTCAGGGAAGGTGGGAAACTTCAGAGTAGATATTCTCCTTCTAGACTTTGCCTCCTTCAGGGAGTTCTTTTGAGGATGGCACAATGGTGGCCTATATAACATGGGTTACTGCCAGCAGAGGCCAACAGTTAATGAACCCTATAGACAAATTCATTCTTCTGATTTCAGTACAAAAATCTACAGGAAAACAGCCTCGATGCTCCCCCTACACACCCTTCTCTTCAAGCCCAGGAGTGTTATTTGATCAAAAGAAAGTAGAGGGTGCTCTACACCCATTGTACAACCCAAAATCATGCAGTGCAACTCAGGTATCCCTTGCATGCAGCTAAGCCTGCTCACAAAACAAAACCATGTGAAAGAAACAAGAAAGAGGATGATCAGTTTGCTTTCCTCTTGATAAATAGCCAGTTGCTAATCTGCACCTCATTGTCATACACAGGGCAAGTGTTTTTCTGATGTTTATTTCCACTATGCAGCTGTACAAAGTCTAAAAAAAAAAGGAAAAGGAAAAAAATCCCAACAACTTGTGAGTTATTTGCTAGGCATTGTGTATAATATTCCTCTATTAACTATTTGTTATTGCATTTCTTGTGCCCTGGTATCACGCAAACACATACCAGAACAGAGACAGGGAGAACAAGCTGACCAGAAAATACCAGTATAACCATGGCAAAAGGTTCTATCAGGCAAAAGAGCCTGATAATCCCTTGAATTCTCTCTAAAGGAAGGTTCTGGCCAATAACGTCTTTTGAAATAAAAAAATCTGTCTAGATGTTCACTTACATTCAAATCAAAGCTTCAGTATATTCACACTAACTTTAATAGGCATTGATCCAGCTCACTTCAAGCCTAGCCAATGTGTTTGTGGCCAGGATAATTTCATGACACTGACAGGAGCGTACGCCTATTTAATGCAGTATTTCGGTTAAAGTCAGATTTTAGACTTTTTTAAAATCAGCTGGGTGAATGGTTTTGACTTCTGCAGTCTTCTGGTATGCATGCCTTAAAATATACAACCTCAAGAGAAATTGCTTGATTTTCAAATATGTATTTTCCCCTAGGTTAACTTATTTGGTGATAATCTACTACAGCAAGACCTTCTGACAGTTTCAAAGTTAACCTTCTTGACTAGCTCAGCTTCTGAAACTGGATACATCTTCAATATGCCCTCTGATACTTCCACCAGGACTCTTTTGTCCCTCTCCTGAAGACAACATCATCATTTTCTAGCCCTTTTGCATTAGTGTTATGCAAATCATTCCAGTGGAAATAAACCAACACAAAATCAGCATGAAGGAGCTCTGTTCCAAGGTCCCTGCCTCTGCAGCGCTGGGACTGGTGAGTGGGAGAGCAGAGGATGGTTCATTTTGGGGAGGAGGTGTAATGCACCATCTGCTCCCACTGCTGGTAGGAATCAAAGTGGAAGAGAGCACAACCACTGTACACTCACACCACCTTTCCAAGAGCTTACTGCTTATTTTCCACATTTTAATGAAATTCCATGCCTACCACGGCCCACAGGGTTCCACGTTTATTCACAGGCATTTCTTTCTTTGTTGCAAGGCTCCAGGCTTCCTCTCTTTGTTCAAAGCTTCTCTCTCAGGGCAATCTCTACCCTGGTTCCCATCATGTTGCTTCCTCTTTGACATCATTGTAGGCAACAGTCGGGAAAAAGGTTAGTCTTTAATCTCATAGTAAAGATATATTCCTTTGAGATCAAGTATTATTTCTTCATAGTTTTATCATTACCTCTATGCCTTGACTAATGTTTAAATCAGAGTTGGAAGGATCAAGTTCCAAACCAAAAAATAGTTGCTTCCTTTCCATTTGTGTTTTGTTGTCTTTATATTAATTACTCTATTGTTCTGAATAATTTAAAATTGAAATGCAGTGAGCTGTGGGTTATATTAATTCTGATCTCTGAATAAAGATGGTTGGTTTTGGCAGAAGACTTTCCAAGGCACTGGAAGGTTTAGAAGGCACATGGAGGATGGCAAGACTTTGCTAGCCAGAAGGTAGGGCTATTCTTTCTGCTTTTCTAGAACTCCTTGGTGTTATGGTGCATACTGTTTGATGTATAGGAATTGCTGGGGAATGGGGAGCAGAGACATTTTTGGTGGGAAGGGGAGCACTTTGAAGTCATGCATTGTTCTGTCTCTTCTAGCTCTTGCACACTTCCCATCACCATGGTAACTGCCTGCTTTAGTGAGAGAAGAAACCTGCTTGGAATTTGTTTTTGAGAGTCATGCAAGTACTGTTACAACAATGGTTTCTGACTAAATTATTAATCTCATGTCATCATCAAGTTTAGGTAAACTATGCAAACTTGCAGCAGCTGAGGAGTGAACCCCGACAAAGATTTTTGCACCATGTACAGGTTGAAAGCAAGCCATTGTTTCAAACATCACAATAAAATAATATGTATTAATCTATAGAACATTTGCTTGCCTTTTGTATCTTGTGCTTTTATCTACCAACAATAGCTAGACCTGAAAATTGGCATTTAAAGTTTAAATCTACAGCTTGTCAAAAAATATTGTTAGGGCATTGCAATCATTGCTTTCTTTGCTTCCAATATATTCTCCAAACATGTTATCTGTTATAATATATTATATATTTGAACACATAGACTCCAGATTTGCTTTGTAGTTGTAAATAAATAGTTGAATCATATATAAGTGCTAAGAGAAGACAAAACACACTGCATTTCCTATTAAGTCTGTAAAGTGTAAGGTGACCAAGAGCTGTTATGTTCAAAACGGAAATATGATAAAAGTCAAATTGTCAGGGGTACATTGGCATGAGAACTCTTTAAACTCATCATCAAAATACTAATCCCTGCCTAGTGGCACTGCATGGTCTTAGAACTGATGCTTTAAACTCATTTTTCACCAGATGGTACACCTAAAATTCAACTCAATCAAAAAAAAATGTTTGTGACCCTATCACAGTGCTTCGTGTAACACAGACAACTCTGCCAAGCATTTACCAAATCCAGACTAGCACCTACATAAAAATCCAACTCACACTGCAAATTTTAGAAAATTCGTGCGCAGGGAGATGCTCCTGCTGTATTTTTGTGATACAGCTACAGTATCACACTGAGTTGGCAGGAAAAAAAAAGGTAACAGTTCATGCTGTCTTTCGCATTGTGTTACTAGGTATCAGCATGAAAGTATGAAAACAACTTTTTTTAAGGTGCGCCATCTACTAGGCGAAGAATTTTCTGTATGTTGCGACAGCTGTACATATGACAGTACAGTGTCTCCACACGTTAAGCCTCTAGACATTTCTGTTAAAACAAACAAAACCAAACCACCCCGCTCCACATTCCTCTTGATGCCTCTTACAGCACAAAAGGTGAAAGTTCTGAAGTGAATAGGCTTGGCATAATTCATGCATATGTAACATAGCATATACCCAAGCATAAAGGAGCATCCATATCTTACACTGAGCCATTATCATATGGGCAGCACCAACACAACGGACACTACAGACCAAACTGGAAATGCATAAATTGAGAAGTCAGGCCTTCACCTTTTACACAAAGTCACTGGGCCTTTCTTATGCAAAATTACACATGATTTAGCTTAATTCAGATGTCTGCCCAGCAACTGGCTTGAGACTGAAGCCCACACAGGCAAATGCTTTCACAAAATCCGGCGAGTCTTTTCCAGGTCCTCCGCCTATGGTAGCTGCAGCTCACACAGGCAGGGCTGAGCTGTTTGTAGTTATGTAGCTGACAATACCTGGATGGTGACAGCCATCAGCAAACTCAGTCTGTGATGCCAAATCCTCAAACTGTTGGTCCATATTGAGCTTAACACCAAAGATACTCAGCTAGTAATACTAAGGAATTTACCTATTAGTCCCTCAGTCATGTATATAAAATTACTTCATTGCAGGCATGATTTTAACTTAATTACCAGTGTTAAATTGAGGCAAGAAGGCCAAGATATCTCTACTGAAAACTTTTCTCCCCTCTAAACCCAACTCCCAATTACTAGGGAGCAAACTAAAGATTTTTAATTAGTAAGAAAGGCAGCTACACATTAATAACAACTTAAATAGTCTCTTGAAGGAGATAGGTTTCCCCACAATGCAGAAAAACAATAAAATTAGTATTTAGCCAGTATTCACATTTCCTCCTTAGTGCATTTCCTTACAATTTGCAATGTACAAAGCAGTAAAACGAAGCATAGTAAAATTTGACCCTAATAACTAAGCATAGGGAAAACATTCAGAACACTTTAAAGTGAGACTACTGGTTGTAACACAAACACAGGTCCATTCATTCATTACAAAATACTGTATTGTACAAAATATTGTACAAAATACAACAATATAAGTAGTAATTTATAATCAAGTGAATCACAAAAAAAAAATCTTTTCTCAGCTTTTTACTTGAATAAACTTCTTGCATAGCCACGTGTGGCATAATTTGATCAGAATGGATTAAAGTGCATAGTGGGTTTGTTTATGACCGTTTCTTTTCTCCATGGATTACAACTTCATCACTCAATAAAGGGCAATCCCTTTAAAACAGACTACTTATACATCTTAGGCCCATTTCCATTAGATACATAAATTAGGATCTAGGTATAGCTTAGTCTTTGTGATAAAGCACACAGACTCAGACCTAGAGATTCAGGTGGACGGATTATACCTAAATTTCAGTCTCCAAACATCCTCAAATCTGTCATTTGGGGCATTTTCTCGATGGTTTTTGCATCCACTGCTCAGGGCACACAGAGGCAAGGACTGTCTCCCCTACACTCAGGCGAGTGGTGGTTTCCTGTGTCCTGCCTGGAGCAGTCACTAAACTGGAGGAGCAAACGGGAGCCCAGGTGTGCCTGCAGCAGAGGCTGAGCCGTGCTGCGGCTCATCCCAAGCCACCCAGCCAAGGTCAGCCATGCACGGGCTTGTGTCCAGGCAGGGGCACAGAGTGCAGGGCATGGGCAGGGCAGTGCCTGCAGGTGACTGCAGAGAACAAGAGGCCTTCACCAGTCGTCAGCCAGAAACATTTAAACATTTTCAGCAAGGGAGCTACCCTGCCCATCACACATGATTTTGGCTGCAAGGATGATTATTGCAGCCTTTCAGCAAAGATTAATCAGTTTTCCTGGAAGCCATCACTATTAGAGATTAACATACAGAGGTGGGAGTTGTTTTCACCAGGCCACAGTAAATTTTAATTGGCTATCGCTAGCCTAGATATGAATGAAAACAATCCTCACAAAAAGATGCACTTACATTAAATGCATCACTTTGCCTTGATTTGGGAAATTAATTTATCTCTATTTTCTGTTTCAGCAGAGTAGTCTAAAGGGAAGACTTTGTACTTGGCTGCTAGATATTCCCATCCCGCTCAAATGAACTCAAAAATCTGGTTTCCATCCATGCCATGAGAAGATCAGCTAAAGCAGATTTAACTGATTAGCAAAACACCCCATCTGGTAGGAGAGCTCCATGCATGTCCTTCATGCACCAACATCTGATGCTCCCAACCGGGAGCCTTATGGCCCAAACTCTGCAGTGCTGCTGGAGAGCTGCAGAGGGACGCACCCCCTGACCAAAGACAGGGGCTGCACTAAGCTTGTCTCAACCTGAGCTTTTCTGTGCTTGCTTTAGTAACCATAAGCAGACTGCTGAAGTTATGCTTCTATCTGCCCCAGCAAGAGAGAAACAACATTGATTTGACCAGTCTGCCTTTCTCAAGGGGAGTGCAAGTGAATGCCACAGACCTTCATTTAAAGCATCAGCACAGACCTCTTACAGTCACAGGATCCTCGACTGGATGGACCTGTGGTGTTTCCCAGTACATTTAATTCCACTAAAAATAATAATCCCCTGTAATAGGCTCATGGCTTGAGCTAGAACCATTAATCTGACTCCCCTCTCCCTACCTTAATTCTGACCAGCAGTCAGGGAATCTCCATCCTTCCCCATCCCTGAGCTACACATTGTGTCAACAGGAATTAAGCAGGCACCTGTGATACCACCTGCTGCAATCTATTTAATTCTTTGTCACAAAACCATTTTGGTCTTCTTATAGTTCATTCAGTGAAAGAGGAGGAAGAGGGGAAGATTGGCATTTACTATCCTGGAACATAGTATGTGAAATTAATAACAAAATTAATAATAGGTCTAGTTAGAGTGGATTGATTTTGTGCAAATTTTTCTAAAGACACATCATAAAATTGTGAAAATTTAAGGGTATTAGAATATGCAAGGGCAGATGGGAGCCAAAAAACAGGAGAAAGTACTTTTCATAGAATTTTATCTCTGCATTAGCCAGCCGAAATTGTAGGCAAAGGAAAGGTACGTTTCTATTAAGGAGGAAAATTGGCTGAAAAAAATGCTTTGCTTACAAAAAAAAGGGGAAGTTTTCCATTTTTAAATGTAATATAAATCTTCATTTAACCTAGACCAACACAAGGTCCGGGGCCAAAAGTTAGTTTACAGACATTATAGTGCTTTATATACTTTCTAGGGTTTGAATCTCCAGTCAGACCATTATCAGCAGACATTTTAAGACACTAAAATGCTTTACATAAGTGTAAGAAAAATTCCTGTGAAAGAATAGGATGTAGAATTAAGAATGAGTGAGGGTTTGCAGAGTGAAAATTCCCTTTGATTTTACTAATCTATTCCAATTCTGAGTAATTTTGTAAAAAAAAAAAATAAATCAAGTATTACCAGTATTACAATTACCTGTCAGAATACAGAAGTTACTAAACCTTTTCATCATAGCTAA
Organism: Dryoscopus gambensis; assembly: GCA_013389985.1. NCBI lineage: Eukaryota > Metazoa > Chordata > Aves > Passeriformes > Malaconotidae > Dryoscopus > Dryoscopus gambensis. The sequence goes on along the minus strand of WEIT01026121.1, from coordinate 94,108 downwards.
GGAGACAGAATATTATACTTTCTTGTGTCTACCTCTTGCACTAAGCCCATCTCCACAAAGCCTGCACCCTGTCAGCAGCAACCTACTTATCTCTTAGAGCCCTTGTTAGAGCAAAAGCGAGACTCTCTCCTGAGAAAAACTAAAAGAAAGATAAAGCTCTACTTTAGGGTTGCCTCCATAGCTGATGCCTTTACATTAATTCCATGAACTCAGACTTTGCCATTTACATAACTATGATCGGATGGTCCCTACTTGGCTCCCTTCCAAGGCAGCAGAGCTTTGGGTGTCCCGTCTCTGGGACTTCAGAATCGGTTTTCGTCCATTTATAGTTTGAGCAAGTTTTCAGTCATCTCACCCCTCATGTCTTCAGTGAAGGCTTGCACTGCTTTCCATGTTTCTTGTTAAAGAATGAGCAGAAGGGCACTGGAAGGCACACAGCAAGGGTGCCCAGGTGATTCTGTGAGTGGAACTGCTCTGCTGAGTTACAGACCAATGCAGCTTCAGCTCAGCACCTTTCCAATGAATAGGGACGTTCTGATGAAGGAAAAGGTATTACTCAACAATACGCCCCTGTTAAACACTGCTGCTCTAAGCATGCATCCCTTTGGGGATTACAAGGCCTGTTTACATGGTCAGCCTGAGATGGATAAGCTGTAAATTCCAAGCAGAAACGCTGATTTTTGCTTTTTGGTGCCTGAGAAGGCTGATTTTTGATGCCAGGTAGGTTGTTCCACCCTGGTTTGTTCCATCTTTGTCTTCAGCAAGTTCTGTTGCCAGGGGGAACACTAAGGCAGTGAAACATCATTTTTGCTGTGTACAATGTGCTTTTTTAATGGTTTTATTCCATTTTGCTTATGAATCTCAGAAGCCAACTATTGATTCTACCAAGACCTTGTGAGTGAAGATTAAAGCATTCCAATGTGCTTGTCTACAGGTGTGCCATGGTGAATTATGATCTTCGCATAATTCATAGAATGAAAAAGTTGCACCAAGAAACCAACTGTTAATCAGTGTATAGGTACAGGAGATCAATCTTTGATTCGTGTATTCACAAATCCTGTTTACTTGGCCACATTAGAGAACAGACGGGTGTTCTGGAATGGATTCTTAGAAATGATGGATGTAATTGTCAAAACTGCCAAGGTCAATGTATAATGTTCAAAAAAGAACCAACTCATTTCAAGCACCTTCCATTTATCATTCATGCAATTTGACCCCCAGTTCTCTTTGTAATAACATACTATGAGGGAACAACTGCTGTGTTCATTCCTATATACTCCTGTGGACTTTCAAATATCATGCAGGTCACAGCCTTTCCAAAAGACTGAGGACATTTGTATATAACTTTTTTCCACCCTGAAATATGTGGAAGCTATTACATTAAACCTGACTTTAATCAGAGTAAGTTTGTTTCCTATAGAATTTTCATGCTGCAGTACACATTTGAAAGCAGCTTGTTCCAGAATTTCATGGTTTTTCCATTTAAGAAATGCAGATCGAGTTATAATAAGTTTTAAAAAACACACCTAAATAATTTGCTTTTCAGAACTGAGATGTCCCCTCCACTGATGATGTATCTTAGTTGCTTAACATCATGCTGTGGAATATAAGCTAAATCTAAATAATGAGGGTTAAAGAAAAACTGTCCCTGTGGACAGTTAGCTCCATAACAGCCATTTCTCTTAAATACCAGCCTTGATTACAGCCAGAATACTGAGTCAGGGGGAATGGTATGATAGTTTGCATTTGTATGTGGGTCTAAGTATCTGGAAGTAATTCAAAGTAGTTTAACTTTCATATTTAAAGAAAAAGATAAATGTAAATTTTAGCTTTTTTAGGGTTTAAATGTAGTATTTTAGAATGCCAGAATCTCTATGTTCTGGTATCACTTTTCATAAAGACAAGAGGAAGACCTATGCTTCTGTTGATTTTTGGTTACCAATGTGTACACTTTTTTTACTTTTGGAGTTTGCAGCTTTTACCACTCTATTTTCACAAGCAGTGGTACAGGTTAGTGGAGTGAACCTGAAAATAGATACCCAGCAGGTCATTTTCTCTCAGCTTAAAGAGGATAGGACTGTGTTTCACCATTGCAGAGGTTCACAATTATTTTTTAAATTGAATAGATTCATAACATACATGAATAGCATGACTTTTTTTCCCCTGGAGCATGATGATAACTAGATTGAGTTTGCTTTTTAAAAATCTAACACAACGCAGTTCCACTGAACAATTTAGAAACCATTAGAAATCTGAGGATCTGGCTCAAGAGCCATACAAGCCACTAGGCAAAACTGGATAGCAAATCAAGAGTTGGCACCAAACAGATTTATGGAGAAGGTGAAGAGGTCTGGGACCACCAGGCTCATGAACAGCTTAAATCACATGCTTTAATCCTATTGGTTTTTACAGATTCAGTAAGAAAGCTTGTGGATGTGATGAAATGCCATTTCTGCACTAAGACAGTGTTCCTGAAACAGAAGCTTAAAGAAAAAGATATTTACTAAATTTTCCCTTTTCTTCTTACATCATGATCTTTTCATGGAAAAGTAACAGGCAGTGGTGCACTTCTGTTGGGATGGTCTATTTCTCACCAATAAACAAGTTAATTTCTCCTCAAGCTCATGACATTGTAATTGAGTGGGGAGGTAATTTGCATAATTTCTTCATTTCTCATATAACACTAAAATAAGGCAGTTGGTTGTAGGTGAAAAAATTGTGACATCACCCTGAAGGGCAACAGAAAGGTATATAGAGAACGAATCATGTCTCAAAAAGCAGAATAATTTTTGTCTAACTTTTGCACCTTACAGCTAAGTTGTAATCTTAGTAACAAAGCTTCCCACTTAAGGAGCACTTTCTCCCAAAATACTCTATAAAATAGGGGGGGAAAAAATCTGTGATACCTAGACCAGAGAATGTCCAGAAAAATTAAGTGATTACTTCAGCTTACATGATCAAAAAATTCTTTGTGGTGAGAAAAAAATTTAAGGAAAAAAAAAGGTAAAAGATTCAGTGCAGAAGGGCTCCACATTTCCTCACAGAAATGTATCTGCTGAAGGCTGTAAATCTACAGATGAGTTGAAAGGCAGGCTGCCATGGGATGTCAAAGTGGTCTCCCTGTAAGACATCAGGCATTTATCAGACTTAACCGAACATGAACTATTTCATGCCTTGGCTGAAGAGCCAGCCCAGAGCCAGCCGTGGCTCGGGAGGGCAGTGGGAGAGCCAGTGCTTGTCTGGAAGCAATAGTGACACACTGGCACACGGGGACATCTGTCAGGCAGCCACAGCACATGTTGTGCAGCTGGCTTACACCCAGCCATGGGGACACGCACGGTGCTGGTGTGCAGTGGTCTGTGCTCAACTGAACTCACACGTCCACCCATTATTTTATTTTAATGAATTAACACACCATAGGGCAAACCCTTTTTGATCACTTCAGAATAAAAATTTGCCACTTGGAGAGTATACTTCATTTGTGGTCACTACAAAGGGAGATAAATTAATCTGATTAGTTTTAAAATCCTTCGCAACCCACTGATTTTTTTCAGCCAACTTGATATTCAGGTATAAATCCACTGTGGAGACAAAAGAATGCTTTGTAAGCAGCATCAGCTTTGAAGTATAACCTATGCTGCAGCTGGAGTTTGGGTAACGCTGCTTTTGTACATAAATCTCGGTCAACAAGTCAGACACAGACCCTTAAAAAGTATCTATGAAAAAACATACAAATTAGTGCTCCTGAAGAAGCTACTCACTACACACTTTCAGTGCATCACAACATCAGGCTACTGCAAGTCTTTGCCTCCACATGTGGAATTTATCAAGAAGAGCCAGTGGCAGCAACTAATCAGTAACCACAAATATCAGGGACACCCAGAGGCAAGATTGCACCCCTGCAGATATGCTACACAACACTGGATAACAGGCACACTAATGATGAGGGCTCATGCTTAGGTACTAGATATGACCCACTTACTTGCCTTCAAATTAGATCACGTAAGCTTGGAGTGCAAACCCACAGAGGCATTTCATTAGAAGGGCTGCACTGGCTTCAGGTGCCAGCCTTACACTACAAGGACAGGAACTGTGCATTACTCTGGCCATCAGTACCCTTCACGCACAGGCAGTGGTGTCAAAAGTTATCACTTGCAGATGAGAACTGTGAAAGATGTGAACACAAGTGTCAAGTTGTCTCTCTGGAGCACAGTGCTCATCCACTGAACGTGCATATATTGCTTTACCTCAGAGACTCAGTATTTGCGAACAGAAGCTGCTTTCACATCTCACCTTCTCGATGTCTGCTGAGACTTCCATTGAGCAATTGCTATGCAGTTTTTATAGAAGCAGGGAGTTGTATTGCTTGGTGGACCCTGCCTCAACCAATACGGCACTCAGTCCTTAGAAAAGAGCAGGTGAATTTACAATTGGGATACTAAGCGGGGACGTGAGGGCCCTGCCCTGAGATACCTGTTGTACTGTGCAGCTGTGAGATGTTGGGTAAGACTCTGCTCAAAGACTCTGTGTGTGAAATTTCTGTATCTCACAGGACTATAGAGCTTTAACAACTCTTGAGAGCTTGGATGCTTCCTTTAAGATGAGAGGTTTTACTTCCTAACATAACATACACCACAAAATTGTTATTATAGGGCATCCCTGGATGCTTTGACTGTATGGATTTCTACAAGGCAATGATTACAGCCCAGAGTGAGGGTTTAATTCATGCACTGCCACAGGAAGGTATTGGAGAAGAATTACTGAAAGAAATAATGAGGTCACTGCCATTAATGACCTGAGCTCAACATGCAGAGTGCACACCCTCAGCTGTCTCACTACCAACACAGAGCTGACTGCAGCTGTACACCTGCGTTATTGATGCAATGCAGAAAGGCAAGATCATTTTGTTTATCAGAAGGCAAGCTTCTGTCAGATGTCAAATTTGTCCTTTTCACAGTTTAAGTCATCCAACCCTTAAAACATAAACAAGATGCTCTAATAATTTGGATGTACAATTCCTTTTGAATCGCCTACCATTCCCAGCACTTCTGATTTGCAATAAGAACAGTTTTAAAAATGTAGAAATTACTATTTCATAACAATCTGGTTATATCACAATAGGGCATGCTTTTACATTTTTCTTATATAAATACAGTTGATAATATGCCTCTCTTGTACATGCCAGGAGTGAATCCATCTTCACTGTTCTTTCATATCTCAGTTAATAAAAAGACTAATTATATTTCTGCTTCCATTTTTTGCTAACACTGTCAGATAATGAAGTATGTATTACTTTAGGATTCTGCAAAACAAACCAAATGTCAGAACGGAAAATGGAAGAAGAAAGTCAGCTTTGAAGTCTACCTGTACATCTCTGCACTGCTAGCTCTGAGCTCATTTTGAAATCAAAGAACGATCACACAAAATTTGAAGCAATCAGACATATATTGCTACACGGAGACTTCACATCAAGTTCCTTCTTTTTAGCATGGAAAAGTAAAAACCCTGATGTTCTGGGATGAAGACTACAAGCAAATTAGTCACATCTAGCATACAAATAATGTTTTCAGCATAACAGTGAAGAAAAACACTTTGAAAACTTATTAAAAATGTAGGTTTATTCTCCTGAACATTTACTAGGTAAACCTGTCATTTTTATGCAGCGACGGTAATCAATTTTGAAATCTTCACAGATGTGCTCTTAAAGTTAATAATTTCACCAGGACGATTATGAATGCTTTACTCAGCTGTTCCATAAACACTAGAACAATACAAACCAAACCAAGTCCTAAATTATGATACTTCTTGTCCTTCGCGCAGGGATTTTGGTTTTGCCTAGCATGCTTTGAAACTTACTTTGTTAAATGTGACTGAAGCTGACGAGTTAAAGGCTTTATGGATGCTTGACCAAATGAATGGAAAGAACAAACACCACAGCCATATTTAGTAAGCCCTGATATCTCAGGAAGGGGAGACCTTCAGCTGCTTGTAAGTTTCCTGTGAGAATGCCTGGACATTAACACCTGGGAGAGCTGACTCCAGTGGAAAGGAAAATAACCTGAATTGGTCATGTCTGACAGTGTGACAGTGTGAACAGAGAGAGTGAAATAGAAGACTGTACAAGTGTCAGACATGTTTGGTTCAATACCTGTTTCCTGGAACACTGTGGATGTTAAAATTTTGCAATCTGTTATTCAAGACAAAAACTCGCTAATGTTATGTAACCCAATAAAATACTTGGTTAACAGCATCCCATCCAGGGCAAGACAAACAAAGCTGCTGTCAATATTCCTTTTAATTAACCCAATAGTATTAGCTGCTTATGACTTCATTCCCCTCAGTCCCAGTGGGCAACCTGAAAGGCAATTCTCACTATTACTTAGCTCCTGTGGCGTAATCCACAAGCGGCTGTCAGCTTGCCGTGGCTGGTGACCTCTGACCCAATCACTTGCTTCCTTTTAACATTACTACCTTTGCACATTTAATGAACTTTGTACATGGCTAAAAAGATGTCAGCACAGCGAAACGATGGTTCCTGCTGTGAAGGCTCCATTGTTTCTATAAGTCTAATTGACCTTTCACATCACCGAAAACGAGAAAAAAATCAATATAGTTACTTAGTCACCAGTCCAATGCTATCTTTTATAATTAATATGCTAACCACATTGCTTTTGGAACACTGACACCCAAACATCCCTCGATTTACAAAAATGAATTCTCATTAATAACCATTATATTAATCACTGTTGCCCAGAACTGGAACCTGACTGCGAAATCCCCCGGTGGAAATTGCTATAATCGTTCAAACTACAGGAACGAATTTTTTTTCGGCATAATTACTGCTGTCTTCTATTGAAAAATATCCATTAGATGGCAGCTTTTAGTTATGTAAATCAAGCTGATTAATTTTTAATTTTTCCCATTTATATGACTTTGCACAAGTAAAGACAATTTAAACGATTAGCTGAACAATTATTAAAGCAACTTGCAGCAGTTCAAATATTCATTTAGTTACAAGAAAAGCCATACATCATTAACTTCCAATTAAAAATTTGGGAAATGGTAAACGCTGATACAATAAAAAATATGCTTATCTCCTTGTCAATAAAGCAGTATACTGCTGTAAAAATATTGCTTTCATTTCAGCTGAAAGCAGGAGGTTCATCCAGTACCAGGTTTCTCCAGCTATTTCATGAGCAAGGAAGAAGAGACCCTCTTACGTGTCTGAAAGTCATTGGGAAGAGGCTTCTAGTGGCAGCACAGCACTTCTGTGCCATTCACTCCAGTGCTTCTGCCTCTCATCCCACATCCCAGACCAGGCTGGCACAGACTGTTGAGAGCAGAATATGCCAGAAAAATTATCTTTCCAGTAAAAGCATCCTGCAAAAAGCCAGCCACTTTTTTATCCAATAGCCCAGTGGCTAGATTGACTTATTCCAAAATACAAGGGGATTCCTTTCAATCCTTACTCTGCCTCCCTTCAGTGGCTATGGTTGAGTTGGATAAGCAACTGAGTTGCCTAAAAACTTTCCTCTGAGTAACACCATGAATAGTCAGGAGCTGCTTCACTGAAATCAAAGCTAGCAAACAGTGAAAGGAAAAGAACTGAGATACTAATGCTAAGTAATGAGCCTCATCTCCAGCTTCAAGTCCATAGCTGCATTGTATACGGACTTAAAGACATTGTACTGAAATTCAGTATAATATTCTGTCAGTGTCACAATCAAAATCTTCAAGTACATGCATAGCATTGGCACAACTGCAGTTGCATATGTAATTTTGTACCTTTCTGGACCCAGCTGTTTCAAATATTATAATGAGGTATGAATAAAATGTCTTTTTCTGAGGCAATAACACGTGAGTTGTATGTAGTGCAGCATTGGATGATCTGTTTGGGGATCTGGAGGCAGCATCACTGCACAAGATATGCACTTACCAGGATATCCTGCATGTCTGACACAGCTGGGTCATGGACATCACCACTGAACTTCATTCTGCCACTCAGGGCTCCTCTGAGAGACCACAGTACAGAAAGCAGAGGTGGTTGGAGATTTTTTTATTTAAATTGAAGAGTATTTGGTTTCTTTTGGAGAAAAGTTCTTAAAATTAAATAGTCAAACTCACTGATCTTCATTTGTCAAAACACAAATTCAAACATCACAAAAATTAAGGTTTGGGGGTTCTTTTAGTGTCCTGAGGTTCTTTTGTTTGTTTGTTTGGGGGTTTTACATAAATTATTCCACTGACACTGTCACAAGGAAGACCATGATCAATACAGGTTACAGGAGTTCTATACAGAAGACTCACATGCTGTGCATAAATTGGTTTTATCTGCATGGTTGTGAACTTTCTGGTTTTTTGCCTTTTACTTCCAATTGTTAAAAAACAACTCAACCTCTGCACTAACCAGGTAAATTACCTTACCACTGAGGTATGAGCAATTCTGTACCGTACTTCTTCCCCTGTCCCCGTGTTCCTTCTCTCCCATCTCCAACAGAAACCAGAAGATAAAAGCTTCAGTTTAGACTGGAACTTAAACCTGTATTGCTGTGAAATGTATGCTTTTCTGGTAAGTATAAAAACACGAGTAAGGTAAAATGGAAATATTCAAAGTAAGTGATGTTTACAGATAAAATCACAGTGGGTTCAGGTCTTAGAGATGATTAACTGTCCGTGGAAAATCTCTCTAAATCAGTACTAGACCTCACAACTTCCTTAAAAAAATTCCACATGCACCATGGAGCCACCTCTTTTAAGGGAACTTTTAAAAAAATGCCACAATGCTTCCTATGCTCAGCAAAGAGTTTTGATCCAATATAATGTTTCTCTTACACGCTACTCAAATTTATTAAGAATTCTGCTTTAAAAAGCAGTTTTCACCTAGATTAAATACAATCAGGAATTGTAATTTATATTAAACTCACGTGAGTGCTTGCACTGTAAAACTTTAAATCTTTTCTGATTTTGTTATTACTGATATTAGTTCATTTGGACTGGTCATAAGACCTCCCTGTGTCAACATTTCCTTCCACTGAAGAGAAAATACTGAAATTCAGAAGTAGTGATTTCCAGTCTATTATCATACCTTCCTACATATATAGCAGGCTGCATCTATATTCAACTACATTTTCCTTCCATACATTCTTAAAACAACACATTGGAACAATTTGTAAATTGTAACACACACTCATATTTGCATTTTTACATGCGTACCTTGAGAACTCTTTGCAAACTGAGCCTGAAGCTGGGGGTGAAAAAAATCAGACTTATGTGAATTTTAAAAAGTCTTTCAGAGAAATCTGCCAGGAAAATTGGAAGAGATAGAATGAAACACAGGTCTTTGGCATGCCAGTTTTCAATTTTAAACCGCCTACCTGTCCCTTCCTCTAGGCTACTGGTGCCTCTACAGCAATAATCATTTAAGGCTATTTTTAACAGTTAACTGTCTCTCCTTGATATCAAAACTTATTCTAAACACTCTGCTTAGCTGTTCTAATGTTCAGGATATTTAGTTTTTGGGGAAAAGAATGTGATTTAAAGAAGATACTTTTTTTCTTTCCTTTTAATAATAATTGGAGGGGTTACAAGTCCATTGAATATGGTTCTTTGGAAGATTATTGCTATCAGCATCCAAAGGGTAACATCTCCACAAAGAGAACAGACAGTATGAGCCACTACTGTGTCAATTAAATCTTGGCATTCATTCATTATGCCTATGTCCTTTTCCTGCCTCTTTCTTCCTTGGTGGTCTTCTGGTATTTTTCTTAATACCAGCAGCCAAAAAGAAAAAAGAAAAGATACTAAAGGCAATTTCTTTAGTACAGTCACAGACAGACTTTTTTGTAGTTTAATATTTGAAACTGCAGCCCTTGTAACTTAGAGGGGCCACCACTCCAGTATTTACACAGATGTTAGAGAAGGCAGCCTGTAACCATCCACCTCCGCCCCTGCGGTCACCTCTGCCTCTGAGCAGTCTTTGGGAGGTACATTAATAACATTTGTATTAGATACCCATTTCTCAGTTACAATATTTTTATTTCGCATTGTCTGTGTGGAATGTAACTTAATATATATCCTTGATGCAGGGAGATGTTTACACAGTATTTTATGATTAGTTCAGTTGGAGACCACTGGGTTTCACAGGTTAGTAACAAAGGCAGAAAGCCGGCAAAATATAATTATGGAGATCCAAAAGAACTGCACACAAAAAGTCAGGAATACATTTTAAAGGGATAATAAACAGCCAGCTACAGAAAAGAGATAAAATTGATTCAATCTCTAAATCTTATTGAAATTTCATTTAGGAAAGCCTGAGTAAAGATAAACTGGCTGAAATTGCAGAGGCATTTTATTTTTTAATAGTAAGTCATAATTGCTGAGTAATGCAATTGAACCAGAAATTGTGTCTCTCCCTGACCATCTTGCTTTGGCTTTTTGAAGCACTCCAAAGAAGCAATAGTACAGTTAATAAAAAAGTATGAGAGTGACTTACCTAACATTTCCTTTGATTCTACCTTTTAATTTGCTCCTCTCATTCTATGGAATACAGAATGAAATTGGTAGAGGGCTTATTCCACAGGACCTTCCTGCCTCTTTAATCTGCAGCTTTGCTTTCCAAGCGGCTGCAGGTGCCCATGCCCTGCTGGCAGGGCGAGTGCAGGTTTCCCACTGGGAATTTTACTCAGCCAGGTGTCCTGCTGCCCTGCTGAGCCACAAACACTGAGCAGAACCTGCCAGGGGAATGTTTGCATTGTGGCTTTGCCTTTCGAATCAAAAGGTGTTAAAGATGTCATTGAAGAGCTTAGAATAGTGACTAAGCAATTTCTACGCTTCAGTCTCTCAAGGCCTAACTTAGTCATATGGCCTCCTGCAGGTATGCCTAATAACTCCAGCCCCAGTGCCTATATCTCTTCACACCTTTTTACCAAGAAGGAAGCATTGTCTTTGATTGTCCATCAGCCCTAATCCCTTCTCAGCATGAAGCTTGTTAGCATAATTGGAGAGAAGAAACCAAAAAGGTACATTATGTGCATCTATGTGTTTCTCTTTCAGTGAGGGAGGCTGTTTGGATGAAAGACCACTGTATTTATTGCACTAATCCAGCACCTACAGGCTCCCTTGACAGAAGAAAGTCTCTACCTTTTCAGGTTTTGATTTAATGCAAGTGGTGAAAATCACACACATAGTTTTGTGAATGACAGTCACCATCCTCATGAAAGACTGGCACAAGTGCCTGTCTCTAATATTAGCCTCCCTATCCAAAAATAACTATGTGTGACTGGCATCCCTGAACTCAGCCTCAGCTTCCTGGTCAGTTAAACTATAAAACTGATTGCAAAGAAATTAGTGAAGATTGTTTTTAGCCTTTTTTTCCAAGAACAACAAAAATTTTTAATATCTTGCCCAGGACACTGGAGGCTAAGAGAATAAATAGGAAGGTAATGAGCCATAAAAACTTCCAAGGCAGTTTCCCTCTTCTACCATCTTAGTCTTTAATGACAAGCAGTTAAAGGACTATAAGCAACAATAAGAGAAAGCCAACCATCCATCACAGGCACTCTGTATGGGGATTTACTTCGTATTTCAGTCTTCATCTCTCATGAATAACAAGACACAAATGCCAAAATAAGTACAATTTATCATTGATTACACACTTTGTCAAGCTAGGAGAAGAATCTTTGGTATTTCTATTTGCATGACCCAGGATTTCCACACAGGAAGATTAGGATGACCAGCAACAGTGAGGTATTTGGCTCCTCTCTAATTCACCCAGTATGACATGACTCACACTAGTTCAGTCATCATCTGACTTCCCACCTTTCATTCTACTCACCCCGATAAGCTCAAACTGCCTTATCCTTGCAACACTTTTACTACTCAGACTGCAAGCAACTTGCAGTACAAGTACAGTCTACCAGGGAATCATGTTTATCATTGCTGCTAAGTCAGTAAAACACTTCGCCATCAAGCACGTCACCTTGGACTTTTCTGTAACACACAGCTGCCCAGTCTTGTCACAGACAGGAACATTACTTCAGTTAACTGGGTTTTTAATAATTTCTGACCTTATAAACTCATGGTTTTCCTCCATTCCAAAGCCACTTGCAACAGGCTAACAAGAGACCACTTTCTTAAGGAAGATGAAAGATAGGCAACAACCTATCCGGATTTTTAGTTATTCCTTTTATCAGAAGGCATTGGTAGCCCTAGCATTGAAGAGCCAGGAAAGGGAAAGGTGAAGCAGGTAGAACTCAAGACAAAAAAAGGGAAAAAAAAAATAGAAACTAAACCACAATAAAAATCCACAAATCACAAAATGACGCAAAATAAACGTTTTATCAACTTTGAATTTAAAAGGGAGAAGATGATGAAATGAAAAACAGGATTCCTTCCACAGACTGAGTAATCTCTCTGCTATTTTTGATACCAGAAACGTAGGATTCAAAGGATTTTGAAGCATAGACACAGAATGCTTGGTTTTCAGCCACATTATCAGTCAGTTAGTTTTCCACAGCCACAGACACATACATACACAGAAAAAGAAACCTTGGTCTTATCTTGGCAAATGAGCCTAGCACAATTACCCAGGTAACCTGGCCAACTAAAGTGGTAGCAGTACTCCTCTCCTAGATCCTTCATAAATCATTGCCAAAGTCTGCTTGGGGATTAAACATTTACTGAAATAACTGATGTGATTGCAAACCACCTCGAGCAGTGTCCTCACGTGAACGCACTTTTCCCACAAAGGATTACCTCAGACACCAGGAGAATAGCACAATACATACTTTTGCAGAGCCAGAAGATGCATTTCCTTAATGGTTTTCCAGGACACTATCAATATTAAATAAATATCAGTCATTACATGTAAATACATATAACAGTTTTAACATAACAGTTTCTTCCCTCTTCAGGAAAGAAAAGGAAAATCCATCAAAGAACGGTGCATGGGGAAATCAAATATCAAATGCTTCCTGCTTCCAAGAAGAGATGTAATATTCTATGAATGACTGACCTGGCTCTGACCTTGATCATGGTAAGAGAATTGTTTTCGTAGTCTGCTGTAGCCAGCAACCTGCAGAGCAGTTTGGGAATCCTACCAGAGGGAGTTCTCAATGCTGTACTTAAGAAGCACATTTGTTTATGTGGAGATACTACTGCAGATATGGTATTGCAATAATATGTTTCAGATTGTTTGAGAAATACATTAAAAGAATGCTAGATAATTAAATACATAAGCACGAAAGGCTTTTCTTGAAGATAACAAAAGGTGAGATGTAGCACTCACCATGGTGATTTCTGTAACTAAGGTAGCATTAGAAAAATATTAGTGGATTTAATTATGGCCAGACAACAAACTCAAATAAATTTTCTTACTCGACTTATGCACTACTGACCCCAGGTGTCACAAAAGATTGGAGAAAAGTTCAGATCTGTATAAAGCAGCAAGTACATATATTACCTCCGTATAAAGCACATGAAAATACAGAGAAACTGAACAAAGCACCAACATTTTCATGTTTAACAAAGACATAAGCCAATTTTGACTTTTTTCCACATTTAACTTGGTTTTGCTGTCTATTAAAAAAAGTTAAAGAATGTTCAAACTTCCAGGACTTTTTAGTTGAATAAATATGAAACTTACTAATTAGACACCGAAAACTGTGGTGCCTAAGCAGCTTTTAGGCCACTTAAATGTGATTACTTCATGCCTGAAGTTTGTGTCATTTGTTTCCTTCTCAAAACCAGGGTTTTGTTAGGTGGCCTAACAAAATAAAAGTTGAAAAAAAAATAAAAATGCAGTCCTGCAATAATTGCCCACCCAAGATTTATTGCTTAATATTCTATATTGCTGCAGCCTTCCAGTACTTAAAGGGGGCTTATGAAAAAGAGGGGGAACTACTTTTTTCCACAGGCAGATAGTGATAGGACAAGGGGGGATGGTTTTAAATTAAATTAAGTAGACTTAGATTAGATATCAGGAAGACATTCTTTACTGTGAGGGTGGTGAGGCCCTGGAGCAGGTTGCCCAGAGAAGCTGTGGACGCCCCATCCTTGGAAGTGTTCAAGGCCAGGGTGGACAGGGCTCTGAGCAACCTGGGATAGTGGAAGGTTCCCAGCCCATGGCAGTGTGTTGATTTTTAAGGTCCCGTCCAACTCACACCATTCTAGAATTCTATGATTATATTATATATATATATATTATACATAGACTTATAAATCATTTAGGTTGGAAAAGACCTCTAAGACTGAATCCAATCACTGAGCCAGCACTGCCAAGTCCACCACTAAACTCTGTCCCTAAGAACCACATCCACACAAATGTATATTTATTTATTACAGGGAGGCAAAACTCAAGACAGCTGGGTAACACATGGTGACTTGAACAGACTAAAGAACCAAGAACAAAAAAACCCCAAAAAACCTGCATCTTGGAAAACTACAGAAGAGACAGGTAACCAGCAGCAAATATCGGTGTGAACTTGTGACTCTGAATAGGTAATAAGCCAGCAGCTCCAAAGACTTTCAGGTAAATTCCAGTAATTAAACAGAACATCCAAACTACAAGGCCAGCTTGATTCCATGGTGCCATGGGATGTTCAGGGCTCTAGCAGAAGCCCTCTCCCCTGCAAGCACAAGCACACTGCCGGTCCAGCACAACACAGTGTCCTGCTGCACAGGGCACTGGTGCAAATTCTGTTCCAACAGTATCAAAGAGTCATCACTAAAAATACTCTGCCAAGTCTATAGTGGTGTCTTTTCTCACTCCTGAAATCACCAAGTTGTCCAGGGAGCCAATGAAGACAGGGACTGCCAAGTGGGATGAGCACTGGCCATGAACTGCTGGCTCGGGCAAAGGATGTTCCCTGTGGAACATGAGGAGCCTCCAGCAGCGCTTTTGCATGGGGAACACGGAGGACACACCCTGAGTGCTTCCAGCAGTCAAAGGCAACGCATCCCTAATTGGCAAACTACACTTGCACACGTGGCAGAAAAAAGCTAACAAGAAGGCTGAACACAGAATGAAAAAAAAAAAAATTCCCTGCATGGAAAGGAAAGGACCCAGGAGAAAAAGAACATTTTGCATTTTTTGTACGGGTATGAAAAGGCTCTGGTAACCAGAAAAGCTTGGGTGGTATCACAAAATAAAGGTGTGAACCTTACCTCAGCATGAGAGTAATTATGGATAAGCCATAATGTGTTCTCAACTCCAATGTGAAGGTGTTTATATCTCAGGTGTAGTGTGAGTTTAACTTTTGTGGGTTAGTGATTAAATTTAAGGTATATATGAATAATACATGGAGAATAAAATGGGGCATTATTATAGATAAAAAAAGTGAAATAACCAGTTGGAGATGTTGTTACAGAACTCTGGAAGTGCAAGCTTCCAGATGTTTATGTTCCCCAGCTTAAAAGATTAATGAGAACACTAAAGATTTATACCCAGCCCCTGGAGCAGAATACAAGTGGGGTTTTCTAGGCATGAATCTCACCACTTCCTGAATGAGGCAATTTTCCAGGTTCAGTGTGGTTGAAGCTAATTTGCCCGGAATTACCTGGACTCAAGGCCATTTAAATTCAGTCTTGACAGGACCTCAAGGGAAACTTGCTGTGCTGGCACATACAACATTTGAACCTTTGGGGCAATTTCGTGGCATAAATAACAGTTTTCTGTGTTTGGAATTCTTGGATTAGCAATGATTAAGTAGACTGCACTGCCCTTCGAGCTCTAAAGCTGCTTCCAGAGCAGAGAGAAAACACACAGAAGACAGTATTTAGACACATGACCTACACTTCACTTCACATGCCTGCATTTCACAAATTTTATTGTCTTGATGTTATTTTGTCATCCATCACAACTTGGTTTTGAATGAAAGAATGAAGAAAATCAACCCAGCTCCATCATCCAACACCAGAAAACTAGACTCCCATGATGGTAACTCCACTTGATTTGAAACACTGTACAGCATTCATCCAAAGGTGTGTCAAAATGCAGGAACTGATGTATTCACCACTCCTACCCTCGCCAAACTATAAGCCTACATTTCCACATCTCCGCTACATTTACAGTATCCACATAAAACATTTTGTAGCAATTAGTGTTTTCTTGACTGGCTGAGTGCTTGTTTTTCAATAACATAAGAACACTTGCTTTTGGAAAACTGGTTTTCAGGGAATCAGCCAGCAAGCTTTTGAAGGTCCACACTTACCTGTTCTTATTCATGATGACTGTGAATGAATACCCTTCACTCTGCCAAACAGCCCTTCTCAAACCAGCTTAAAACTCCTCAGAATCCCTGAGGTGAGAGAAGTTGGGAGCCACACGGAAAACCACTTCCAACAGGGTAACCTGATAATGGGAACTCTCCTCTTCACAAACATCTCTTCCTTATTTCCAACTCTCTTTAAAACAGCACCATTTTCCTTTACCCAGCACGAATTTGTGACCATAACATCCATGCACATCACTTACCACTTCCAGCCAACACCTCCAGTTTCCAAGCCAAAGGAACACAAAGAAAGCCTCCAAATCAGCTGTTTTCTGGCCAATACATACAATTACCTCCTTCAACTAGTCAGGCAAGCCCAGCCTGCAGAGCTTGGTAGCCCCACCCAGGGTGGGTTGGCCCCTCAGCTGCACAGGGTCAGTGCCGCTGTTAACTCTTTGTGGGTGGCACAGTGACAGCCCAAAACCTTCTCCACCCAGGCTCAGAAGTACATAAGTTTCATTCTGAACATTAAATGTGATATGGGTCATCCCAGAATTTTTCAGACACTGCCATAGCTGACAGTCATTAGTCTATTAACTTGAAGTTTATTGGAAAGAACTCCATTGTAAATTCAATGCTCTGCGTTTATTTTTGCCGGCACAAGGATACCTTGCTGAGAAGTAGCAGTAAGTTTCGATAGCCCAACAACTTGTTACTTGAGCAGAGCATTATGGTCAAAATTTTGCATGGATGATTTTTGTATGTGGACTGATGTGCAGAGATGCTGAGCAGAAGTGGTCTCTCAGAAAACTCTTATGACATTGCGCAAATTAGCAGAACTTGCATATGTGTAGGGAAATTCATGGATCAGAATCAGAGTTTAGCATGGCAAGACATTTTTGAAAGCTCTCTTTTCCCCAGATGCATGTTTTAAACATTCCTGTTCTCCAAGGAGCAAAAAAGTTTGGATGGTGCTTTGGTAAGAAGCAGTAGATCAGTTTTTTATGGAATATGGTGCTTGCAAAAGCTACTCCAGACCCTCTGCTTTTACTCAGCTTGGAGGCACTGCTGCCACAGTTTGTGTTGGTTAGAGCAGTTCAGCAGCAGCCCCCAGTGGGTTGCATGTCATGTGTGTGCGTGCCAGCAACTCTCCACAGTCCGCTCCTCACTAAGAATGTGGGGCTTGGTGACATTTGATGCAAATGCTCAGAGAAGCAGAGAAGTGTTATAGAATTCAAACCCAGCACAGTACACGTGCATCTTACAACATCTTTGTGAGAAATCAGGCTTGGTTCACTTAGACTCACCAATTAGCTCCAAAACAGAGTGAGTTTTGCTGTATCAAAGCCGTCTCCTGCAGAGCTACTTGGTATTCCTGGATTATGCTCTAAGCACCTGGTTTCATGGACTTTCTTATATTAAGGTCCAAATTAGCCCTTTAGAAATCTGACTGCTACCAAAAAAGTAGCACTTTACTTCAATGGGCACAACCTGAGTGGACTTAGAAGACCCCAGCTGGATCTGACTGGCTTTGAGATAACTTATCTCTCCTCTACCTCCTTCCATGGAAACACAGCCAGACAAGCCAGGAGGTGAGCACAAACACAGCCATCATAGATCTGGATGGTTCATTGGCTCAGGCCCTGTGTGACAGGAGACCAGCTGTATTTGCCTGCTCCTGAGAGCAGTGTCAGTGTTTCTGCACCTGAGCAGTTGGTCCTGAGCTGTCCCTGCACCCATGGCACAAATAACTCAAATTTGGCTGACTGAAAGCTGACCACATCAGTGTCCCAAAGCCGCTTTCTCCTTATGTGAACAGAAAAAAGACAGCAGCCAAAAGATAAAGGAATAATTTCCTGAAGGTCTCCTTTCTACTTATTAGCAGGCATCTGTTGGTTGAAAATGCAAATAGTATTTCTTACTTTTATGTTAATAATATTTAACTTAATAACTTCTTCTGAAGGTGTTTGCTGCCAAGCACCAGGATATCAGATTAAGCCCATCATATAAAATGAGTCTGACATGACTGCTTTATAAAAGCAGGCTTACTAAAGATACGCTGTGGAATCACTGGATGAAGGTATAGATGTACATATGTGCACAAAGACAAGCTAGATTATCATCAAGGTGGCTCATCTGGTTTTACAAAGTACATATGAATTCACTAGTTATTTTTTCTTGTAATATAGTCCTACCTTACAACCCCTTGCCCCTAGATTAGAGACTTCTTTTGCAAACTTTTTAAAAAATCCTGAATTAATTATTGATCTGACTGAAGATAATGGCCATGGCAGCAGTGAGGAGTCCCAGGGCACAGCCTGTGCTGGCACAGCTCTGGGTGCCAGCTGCCACGGGGTCCTGGATCAGGTGCCAGCCGTGCTCACATGCGGCTGCGCTCCAGCGAGCGCCCGCCAGAGCCTGCCCAGAGCAGCAGCAACTCCTGCTTGGGCAGCAAAGGTGAACCCTGCTCAGACAAGCTGCAAAGCCTTGAGAGCTCCCATCTTCACCAGCTCATTCAGACTGTCACTGCACTCACTTCCACAGCACAG
The DNA here is from genome assembly GCA_013389985.1 of Dryoscopus gambensis. Classification (NCBI taxonomy): domain Eukaryota; kingdom Metazoa; phylum Chordata; class Aves; order Passeriformes; family Malaconotidae; genus Dryoscopus; species Dryoscopus gambensis. The sequence goes on along the minus strand of WEIT01026121.1, from coordinate 75,351 downwards.
ACATTTTCTGTGGGTCAAAACCTGCCCTGACAGATGTCAGTCATTTGCTTCATATCAATTAAACTCAGGGACTAATCTAGGAGACAGAACTCCCTGAGAAAATGTTTGATAAGATTTTAGCTATATTAAAACATTAGTCCAACACTTACGTTTAAGAAGTGATAGGGCAATTTTAGAAACCACTCAAACCCTTGGCAAAGGCTGATTCTTTCTTAGTTTCTTCATATTTCTCATGCAGTATATATAGTAACTCCCTGATTTTAAAGCACTGTTTATGTGGTCAATATAATATCAACTTTAAAGACATTCCACTGTAAGCTTGCTATCTACCTTTCATATGCTGCATTTATGCTCTCATTCACAAACTATTAGCAACAGTTTTATCCAATAGGCTGGATTACATTCGGAAAATCACCTTGCTGATTAAGTTGCTCTTACTTGTGTATTCAAAACCAAAACATGCTTATTATCATCAAGGTAATTTTTTTCTCTGTGCTGCTAATTTTTGACAGGATGGTGCTGATATTTGTTAACATTTATTAAAAATATTAATTATGTGAAAAATCTGAATATGGTTTGCCTGGGAAAATGAGAAAAATATACGGCTTTTCTTTTTGCTGATTTTTTAAAAAAAATTTATAGTAGATTTTAATACTTGAATTTTTCAATTCTCTGTAGTTTGGGTCTACTTGGTAAAGCATACTTGAGATTGTTATGGGACTTTAGATTGTAAGCAGGACATCTATGATTAAAATATATTCTTTAAAAGGATCTTTCTTTTAGTTATCTTTCACTTTCATCTAATGAATGATAAGCGATAAAATAGGCTTTTGTTGTTTACTGTACATCTGGAGTATAAAAAAAGCGTTATATGAGGAAAGGATATTCCATGAAACACTATGTCAGACACATTTGCAGTCAAAATTCCAGAAATAGCAAGATGTTAGATAATTAAAATGTCTTCCAGGTCTAAACCGTAGGGAGCTGGAGTTTTAATCACGTAGAGTATATTCATGAGAAGTTTCCTCTTTTATCTACATGATCAGATTTTGATGCTTTCTTTTAGGAAGAAATAAGATCCTGCTCTGGAGCACAAACATTTTTGCATTCCTTACTATTGGCAGCGCTCACGGAATCAAACACTTTTGTAGAAATCCGGTTTTTTGTTTACCTTTGCCTTAAGAAGGATGTGCAAAAAAAGTTCAAGCTCAGTTTGTCCTCAAAGTACACCCATCCCTTTGGGTTCAACCCACCTGGGAAGCAGCTGAGCAGGGAAACCCTTCTGCAAACAGCTGCTGCCCCTGCCAGAACAGCACTGGAGAGCAGCAGGCAAGGACCAGAGCCTTGTTTTAGTGGGAACCCCAGAGCCATCCTTAAAAGGCTTTATAAAGTACCTACTACGATGACAAGGTAAATGTAAAGGGGATGTTTCTGCTGTGAGGCCTTCACTGGGCTGTGGAAAAACTGGAATGAGCTTAGTGGGGGAAAAATAAGATTAGCCATTTTTTCATAGCTAGAAGATGGTTTCACGGCTAAAGCACTTCACTAATCTTATTTTCTAATTCCACCACATCTTTTATTAACTTATTTTTCATCTTGTAGCCCCCACACAACCATAACATTTAAATAATGATACACTGGTATCTGTACCATCTTAGTCTATGCCTAGTCAGATCTAGTTATTGAGCAGTATTTTAACAGCTACAGTAATTTTAAGGAACAATTTAGATCTAGGCTACGTTAAGAGAAAGGAAAACACATCAGTGCCAAATTAGGCTCTGATGAGGCTCTTGATCACTTTCCTTTCTCCTGACAAAAACAGAAGGTGCTAGTAGTGCTGAGAAGGTCTGTGTCCCTGATGAACAGATGTTAATAACAAAGAGCATCTTCCCCATGTTAAATAGCCAAAAGAAGAGATATTGCAGCCATTGATAATGATACCCATATATCATGCATGCTAAATCATGACTAAATAATTAAAATCTGTGCATGATACTTGTTTCAGGCAAGTAAAGCAGATCACAGTTTTAGTGGTCAGAGGAAATGAAATGCAGCTTTGCAGAAATGATTGTCACTGAGCACACAGAGCATTAAAATACACAAAGAAAATTAAACTAGGAAAAAGGCAATTGACTGTGAGCAGCTTATTCAGGACTGAGGGCTGCCGATTCAGTGGTGGTTTGCTTTCTCGTTATTTTGCTGAATTGTTTGAATACACATTAACATGTGGAGAGAGTGAAAAGAGGGAGGTGATGAGCAGAAAGTTCTCCCAGGATAAGGTTGGTGGCTGGGTGCTCCCTCTTGGTGGCAGGGCCTCCTCTTGTCGCTGCACAGGCTCTCCACCCTTCTTGGTGATGAGGAATCCTGGATGGATAGACTGATATTTCCTGCAGTGGGGTAAATAGCTGAGCAGAGGAAACTCTAGCCCACTAACAAAGGCTACATTCTGTATTCTCCATGATCTCCACTTTACCAGCTCTGCTTGCATTGGCAGGAGTACTGGAATGATGGTATTACCCCAAATTCACCCAAGAACACATCACCCAGCTCCCACACTCCCTTTTTGTGCTGTGCCTGTGACCTGCAGGGCCCTCCCCATCAGATATCTGCCCTTGCACACATCTGTGTGCAGGAGTGGGGGAAGGCTCCATTTCCTGAGGCTGGCCCATGTGCTGTGGCCAGCTGAACTCGTGGAGACCCATGCAGAGAGCAGCTTATCTCATGTCTCATAAAATGAGGGCTACAAAGCCAGTGCAGCTTTGTTAGCTGTCACGCAGACCTTTCCTTCAAAGCACAGAGAAGAAAAAAAAACCAAAACAACCTATTATTCAAAACATGAAAGAAGAATTGGTTGAAATTAAATTTTTCCTTCTACCCATTTATAGAAACAGATTAAGTGACTTTTGAGGAATAAGAGAAAGTGTCTGCTTCATGAAAGGTATGTTTACTTGGAGTATTAAAATTAAAGTGTGGCTTTTTGCCCAAATTAATTTAGAGCAGATTTTGTTCAATAAATTTGCAAAAGTATATACACAGAACTTTGAGAACTATAGCAATAGAAATACTTTAGAGAATGAATTAGCAACTTAGCTAACAGTAAATAGCAATAATTAGCAATTTAGCCAACAATAAATGGGTATTCCCAAGGAGGACCATCTACTCACCCACGCTGCTTTTCTAAGACTAGTGCTCTTTGACAATCCAAATTCAGGGGGTGGAGGGAACCAAGCACATTTGTGTTTCATGATGTCATGGCAATTTATCCCTGTTTTACACGAATTATAAATTTTATGAACATCTACTTTACATGAAACTTTATTTTCAAATTTAAGGTGTAGAGAAGTGTTTCTCTCATTTTCCAATCAACTGCTAACATAGCAACACTGAGAAGAGTAAGCTGTCTTTTCCAGGAGCAATTGTGGTGTCCTGATATTAATTACAGAATAAACACAATGATACAAACAACTTACTTCCCACTATCCTAATTTTCATATTGTATTTTTCTGTTATACCCATTCTTTCAGTATTAAAGAACTACAGTGGCAAACAACATACACATACCTACTATAATTTTGATATATTTACACATGGTACTCTTTTTTTTGCACATGCACCCCAAAGACTTCGTGCTGATTAATGTCAATGTATTTCAGCTAGAGAAAGGAAAGTTTTAGTTTTCCAATTTTTTATTAAGTGTAGAATTCATCTGAGGCACAGACAAGGCATTTGTTGGAGTCTTTTAGGACTGTGCTCTTTGTTCTGTTTCTTGCTCCATCTCCTGTAATCTTACATGGTTTGGGGTGCTCCAGGTTAATGATGTAATTTAATCAAAGATTATTCTTTCTACACAACCATGGTAACAGTCAAAGATTATGGCAATGGAGTTGTTAAAAAGACTTGAGGTAATGGCAAGAGATCAACATCATAACTGTGAAAGTGCTCCTACGTGTTCTGACTCTGAAAGTGGAGATCCACTGTCTGCATCTTTGTGAGAAACCAAACATTTTTTTAAAGAATTTGAATTGAAATATACCTGTGGCGCACCAGGCAGCCCTCTGTGTGAGGAGGTACAAATGGGACATGGTTTAGGTCTCTTTTATGTTACTGGAAGTGTATCCTTTGGCTCAGAGAGCAATCCTAAGCAAGTGACAGTACATGAGTCTTCCATCTAAAATGAAACAACAGAAATATCAGTCTGTTCTTTGTCTCTGTTATTTTTTTTATCTTCTATTATAAACTTATATTTTCCTTCCTCCTGGTAGGTCTTCTTTTTTCTTTTAACAGCCACTAATTATTGTAAGTTTTAGTTAGTAGTACAAGATGGAGGTTCATCTTTATATTCTGGACAAGAGCTGAAGTTATTTCCTTTAGATGTATCTATATAGTTTCCTCTGTAACATAAACACTTCAAAAATTAAGTGTGTTAACTTTAGATTTCTTCTTAGAAGCCTAAAGAATGACTGTTGTGTTGGACTGACAGTTGAAGGTGAATCTGGAAAGCACAGAAGGCAAAAGTAAACCAAAATCCATATATTTCATGTTATAGTTTTAAATGGTTATCTTTCTGTCCTAGAGGTTTCTGTATGTGAATTAAAAAGGGGAAAAAATGCACAAAAAAACCCTATAACACATTTGAGCATCATAAAGCAATTCTTTAGGGTACAGTAACATCTGTGAAATCTCCAAACAAAGTGGAGAAAAACATTTTTAAAAAAGGATATTTTAACAACTAGGGAAATGCTCTTTATTGTAGTGAAAGGAATCTTTCAAACTAACATGACAAGGTACAGGCAAAAATTAATATTATACGCTAATGTTCTTTTTAGTGGGTAGCTTAGGTTGATTTATTCATTTAGGTAATTATGTACCATAATATTAGTAATTCAGAGTAAAATTGAATTAGGAAACACAGAATAAATTGAAACTGTAGTCATATTTCTTTCTCACTGTGTAAGGAACAGAGACGTATTGATGTAAGTTCTAAGTGTACTACATAAGTTAAATTCCCTAGACTGCAATTTGATCAAAAAGCATTAGACATTTACTTAGGCTATAATAGGTCCTTGCCATTGGATGGCAGTAAAATTCTACATCAATCACCAGAAGCAAAGTGAACCTAGGAAAACAATGGGATTTTTCCTTTTTTATTTAAGAGTAGAAAGATTGAGGGGGAATGGTGATGACTTAAATGCTGTGATAAGCACTAATATTAAAATATGTGTCTTTTTTCTACGTTAGGAGCATTTTAGAAATAGCAAACTCAAATTTCTATTATGTAGAAAATCATTTATTTCTTCTTGAAAAGAAAAACAAATCTGAGCATATTGCAAAGACAATGCAAATTTATTCTGTTTATTGTTACATAGTTATCATAGAATTATATATATATGTGTTGTTTACTTTTTTGCTCAACAAAATTTGTTATATTTCACACTATATGGAAATTATTTTATAAATAATCAGCCTTCTGTGGTAGCATTATAGAACATTAATTTTTTTCTTCTGCATCCATTATTACTGCAAATACTATGACCAAGCGAGTTCCCTTTTTAATAATGAAAAAAATCCATCCTTTATGCACATGATCACAGTACATGTAATGAAAACACCCTCTGTACAGCCAGAGCCTTTTTGTACAGCAGTTTCATATCACAGGCCATGTTTTACCACCTTTGTCCAGACCCATATCAGGATCAACAACCATTCAGGTTTCTGGGAATCTGCTCTATGGAGCAATTAAGTTTCTACAAGGTGATCAGCACTGAAGATTCTCAAGTCATTAAAACAAAAGGACTCAGTTTAGCTCTTTGCCTTGTCCCTGATTAGTAATGTCAAGATTTAGACCAGGAATAAGTACATTTTTTTAAAAATTGATATTATAACCAACAAAGAATAAGGTGCAACTACCCTGTTCTTAAAATACTGTTTATATAAACTGCATGTTAAGTAAAGAGAAAAAAAAATATTATCAGACAAATTATCCTGCAACATTCATTTTCCCCTTCCTATTTTGGGAAGCTTCACATGCAAATTAGTTTCACTTTTAAATGTGCAAGTCCTGATCAACGAAAATCAATAGGAATATTATGAATTCAATTACTATCACAGTAATTACACTAGTTTTTTACTGGACTCTTTTTATACCAAAAATAGATTTCATGCACTTAGCAACTATAGAGAATTATATTTTTACAGAACTGAACTAAGTAGAGCAAGAAATGTGTTCAGCATATGGTCTCACATAAAAAAATACAAATTCTTATGTCTTCATTTAATGTTTTTTTAAAAAAAAATTGTTATAAATTTAGTGGCTTGAATTACAGTCTAAATAGCAATAAAATAAGTCAACTGTTTTTCACAATGTAGTCAGGGTGGTCTAAAAAAACCTAAAGGCTATTAATCAGGATTTCCTGGGATCAAACCACAGACTCCCTAGCAATTTATTCACTCACTTTATATTTAGAGTCTGTTAAAACTTTATAGCTTTTCAAAGATCATATTAGGCATTAAAATTTGGAAATCATTTAACAAAAACTGTTATGGAAAAAAAAGAGAGAAAATAGCTTATCACAAACTTATTCTTAGGAAAGAATGTGTAAAATATACTCAATGGAACCATACTAATCTGGGGTTTATGACAGTGACTGTGAAGTGAAGCAATGCCATAAACTTGGTGACACTGTCTTAGTTTCACTCACAAGGACTTATAATTACAATGCTCCTGAACTGAAATAAGAAATCCCCCACAGAAATATTTCTCCCTCATGTTACGGCCATGATTCTACAACTATACTATCAACTTTGGGGGTTTGAGCAGTACCAACTAAGTCAGTTGAATTACTCAAGCATTTACGATAGTAATGTACTGGCAGGATCAAAAGTGTAAGATTTTGTTGTTGAAATCCCCCAAGACTTAGTGCTTGGGACTAAATCTGAGATCCAGACACTAAAAATTCGGTTATATTTAGAGAGCCTGAACAGCCAGCAGTTGGTTGTTCGTATTCTTCTCACATTTGTATTTAGTCCAGAAGTGTCATTAAGACTCACAAGCAGAATTTCTTGAGGTGTTCGGAATTCTTAATGTACCAGAATTTGAGAATTTTTGGATCTCCCAGTGGGATTTGGTGCAATGTAGGATCAGAGTGCAGCTGAAATAAAATTTACAGTGCTGTGATATGTAAAATAAATCTGTCAAAAGATCGTATTCTTCTAGAGGCATGTATTAAGCCCACAATTCCTTATTAGCAAGAAACTAAACAAACTACCGCTCTATAACCACTCTTGGGGATTCAAATGAAGACCATGGAATATCTAAAAGCCCTTCTACTGCCATGCAGACACTGCTACCCACAATCTGACCTTACTTCAGTCATACACCAAACTAATTCTACTTTTCTTTTTAGCTCCTAGCTTGCTATCATGTAAAAAAGCCTGTGGTGTTAGTGTGAACATTCCAGGAAGCTTTAACCTAATCTTTGAAAGCGCGCCTTAGGTTTTGCAATAGGAAATTACTCAGTTTGTGGTTTTATAAACTTTAAACAAAAATGGGATCACCAGGTATGCACAAATGTATTTTTAAAAAAATATCAGCACAAATTAAGAAAAAACAACTTCTGAGGTCATTTTTTGTACACAGTGAGCAACTGCACGTAATCATGCTGAACTTAAGAACTGTACTCACTTTGGTGGAAAACTATTCCATATATACTTCAATTTCAAAAAAATAAGCATCTTTATTAAAAATAAAGGCTCAAGTAACTCAAGAAACACTAAGATTAGACTCATGCTCAGACAGCAACAGGCTTAAACTGGCTGTTGTTAATGACAGGTATGAGAGCTTGTTGGTTAGTCATTATTCTGTTTTACAAGTATAAGAACTTGGGGTAATGTCCAGATATTCAAACCACTCTGTGTGTTCTGCAGACAGGAGTGGGGGGGCGGGGGAGAAAAAAGGTGTTGGGAGAGCAATTGAAAAGCAATATAAGACATCCTATAAAGCAAATGGAAGCTTTGGAGTCAGATGAGCTGCAGACATCTGTCTAATATAAGGTGGGTAGAATGGGACTGGGAAAGTGGGCAGAGAATAAAGCAGTAAGGCAGGAAGTTGGAGTCAATAAGGTGGACGAAGCAGAGTGTTGAAATGTCAGTGAGTCATCACTGTGGGGAGGCAGCTGGAATGCAGGTGCTGAGCTCAGGGAACTATGGCAACACCAGTAGAAAAGTTTTCTGAATGCCAGAATTTAGTGCCATCAGAGGGCAGGGCTGGCGTTAGGTAGGTGCTGAGTGGTTCTGTTAGCACTCCAGCTTCTCCCTGGTGCTGCCAGACCTTCCTTCCAGAGAGAGGATAATAATCAGAATTTTCACAAATTCTCAAAAATTGCTTTCCTACCATAAAAACAGCCTATTACTCAAAATCCTTCTTAGTCTAAATAATTTCAGATTAAATTATGGCCTAGCATAACTGTATCAACAGCAAACTTCAGCTAAGGAGATCAGATCTAAAGGAAGGACTTCAGTTATGCTTCTTAAGGTTTAGGTCTTTAAAAAGGTAACAAATTTACTGTGCAATGCCTAATTCCCTATGAAAATCTCAGCCCAAGACCCATAGCTAGATCCAGTAGACACTTATTCTCTTTTCATGGAGACCCAGTTCTAGAGAACTGAAACGTACACTTTATGATTTACTAAGTTGCTATATTGATTGGTAAAATACCACTTTTATTCCCTGAAGAGTAACCTGTAATGTCAGCAGATCAAATGTCAGGCACATCAAAATAGAAAGATCTTGTAGGTGACAAACACCTGAAAAGGGAATAGAGTAAGCAATGACCAGCTGAAGAAGTCCATTTCTTGCTCCTGATTTTTCCTTATATGGGAGTCCGTCATTAATACATTTTTAATGCCCAGAACTGGTCTTAGTCTTACAGATCTCTGTTGTCTATGTAAGATGCAAATTGGGAATGCACAGAAATGTACAAAAGGAGAAGGACTGAAGTGCTGACCTACCTCTGTGACACTGCAATCAGCTGCTCTTCCCACATAACAAGATATTGATCAGACTGAAGCAGTTTGCAAATTTTCACACAAATCGAAATAATTTCCTAGTCTCTTTTATACCTGTTCATACCCTAAACTTTCCCCCAAGAGAATCAAGAGGCTGAAACTTTAATCTTATATTATTAAGTTGGGTTGTATAGCTGATCTGACTTGATAAATGTTTATTATTAGCATATCATTTCATCAGTTGCAACATTTGTGCACGCAGAAGACTTCCAAAACACAGACAATTTTTGTTGTCTTTCAGACTTGCAGAGAGAAAGTATGAAGGATCTGTACTTCCAAATGGGATGCTCCGTGCTCATAGAGGATGTACATTCCTTCAGTCAAGTAACAAGCACAAAATTATGCCAAGAACTCATTAGCTGTAAAACAAGTAGCAGGAACAAGGTGCTAAAAATAGATTTTGAAGACAATCAAGTCATTTAGAAACTATGATACTTTTACTTGAAATACAACTAATTACAAACAGTAAAAAAACTTGCCAAGAATCCAGTAGCTCAAGAATCAACAACTCTGCCCAGAAACAGCAAAATGCAAATTGTCTACAAGAGCACTCACTAGAAGCGTTTCTCCCAGGTATTTACCAGAATCAGCTCCCGGTTGTCTCCAAAGGATGTCTCCAGTGGAGCAGGCCTGGTGGGGAGGACGCACAGCTCAGCTCTTTGCCCTGCCTGGTTGCCCTTTGGCTCGGTGTGCCCCAAACCACCAGGTGTGTGACTGCAGATACCTGCAGCCACCACACAGCTCTCTTAGTGGGGATTAAGCACATCTATTACACCTCTGGTTGCCAATGGATGTTTTAGTTTCCTGAGCACAGACTTTCATACATAGACAAGCCCCAAGTTAATTTCAAGTCATGATTAGTTTTTGACAACATTTGAGATCTCTGAATTGGTATTTATTTTGAGGCTCTTGATATGCAAATCACTTATGCTAAATTCTGCAGCTTTGACTCAGTTTAGATTATCAGCGTTTACCTGCAAACATTTGAATAAACACAAGTGAGACCATCCTTTTACAACCCTTTTAAGATCAAAGAGTCAGTATTCTGCCTTTGAGGCTTGTCAGTTTAAAACCTGCACTAACAATTAAAGGATTCCTCCCCCTCCTCTCTGCTGTCTCCTTCCCTCCCAAAACCAGGAATGAAAGGATTCCACCCTGCAAGAAATGTCCAGTTTTATATGAGAACTTCTCATTAATGAGTAAACATACACCGTTCTGCAATATTGTTTCACTGCTCTTCTGCTTAGTGGGCTCCATCCTGCATGGCTAAAACCTCAGGATAAAAAAAAGGGCTCTGGTGAGATCTAAGCTTCCATTAAGAATTTGATTTATTTTGCGCTATTATACCCTAAAATTTTTTCCATCATAGTTAATGTCAGAATGCCATAGGAAAAGCACTGTGAATTAATATGCTTACTGCTGACATCCCTCAATCAATACAGTGGAGTTTTGTGCTTCTTGGCTAGGTAGAATAGAGCATTATACTTTTCATAGGCATACAAAACATTTGAAAGTCTCTGGAATGATAATTTTTTAAAATTCCACATGTTGAAACACATTTTTATTACTCAACAGTGGCATTCCTGAGCTAACAGCACTGTCCTCTCTAGGATGTAGAGACTGTAAAGAGGAAAAGATTAGCCTTTTGCTTTGTAGGAAAAACTATCTTTTGGTTGTTTTCAGAAGCAAGATTACACTCAGCACCGGTTTTGAAGAATTTATGTTTTGTATTTAAAAAAAAATTAGTTTTTCCATCTGAAAATATTCCAGAGCAAAATAGGGTTATTGGCTGTCCATGGTCTGACAGTGTCTTGACTGACAGGCATCTTTGGCCACATTTAGCAATTGGAATAGCTGCAGAACACTTCCGAGTGTTCAGTGTGCCTTACAAAAACTGTGATGCTGTTTTACTGTACAAAAAGTAGCCACCCCCACATATGGGGTGGATGGTGCTGCAAAAGCTCCTGGTCCTGAGGCTGTGCTTCAGCAGCAGCAGCCTGTGGCCACCTGCACCACCAACCTCCTCTCCTTCTGAAAGGGTAACTCTGAAGGATCAGGACCATACAATGATATAGTTTTGGAACCACAAAGACAGGAAATAGCATTTTCTGTGTTATTTCCATGACTCTGGATAGGTGGGGTTAAGCATAAAAAACAGGCCATCCTCTAGCTGACCTAAAGCAAAAACTGTAAGTTTGCATGTAGAGGAGGATCTTAGAAGTATGAAAATGAGAAATAAGATGTATGAATGAATACAACTTGAACCCATAATGGATTCTGATTTACACTAGGTTCGAGTTATGGTTCACTGCTTTGCACAGAGTCCCATCACAGAACATTTTGTAATTTTTTCCCATGTTCTGAGAATAGACAAAGTCAAAAAGCTGTTTATAAATACATCTATTTACATATCTATGTTTTCTTACCATTTTTTATGAGAACTTCAGTATTTTGACTAGTCACTATTGTTTTCTCTACAGAGACAAAATAATTTTCATTAGAGGATGTGTTCTATAGTGAGTAGTCAAAAGTCAGACAACAGTTAATATCTTTGTTGAAATGGACAGCTAAGATAAAAGTCTGATAATTCATTTGGGGAAACCAGTACATAAGTAGTTGCAAACTAAGTTAAAATTACAAAAAAGAAAACATAGGAAGTGTATCTCCTGAATAAACATAGTTTGTTGTTGTCTGCTTCTCTTCCCCCCTTGCAGGAAGGTCTTTACACAGACTCTTTAGTGTACTCAGAGGTACTCAGTGTGATACTTTTATGACTGTATTGGATTTCCTAAATATTGTGAGCTCACTTAGTGGATTGTACCAGCAACTGAAGTCTCATAAAGTAAATTAAAGTCCATGTTTAATGAATAGCACCTTAGTTGCCAAAAAGTACCTTGATATCTTAAGACCTCCATGACATTGAATGTTTGCAAATAAACAGTTCTGACTGTCTTTGAAAGAGAAGTTACATAGTCCAGTTGCTTCCAGAGTTTGTAGCAGAGAAAATAAAAGCTACAAAGCAAGTTTTCCTCCTGCAAAGTACACATTTACTGATGTTTGAGAAAAACTTGCAATTGTCTAAGTGGGATTTTATCAAAATATCACAAAATATGTGAAATAGAGAGATATTGGATATTATCAAAACACATCCAAATATTCCACCTGCTATCAAGAGTTCAAAACGACCTCTATCTAAAAGATAACTGCCTTTATTATGGGTATCATTCTGTAGACTGAAAAAGATAAGACTGTGTGAAACGGACTGACATTCTTATAAGAAAAAAAAAACCAACAGAGGCAAAAATTCATGTCTTAGAAATAAGGCAGAAAGTTATATAATGCTCAAGCAGTCTTTGCAACCCTTGCCCAGAATGGCAGTGGTAGACGCCTTCAGAGGGAATAATAGGAGTTGGGTCTTGGAGGGGCTTTATAACTCCTGTACTTCCCTGTTGCATAATGTTCTTTAGGACTTAACACATTTTTTTTTTCTAGAGAAGGCAACTCAAACATTTCTCTTCATTTTGGCTAAAGAAAGAAGGGGTAGCCCAGGTGAATACAAGAACATTGGCAGGGTATTCTTCAACTTTTGCTGTAATAGAATTGCCAAGTAAATCAGGTGTTTCATGCCCTCACATGTTAAAGGGGACAAGATCCTGGTATGAAGTAACATAAGCAAAAAGCAGAAGAAAAAAAAACCAATAGGAAAGGTTAGGAAGAAAAGAGATCACAGTAAGTCTTGCAGTTACCATGAGGCCTCTTTTTTCATGCCTTTACACGTAGTTATTTATGTATGTATTTATTCATACGTGAGAAACAGTAAGTTATCCCAAGGACAAAGCTGAGGAAATGTGAAATTAGATCTTAAAGAGATTGGTATGAAAGAAAGGGAAACTGAAGACAAGATGCTCACACAAGAAATGACAGAGCGTGGGGAGGAGAAAGTGGAAGATCAGAGGGTTGAAGATAATCAACCTAGTGACAAGGGACAGGGGAATCAGGTGTTTGCTGTTGCTGAGAGAGTTTAGTCACAGGAAAATTTCTCTGAGAAGGCAGGGTGTAGGCTCAGGAAATCAAAAACTCCTGAATGGTTGATAAAACACTGGTACTGAAGCTTTTGTGGAAACCTGAGGTTTGGAGAGATCAAGAAAGACACGTGCGGATTTTTCATGGGAGACCTAGGAGATGGAGAAGGAAAAGGTAACATATTCTCTCAGGATGAAACTGTGGAGGTCTTAAGCCTCACAGCAGCCAGAAGGAGTCATATTCTAATCATTCCATATACCCACTACATCTGCAGTCCAATAGAGGGTATCTACAGAGTTCTTAGAGATGGTCAAGAGAAACACTGTTTTATAAGCCATAGCATTTTCTTTGTTGGGCAGGCCTAGAAATGATGCTGCCTTTGTAAGACATAAATGGGACAGAATAGGATCAAACAAAGTAATTATGACTCATGCATTCTATTTTAAATTTTTTCACAGGAAAGAATTATTTTTAATATATATATGTTTATATATGTATACAATAAAAATATTTTATTTTCTATCAAAATTAAAATAGCTGCTTCAAAAAATTGAAACTAAAATATTACAAGAATTAATAAAATTATGGGTAAAATTCACAGAATAATCTGCACAGTAAGAAATCCAAAATTTTATTTATAGAACTGGTATCTGACAACACCACTGTCTTTAACCACAATTATTTTATGAAGTAAATCCCAGCATTTCTTAATGTGAAGAAGGGATTTAATATTATTCATTTTTAGACATCTAGGACTAATCACAGAAGTCTTTGATATAGCACCACGGAACTGAAAAGGCTGCTCCAACTCTGGAGGAGCTTATTGACTGCACAAGCAGCCCAGCTAAATGGGTTAGAAATTCACTGGTTAAATCAGCCGCATAAAGTCCTAGATAAGTATTCTGGTGAGCCCTCAACTCAGTCAGCTTTCATGCCTCCTTTGCTAGGTTTGGTGACAGTCAGTGACACCCCTGCAGCTCCTTGTGCGGCACCTGCTCTCCCTCAGGGACCCCCAGATGAGCGAGCCAGGCAGGACCCAGGGTACTCCCCGCTCTGGGGCCACAGCCTGCAAGGAGGCAGAGACACTCCCACCCTGATGGGCCGGGTTCGGCAGGGACATGAGGGTCTCTACAGGCAATATCCCCAACCACAAGCACCCCCAAGGCTCTGCCAAACTGGAAAAAAGCCCAGAAGGGAATCCAGGACAAAAAGGATAGCACATACCAAATACTGCCTAAAATCTGTTGAAATCTCTACTCTGCTAGCTTTGTCACTGGTTTTACTGACAAATATTTACCATGATTAAGGAAAAAGTAATGAACTGATTTCTTCAATAAGATTTTTTTTGTAACACTGTAACAATACATATATCACAAATATAAAAATCATAATATTAGCACTGCCTTAACATACAGAATATGTTAGTACTGCCCAGAAATCCCTTTTAGAGCATTCAGTGGAGAAAAATTAAGTAGATATGAATGTGGATTGCCTAAGATATGCTTTTGAAAGCAAAAGACTTAGTTAGGAGGGCTGTGACATAGAAAAATACAGAACTTGTTCTTGTTTGTGTGTTCCTACTTGGGAAAGTACTTGTGTTCCTACTGTTGGGAAAATCTTGCCATTATCCTGAAGGGAAAACAAATGTGTCTGTTTTAATGTTTATAACTATGTCTGCTTTATGAAACAAAGATGTCTATATAGCAGCAAAGTGAGTTCCAAACAGAAAAGACAAACTTCTACTGAGAGCTGACATTAAAAAATAATGGATATAAATATTTCCATGAAGCTTGGCAGGAATATGTACACTGTAGATGAACAACTGTTTTAACAAATGTTCAATAGAAGTATCCAGAATCCAAGGAGGAAATAGCATAACTACTGATGTCTGATTCCATTAGGATCAGAACCAATGCACTGCTAAATTATCACAGGGTATTTTATGAACTGTTATTGATGATTTAGTGGCAGGCTAGGTTATGTAGCTTACAAGCTGTCACCTTTAAAGTAAGGCCAAAAGCGAGCCCAAGGATATATTCTAAAAGAAAATGTAACAATTATTATAGCATGTGTGTCAGCAAAGTTCATATGATTCATTGTCCTTCTGGTAATAGGAAAGCTGTCAGTGGGTGCTCTTGGGCATGGTTCAGCTAACTATATAAAGAATGTTCTCTTAAACATTCACCTATGGCTTGGGATTCAGAGGCTGCTTGTCTGATTAAATGGAAAGGAGGTAATTTAAAAGCATCTTCCTTTCCAAATATGTTACTGTCAATTGGCTGTGGTTCAGAGGTTTCCAATCTGAAGTACATGAGGCAGCCGCAGAAGAACTCTATTAATATTCCTGCGTAAAATGCTTTCTTAGCCCAGGTCAGCTCCCCTATGCACTTTTGATGTATTAGAACTTTAATGTTCAACTGAATTGACAAGTGATGGGTTTTACAATCAATGTGCACAAGGGACATGCCATTCCCAAGCAAGCTCAAGATTTATTAAATGTAATGATAAAGAGGAGCATATCAGGTGGAGGCTACTGTGCAGTGTTTTGTTCCTCTATAGTTCATATATTGTGCAAGTTACACCTGTGATATCATCCAGTTTAAAACTGGGCTGCAGCTCAGCTCTGTTTCAGTAGTAAGTAAATGAAAGCTTTGTTAGTTAAAATGCAGAATCTCAACCTGAATGCTTAAGAGAGGGAAAAATAAATCTGTGGCATATTTTCCTTAATGTTTTGCCACAGGTTGATTTCTGAACTCACAGCACAGATGTTTTAAATATGATACAATCTAATTGTTCTGATGTTCCACACTAATTCTTCGGGAAATATGTACTAAATTATGGGAGGTTATGTTTTCTTGTGATGAAGTAGCTCAGCTCCCAGGAGTGTTTGCAGGAGCTTTCTCACTACTTTGTGCCGGGTTTTTTTCTTTAATGGGTAATGTTGGAATGAAGTGGCAGGATCTTTCAGAGAAAGGCTAACTTACAGTAGTTTTTCTATAATGCTCTACAGATGTAGATGTTCCCCAGATGTGAACAGACTAGAAACTTAGTTTTGTCTCTGGGTATTCATTCACCATATAAATCTCCCAACACATTCTTATCTGCTATGTAAATAAGATGTGGAATTCCAATAGTGTCTCAGCCTTCTACAGCAGATGGTATAGTGAGATTTACCACACCATTACATTTAATGGGATTGAATTCATTTGGATTTCTTGATGTTCACTCTGTCCTTCTCTGAGCAGCAGTGTTGCCAATGTTCCTGATTATATATGATTTGAGAGAGTGCTTAAAGAAGAAAAAACCCTTTATCTTAGAAATACGACTATTTTCTGTCAAATTTTAAAGTGTGTATATATTGCATTTCAGAGGATTTATAAGCCCTATGAGAGAAGGATATTTAATGAATATTCAACAAAGAACTTGAAGTCATTACATTTGAAGATTTTTGTAAATATCAGCTATCCACTTAACCGTTTTAGTACTAGCATCATCATATATTCATTTGGAAAGAAATGAGCTTTTTACCTCCTCACATCAGTGACGACAGTGAAAACCACAACAACAAAAAAATCTATGTTAAGAAAAACGAGAGTCTTTTAAGAACATATTTGAAATAGAAGTTTTTGATTTTCATTTCAAAGTAAAAATGGCTTGCTGTATGCAGTAATTACACTAAATTAATAAATAAAATTTTCAAAATTCACATGGAAACTGAAACTGCTAAAGCATAATTAAAAATGACAGTGTAAAACACTGTCAAATTCCTCTAGTGAATTGTCTTTTCAAAAAATTCTATTGCAAATGCCTTGATCTCCTTGTTACACAAACTGCTGTGTACCCAAGTTTACATTTAAATGTATACAGATATCATATGTAGTCAGCCATTAGATGATACTTTAATTTATTTTGTCTGCTTAACATTCTATCATTTCTGCAATATCTAACGTGGCTTAAAAATTTACTCAAACCAGTCTTATGAATTTTGTCATGCTATTGCTATCATTTCTCACAATAATCATAGACCAACAAAATACCCTCACAGGACAGCTGAATGAGAAAAAGTGTTTCTTTTTATAACGAAACTTAATGAGGATTTCAGAGCTTTTCTACCTCAAAAGCACCCAGCTTTTCTAGTTAAGTTAAAGTTATTTTTAATGCCAGGCTTCAGGCTCAAGAGATCTGGACGGTTTCATAAATTATATTATGAACTGTAAACCAGTCATTTGATCAACAATAACACACTCTGTACTACAGTGCCAAGCAAGGATAGCAATCATGCTGCATCTACATGCATGAATGAAAAAGCTTTAATTAGCACAGTGAATGGAAAACATCTTACTTTTTTCAAGAGCCTATAGAGGCAATACCAGCTCTACAGCTGATCTGATTTACACCAAGAATCCCTATTCCATTGGGCACTTCAACTTTGACTTTTATTTAGAAGATAGATGAAAAATGCAATGTCAAACTCCTGAAATTATTGGACCACTGTGGAAAACACTGAAATACTGATTTTTTGATCTAAATAATATAAAATCATGGGAGAAAGAGATGCTTCCACCAAGTCACCGAGGTAAAAGTGAACAGAGCTATAACCACACTAGGAGCTCTGGGCTGGACTTCCCAGGAAGGGGCTGGAGGGAACTTTGCAGGTTCCTTTGCTCAGCTCCCCTCATCCCGCACACTCACAGACAAAGCCGAAGTGCAAAATCCCAACTGTCCTGTTCAAAAAGCTGGGTTACCAGAGACAGAGTTTCAATGGAGAAATATTCTGCTGGAGATTTAAGCAAGCTGCAGTTTATGGCAGGTCACCCTCGCCCAACATCACCACACAGGTGAGCAGGGTTTGCCCACACTTGGGTTTTACTGCCAGTCATGGGGAAGGCACAGCAAGAGAAGTTCCAACTGTTGCATGGGGATCACACATTACTTGCTGACTCTGAACACCAACAAAACCTAATCATTAGGAAATAATTTTGCTTTACTGTGATTTCCTGCACAAAAAAAAAAAAAAGAAGAAGCGAAAAGAAAATTGTGGAAGAGGCAGTATGGCAACCCTGATTCATCTCTGCCATGATTTATAATTGAAGTAAAAGTAAGAGCTCTATAGATCTTTCACTTCAGTGAGACGTCACTGACAAACCTTTCCCCCTTCAAAGGCAATACCTTCTGATACGGCAGCCCTACCTTTCCACACAGTCTGTGAATTGCTTCTTCACTCCCTGGCTTTGATGGCAATTAGATCAGACTGTCGGTATACCTCATTTTTCTATTGCTTACCCATAGCTCTTGTTGCTTCTATCAAGGCTATTAATGTTAGACAATATATTAATGATAGATCTATACTGGTGTTAGGGAAATGAGCTACAGGAGGTTGCTGTAGGCCCCGAGGAGTTTTCCTACTTTCTTTGATTTATTAATGGTAAAGAGTGGCTTTAAGGCTGGTTCAGTTTGTGAGAAAAAACAAACAAACAAACAAAAAGTCTTGTGGTTCGTTTCTCATGGTTTAAAAATCAAACAAACAAAAAAGCCCTGAAAATGCTTGAACACCTGTTATTTTTCCTATATTTATATTGTCAAGGTGAAAAAGTTTAGGGGAGAAGCGATTGTCATGCAAAACACCCAAACTCATCCATACACTAATATATGCATGTATATGAACTCCAAAGCCTTCTGAAGCATTTTCAAGACTTTTTAGACAGAAAAGTCCCTTAAAAGAAAAACAAACTGCCCCAAGTCAATTCAGTTTTGCTTTACTATTGAACTTCTAATGACTCAAGCTGGTTTTAACTGAGACTCCCCATGGTATGGACCAAGGAAGCATTGTTTCATTCTGAATAAATACTCATTATTTTAACATGTATTTAGATCAGGTTATTTGAAAGCCTGTAAGAATAGATTTTCTGTAAGATACTGGTGGTGCTTTTGGACTCTCAGAGGAGCTCCATTATTTAATATGTCCTTTCCAGTCCTAGTAACATGAAAAGCACAGGAGAGAAAAGTTCATAATATGTTCACACATCCAAGTATTTGGGTTCTGACTTTTACTAAAAGAGTAACAAATTCATCTGAATCAGTCTGCTCTGCTTCTTTTTTTTTTTTTTAATATCTGGTTTGGGATCTCCCAAGCAGGGGTGAGGCAATGACTGCAGCAGACAATTAAAGAGTAAACTTAGGTTAAGAAGTGATAAATCAGAATTCCGTTTCTGTCTAGTCAATGCATCATTTACCTACTTAGATGCATGAAATAGAGAAATGTATACACTTTTTTTTGTACAGCACTACAGGATATATTAACGAGGCAGTGCAGGAAAAACACTACATGAAAAATACTGATACTCAGGTGAATTATGAAATAGTAAATGAAATGGCTTTCATTTACTCCTTGGGGGCTGTTCCTAGAGAAATAAATTAAAAAAGAGATCTATCTACACGCCAGCAAAACCAGCTCAAAGAGCAGAAGGGAATTCACCAGTGAGATACACTAGATATAGTACAAGAGTTATTCTCCCTTCTCTGTGCAATCCCAGGATAAAATAAACATATCCAGCCTTCCTAAAGTGGCTTGCTGACTCCCCACCACTGGTTATTCATACTAGCCAAGTTACCTGTGTAACTTGGAGCTGTCTAGACAATTTTTATTGAAATAAAAATCCATCCCAAATGAAAATTTAATCTCCTCTTTCCATGTTCTCTATTTCTTTTAAAGATTAGCATGCATTTTCACTGAACTTATTCTGAAAAGAAAGAACACAGTATTTAATTTAGCATTTAATTTAAAAGTGGGTATTGTCTCTGTCTTTTAAGTTTCTCATTTAGGTTATTCTAGAACTGTATAGGTTTGGGGTGTAATAAGATGATGCCATTGATGTAAGTCAGTGTTTTATGCACTGGGCGTATCTTCAGCAACCATCACAGAACTGCTACCCCTGTTCACTGTTATACAAGACTTGAAGACTCCACACTTTGGATAGGCAAAACAACCAGAGTCTTCCACTAGACTACTTATGATAGTGACTCCAGATGGGAAAATGTTTTGAAATTATGGAGAACCTGTTTCTACATCTTTGATCACACTGAGTAACTTCTTGCTCCACAGATGGTGCCTCTGGCTTCAGCACTTCCTGCCGAAGGGTCAGGTGCTAGACAATACAAAATCGAGATCTAAACCAGGTCCTAAATACAGTTCTAGCACCTGAAGAAGACTATTCTTTTATGAAACAAAAGGAAACACATCTATTATTCCTTTTTTGTTTGATAGTCACTATTTTTATATTTGTTTTAATGTTACCACTAAGGGGAAAATTTCAGCTACTTCTTCTATTATACGTTTGTGATAGCAACTCTAAATTTCACATTGCTCATGCAGTTATGAACAAGATAAATTTGAGTCATGGACCAAACCTAGAAGGTTGTAAATCAAAAGGCACCACAGGTACTCTGTGTTCTTGTTAGTCAGTCCCTAGGATTTAGATAGGAAAAAATTTTTAAAACATGAAAATAATATACTGTTAAAGTTGATTAGCTGGCTGTAGTCTCCTAGATACAGAAGATTTCCTCCTTTTGCACAGCAGGTGTATGCATGACTTATGCAGGCAAAGCTCAATTTTGTAAAGGTTAAATTTGATCAAATTGATTAAATACAGATCTTTCTTCCATTCTATCAGTATCATGTTTATGCTTACTGGTTAGAACCCTGTTTCCCTAAAGTCATAGTCATTTCCTTACTTTACTGGTTCTGATTGTTAAGTATCTAAAATTTCAAATAGAGAAACAATCCTTTTACTTGTAATTTAAGTCCCTTAAGTAACCCCCTGCAAAAATGTTCCTGTTCACCTGTGACAAAGAAAATAAGGAAACATTTCTTCCAGCCCTCTGTGTTTGGCACATTGGTGCTCAGGCCAGATGAAATGATTACTTCAAGTAAAAGTACTTTTTCTTTTATCAAGTCAGAAGAACAAAGTTTCTAAAATCATCACACATTGGGAGGAATAAATTACTTTATTCCTTTTGCCTGAAACTGAAAACACAAGTCTCGATTTGGCAAAAGTTTAAAAATCAAGCTAACAACTACGTATATGATAAGAAATGTTGATCTTAACAGAGATTCTTATTAAGCTGGCAAATGTTTAAAAATCCTGCTAAGCACACTTTCATGAGTGTTGCATAGGAGTGGGGAAAAACTAGCCCTGTTTCTGGGAGAATAAAGGCATTAAATTCCCACTTCAAGTATCTGGTAGTGGATAATGTTCAACACCTTGTGGCAGTTACTTGGTCTAGGGGCAGTACTTCTCGTTTACACCTGGGCTGATGGCTGGTGGTGGGCAGGGTTTCAGTTCCTCACCATGAAAAACCTTTGCATCATCCAGGAATTGTAATGGAATTTATTCAGGGTCATTAACTGTGCAGAGACAGCTGTGAGCACTAGTTAGATTTACTTATCATGAGGACATAAAAATTAACCAATCTCCTAGATTATAGATACAAATCTGTGCTGTGAGTCTGTACAGATCAATGCTAAATGAATCATTAATATTCTGTATGAAGCAGAAAAAAGAAGTCGATGAAAGCTGATTCTGCTACCTTGTCATTACACTCTCTATTACCACAAGTTCATCCAAAATTGCAAATCATTACAGCTTCTCCAGCATCTGCCACACTCCACTACTGTCCCTGGAGCGCTCAGAGAGTCAAATATGTTTACTAAAGCATAAAACTACTAGCACCACTCATCCATGGTTACACAGACACATCTGAACATTACTTTAAAAGTGTCATAGACCTTATATTTATTGTTCTGAATAAACATTAGTCTCATGAGCAGAGAAGCACCAAACACTGGAGCCTGGTAATTACTTGCAGGATAGGTACACTGCCATTAGGTGCAATGAAAGCCTCTCTGTCTTTCCATGTCAGTGGATTTCGGCGCTAGGAAACACTTTCTTACATCAGACAGGAGAATTTAACTCCCTGCTTCTTCAGTCTTATGCACTTAGGCAATAAGACCATAATGTTGCTGGATGTTTGACTGACTTTTGACACAAATTGCACCAGACACAGTACATGGATAATTAGCAGTGCACACAGGCTCTGTTTTTAATCCAAGCCTTTTAATATAAGTCTCAAAACCCAATATTTGGACTACCTGAAATATTTCATGATATTTTTATTTTTGCAAAAGCCGTAACCTCTCCTACAATGCGGATAAAGTCTTGATTTTTTTCAATGAAATTTTGGAAATTTAACCTGTTTTAATAGTTATTTTGATTTAAAGCTAAATATTTTAACAGTTTCAAAATAAATATATCTTGCATGAACCATTTTAATGAAAATTGAGCACATTTTTAAAGTCAATACTAAGACCCTAAACTCTAGCAGTGTAATTTTCTGTCAATAAAGGTTCAACTGTGCATTTGAACAGTTGAACACTGTTCAACACACTATAAACATCAAGACAATATAAAATTGTTATTTATACTATCATATTTCTAATTAGAAGGGACAGGAATCTTTTCGAAGAGACTTTCATATAGTATAAGCTAAATATGGCATCAGCAGCAGCACAAGGTCAAGGAAATCAGAGTCAAGTCTGACACCAAGATGTTTCTGTAAAATGCCATTTGAAGGATGTGACCCAGGAGGAAGGGCACACATTCACCCAAGATATTAAGATGTGCCCATGTTCTCTGTACCCACTAGACAGCAGAGGCGTTGTTTCTGTAACACCGACCCAACAACTTCTTAACCCACAGCATTTATGACTACCAAAAATTGGAGCTACTTCTACTGCTACTCAAAATTTAAGTGTTGAACTCATTCCAGTCTTTCACTGATGTGCTACAGTAAATTGGGAGAGAGAAGAAGAAAAGCAAAACTAGCAATACCAGAATTTTCCACTATTTTTCTGGCAGCTCCAGAACCAAAAGCCATTGTGTGTTTTGGCAGAGTAAAACTTTCAGGCTGATGGGAATTGGGATTATTCTGGTTTACATCAGCTACTGGCCTGACCCAGGGCCTTTGGCACTGTCCTGCAAGGGATGGGTTTGACAGGCTGAGAGGCTGGAGAGCAGCCCTCATCGCACTGCGCTGTGCCGCAAGCGCTCTGGGGCGGAAAGAGGGGCTGGAGGCTCCACACGCTGACAGAAATCGAGGCAATGTGCCATGAGGCTTTTTATAACTTGTCTCTCAGACTCACAGAAGGCAATAGGCAGCCTTTTTTCCTTCAGTAAAAATCTGCCTTTACGCATTGCTCATGTTCAGCTCACAATCAGATGCTATGCAGATCAGTGCCCAAAATATCAATCCAGCCAAATGTTTGCCAGAGCTTTAGGGAAACCTTACGGTCTCAGAACTATTTGCATTCTGAGTTGAATGTGCTTTAATTTCTATCTACTAGCATCTGCTATTGTTTTCACAATCTTTTAGATGGGTTACTTGGATTATTAGCAAGTAACAACTGTGGTTTGACTTTTTTTTTCCACTTTTCCCTCCCCCAGTATGGAAAGGCAGCAGACCTATGTATGAAACTCTGCTGCAAATTGGTCCATCCTGTTCATTTGATCTGACATTTTGAGTTTTTTATAGTTTGAGGGTTGCCTTCCAGGGTCCACCCATGCCTCAGAACAATATAATCTAAGTGCCACCGAGGTAATACCTCTTAAATTATATTCCAGTTGTATTTGATCTTAGCTTGTGTTGACACATTTCCTTCCCAGTCTCTGTTCACGTCCTTAGTCTCTCATTGCCTTTTGTCCCCAGCCCACAAGCACATTATTCTGTAAAAGACCTTTCACTGATATACCCTCCTTTTTCACTGATATATCCTCCCTGCTCTAAAAGTTTTATTCCCTGAGCCTTTCTTTAGCAGATGCCAATCTCTCCTATTTATCAACTGCCGCCAGAGAAATTGCTGGATTTTCTCTTTTTCTTTCCAGACCTGTGCTTCAGATCTTCCTGGGCAGACCAAACTGGGAAAAGAGGCGATGGCAAAAACAGTCATGGGGAATTGCATTCAACTATGAAAGCAGCAGGCAACAGCTGTGGTCCTTGAACAACAAAAAACTTAGAACATCCACCTTTTTAATTTATCTAATAAAAATGGATGATACTGGTGTGGGATGGATTCTAGCTGCTTTAGGCTGGTGTTTGGATGAGCAACAGCTCAAAGATCCTCAGGAGTCCTCGCTTAAGAGAGTGCTGATTCTCCCTCTGGTTTGCTTTCCAATACTTGGGAAGCACTAATGAGTGTTTTAAATCAAAGAGCATCTCAAATATTAATGATGTTTCAATGTGCCTCCTATTTAACGTAAAGCAGCATATAACGCTTTTCAGCTGATTCTATTTTTTTAAATAGATTTTGCGCTCTAACTGGCATTAGCAGGAGACCCCTGAGTGGCATTAACATATTAAGGGTGCTTAGTTCCCTGCCTGTCTTCATCCCAGCCACCCAAAGAGTAACAGTTATGACTGAGCTTGTGGAAATTCCTTTCAGGAACAGATTCATCTGCAAACACCTTTTACGCCCTTTGTTTTAGCAGATCTTTGTGTTTTATATTTTTATAGGGATTGGCTGTCAGAAGAGACATATCACATCACATTGTTTATATATAACACCATTACAAAGACTTCATGTTTAGCTGCAGCTCACTAGGCCTGTTTTCCTTTTGGGGGGTAGTTTGTGCCAAAATGAGAGGAAATAGCATTTCCTCTGAGAGTAATGAGCAGCTGGTGCTTTTGCCCTGGTGTTTATGGGATGTAATAGGCACAGTGGCACATTTGGAACTGGTTGGAGAGAAAACTAAATGCTGCCTTCTTTTATCTTTATCACCTCCTCTCCCAAGAAGGCTTTTCAGTGTCTATGGTTTACACCAATTTTAGAAAACGCAATAAAAATAAAACCGCAGCACTTTGCCACAACGGAGTCAGATATTACAATGTACTCTTTGTAAAGATGGACTGTTTTTATCTACTGGAACCAGAAAAACTATGACAATAAAATATTTTTAAAACTTCTCCAAATAGCTCTTGGAGGAATTAAAGCAAAGGGAGTACATCTGGAAATCATATTTGCGAAAGAACCAATGAAATTGCCAAAAACTGTACATCTGCTCTTCTGTCCATTGTCTGACCTTAACTTACAGATTCGTGGCTGACATTCTCATACCAAGAAACTTTAAGACATTGTCAGGACAACAGTAGAAGAACTTTAAAAGCACTGATTTCTCCCACATTACATTTACCAGTACTTCAACCAGTGTAAATTGGTATAGCTCCATTAACTGTGATAGTGCTATGCAACTCTCTGAAAACAATACAAACCCATTGAAACAGAACCAGGATCTGCTCCTTTATTCACAGCACTTCAGACTGACTGATTAGACCATTATGGATTGTGAATAGGGGTGGCAAACACTGTTCCACAGATAATGTCCTCTTCATCAGCCATACTAATTGGTATTTGTGGTGATCTCATAAACACTGCATAAACTAATGATCCACACTTGATAGCATTTCAGTAGCCAAAAAGTATTTGTTTGTGTTGATATAATGCAATGAAACACATAATTATCTACCCTTCTGCTAACAGTGTTTTTTACATGGATCACCATTAATCCAAAGACTTACATCATTCTCAAGTAGTGATGTCACACTAGTGATTTTAACAATGAGGTTATGGGCAAGCAAGGAGCAGTACTCTTCAGAGATGGTTACATAAAGAGACTTCAGAAGGGTGCTACTTCAGCTAATAAGTCTAAACACATGCTTATGGAACTATCTTTTTAAATAGTTCAAGATTACATACGTTTTAAAAGTGCTTATTTACTCAGCATTGCCTAAAATTTGCCACCTAAATACAGATTTAGGCACCTTATTTGCTTAACTTTAGTTTTTCTCAAATTGCAAACTTCCACAAAAGCAAGTTAGAACTAAGATTTGTATCTAGGGCGCACAGATGTGAGTTAAAAACCCTAGTGTAAGAACCTAGTTTGAAAAAAGTCAAGTTTTAGTATTTCTCAGGGGAAATACATCATGGTCAGATCCATGGTCATGGGAACCTCCAAATGGGTTACAGTTCCTCTGAATGTTCACAGCATCCATGAGACAAGAAAACTCTACACAAGCCAGAAGGTTATTTACTTGGGTCATATTAAACTCTGACAGGCATTAAACTTGGTTTCAGGCTGTGCTGCCAACTGAAGGTTCAGCCTGGGGATACTGGATTCAAGACATATGAAACATTTTAGGCACAGTCCAACACAGCATTTTTGACATGCTTCTAAAATGAAAGAGATGATGTGAAGGAGTACCTTGGACATGCCATGGAACATCAAACTGCTTTATCAGTGACACACAAGAGAAGAGCTCCTCACTGTAACTTGGATCCCTGTCAGCATCACCTCAGGCCAGCTCAGTTAGCTCACAAGGCAGTACTGGTATTTTCCTCACATTCCTTCCTTCTCCCACAAATTCCTCTTTTGGACACAGTCTTCAGGATAAAAGACTACCTGACCATGAAATAGCACTGCCCTTTTCCCTTTTTTTTTCAAGCTACTCTGACACCAAACTTCCCGTATTATCCAGAAGTTACTATGATTTGCCTTGCCTTGCTGTCACCAATATCCTTCTTGAACATCTGCTTAACCTCACACTCCATTTACCTTCGGTCTTTCATTGCATGATGTGACAGTCTGCCTTCAAAAATCTCTGCAGCTGGAGGGCTGTGGGAAAAACCTCATTCAATGCATGAAGATTATACAGAACCATATTTACAGCCAGAAATGTCAACTATATTCTGATATATGTTCTGCTATCTCAACTATATTCTGATATGCAGGAATGCAGGAATATATTGTGCCCAGTTAGCTGAAAAGGGAATTTATCTTGCTTATCAGCATGAGGCTGAGTACATTGCAACCTTTCTTTTCCTTTTTTCTTTCCTTTGCATTTGAATGTTTTAAGTAAACTAAAATAAAATTCAAATTAAGCCTGGATCAGCAAACCCAGTCCTGAAAAACTCTGCATACTGCAAAACTGGGTCCATTTTGAAATCATCTACTATCTTACCATTCACTTTGGCAGCAATCTGGACTGTACTCTTTAAAAAGTCCCTTACATGACTCCTTCAGAGAAAAAGAGGCTGCAGGATTATTTTCTTTTTTTTATCTGAGTTATGACCATTATACAAATTTCCAGAAGAGACCAGGTGTGCTCCAGCCTGATCTCTTCTACTTTACACGGTTCTAGGAGTAAAGCAGCTCCAGAGCTCTTCTTCCTTGCAGCATGAAATGTATCTTTGGAAAAGCATCCCAAAGAAAAATAAAACACAAAACGCTTGCAGTCCCTAGACTGCGTGGTTAAATAGCGTTTAGGAATCAAAACAGACAAGCAACTAGTACAAATATTTGTACAATCCCTCTGAGACTGCAGAGAGGTTTTCTAACAGTAGCAACCTCCTTAGGAGAGTTTCTGCTTCATAAATGCTTTTCACACAGCTCTGCCCCTTCCCTTAAGCTCCTTCCATTTAGTGAGTCCTTGTTCTCTTGTTCAGAAGCTCTAAGATGGTCACAAGGTTTGCATTACCTGACACAGGACTAAGAGGTTGTGACAGCAGATTCAAAGGTGTTGGTACTTCATACTAAATATTATTCAGTTGAGCAGGTGGAAACTGTCAAATTCCCACTTCTCGTCACTAAAATCTACATCTTATAGCATAATTAGTGGTTTGGGGTTTCTTGTCCCACCCCATCATTAGTCTATGTTTGACAGAGCTTCAGTGGGGTAAGATGGGAAAGGGGCTTTTTAAGCTATTGAAAAAAACTATTGAGTACTGAGTATTGAGTAAATCTTGCCACCAATAACCTGTGCAAATTTTCCCTGGTCAGGAACAGATTACTGACATCTTACAGCAAAGACATAGGAATTCATCTTCTTGTTGGAGTGAGAATATGGCACATCTCACAACCTCTGCCACTTTGCTCCATTTAAGGTAGATTTTTTTTTTTTTTAGAGTAGTAAATCTGGATCTTTATTTTCCATATAATAAATCATCTTGACCTGCTGCATCAACAACCCAGCAGGTGGTAGACCCAGCAGGTTCTCCTGGGAGAGCTTAGCCTCGGTGTTCTCATGAGTACAGCACAGTCAGTTTGAGCTCTGTGCCCAGGATTAAAATGTGCAGCCATATTTCAAGCTCCACCTTTGGGCTGCCCTGGCCTGTGTCCTTGCCCTGCTGCAGTCCCCTCTCTGGTTCAGACCAGCTGCTGAGTCTTTCCCTGCCTGCTTAGCAGAGACTCTCTTATGTCTTACAAGAAGCATTGAGAAAACTCATTTTCGGCCTGGTAGAGTGTTGGTCCTGACTATCTTTTGTGTGTCTTCTCCAGTCAGTAAATGTTTTACACTTCTGGGTTGTGCTTATCTTGCTAGTGGACTTTCCATGCTAATGGAAAAGTGTGTTCAAAGCAACCGCCAGAGGAGGCTTACACAGCCACCAGATTGCTGTGAGGTGCACATCAGATTTGTACCAAAACCCTCAAGACCATTTCAGCTGCCTGGGATTAGTGGAGTACAGAAGCATCTCACCAGCCTGGCCACAGCCTTGCTGAAGCAGCTGAAGAGGAAGGCACATAAGCTAAAGTTGTTCAAAAGTTGATCTTTTACTTGCTGTGTGGAGAGACCTGTGAAAGACCTGCCACTGTGGTGTATATGGAAAGGCTACCCCGATAGAGGTTGTGTTTATTATATGCAAAGTTCTCCAAATGGCTAGCAGTGAGCTGGCTGCAGCCCTACAGCACAGGTCTCTGTCCTGAGTGACCCTTGGGTAACAATCTGTGCTGGTTATACATATGGTTTCACACACAGAGACAAGCCAAGCCCCAATAACTCCCAAGAAGACTCCCAAAAGGCAGATGCTTATCAGCTCATTCCTGTTTCATTTCTACTCTTTTTAAAACCAAAAATAACTTTTCCCCTGATTCACCAGCCATAAACCCACTGGACTGTACTGCAGTGAGTCAATCAGTTTGTCATGCCAAGATCAGTAAGAAGTGATATTTTATAATTGCACATAAAAGGACTGGAATGATCTTTTGCATCTTTATTTACTTCTATTAGAAAATGTCTTGGCAGACTTAGCCATTAACATTTTCTGCTATCTCAAGGAAAAGATAATTTATCCTCTTAAGGATATTAGACTCCTGTGTATTGTTTTTCCCCATTTGGTACCCTTGATTCCCCCTTCTGAACACTTGAGTGCTTGCAATCAGCACACAATGACACTTACTAATAACAACTGAACTACAACACCCCACCATAATGTTGTTCTAATACCATGTATAACACCATATAACACCAGCAATGTGGAGCAGCTTCACTGTGCAGAGATTTGAGTCTCTCCATACCTACATCTGTTTTCTTTTCCCTCTGGTACATCTGCTGTGGAGCGTGACCCCTGCTGAGCACAATGAGACCCAAAATCATGTCTTTTGCTGTAGTTCTGAGCCCCAATTCAAATTCTGGTGCTTGGCTTTAATTTCTCAGAAACTGACAGATGCTGGATCAACCCAACAGCATGCAGAAAGCTGTGTGTCATGTTCTGCTGTCTTTGTTATGCTTATTATATTCTATTGGAGGTGGCCAACAAACCAGTTCTGTAGCACACCTTCTTGTTACATTATAAGCCACATTACCAGCAACAAGAGAAATATATGAGTCACATATGGGAAAAGGGAGAAGAAATGTTATATGGCTAATCTGTATAACAGACCTCTAAATTTCAGTGCTGCTTTACTTGCTTCAGACAGCAACAGATAGAAAAATATTCACTGATGAAATTATCCTTTTCTTTCCTGCTATATTTTGTCCTTATTAGTAACAGACATACATAAATATAGTCATAGACTGGAGCAGCTGCTTCATCAATTACAAGACTGCAAGTCTTGGGCATTCCTGGGGTCCCTGAGCTCTGCAATTTCTTCTGCACCTTCCCAGAGCACAAGAAAGTCCAAGCAAATTTAACTTGTAGCCCTTTCTTTCCTCAGGAGGAAGAAGAGAAATATATAAATCCTTATCCCCCAGAGAGAGGATATCTTTTCTCTAATTCTACAGGTCTAGTTAATAAGGCTTGAAGTCCTCTGTTGGCATCTTCCTTTTAAAGCTCTGTAGGCTGCTCCATAAGAGGATGCTGATGCAATCCTTAGAGTGCTTCTTTCTCCTCATATTGTTTATGAGTAGCCTATACAACAGCTGATCAACATCTCCATAACCAAAAGTGAAAGAAATCTGTTCCTATTGCTGGGAAAAGTAAGGGTTATAAGCATATGCGTGAATGTTCCTTCAGATAAGCACTGTCCACCAGTGTTAGAGACACATTATTGAGCTAAACAAAATTTAACACCCAGAATAACTGTGCCATGTATCTCCAGAGAGACGCAACAGATGTTTTACAAGTATTGGACCTTCCCAGCCATGTACCTGAAGGGTAAATCCTCAGTGATGTGGTTTACTGGTCCTTCCCCATGCATGGAGGTGGCTGAGCACTTCACCAAGCTGATCACTCAGGGCACCTCAGGCCTTCACTCTTTCATTAGTGGACTTCAGATCCCTGGGGCAAGGGAGCAAAGCAATTGCTGGGTGTGCAGAAGGCCCATCCCTGAGCCCTGTTCTGTGCTCCATTCATCAGATCTCAATCCTTCCTTGCTTAATAGGAAACTATTTCCTTTTTGGGCAGCTTGTCTTTCTAAAGGGCAGGCTGGGGAAAAGACCTAGGGAAAGCCTAAATGGTCTTTGATATATTTAGCTAAATTCCCTTCATAAGAACAACTTAATACTGTTAAAAGTATAACTAACAGTAATCATCTTATGTGAAATGTGCC
Organism: Dryoscopus gambensis; assembly: GCA_013389985.1. Taxonomy (NCBI): domain Eukaryota; kingdom Metazoa; phylum Chordata; class Aves; order Passeriformes; family Malaconotidae; genus Dryoscopus; species Dryoscopus gambensis. Next base: position 44,392 of record WEIT01026121.1, on the reverse strand, counting down.
ATCACATTCTACGCAATGAAAACTATGCTAAGGTAATGTGTAAGAGATTTACTCAGTTTCTTTAGAAAAACAGGAAAATTCCATGAATAATAGTAAAAAAGTTTCTGCTCTCTTTATTTTCTAAAGAGTTTGATGAGCTGACTTTTCCCAAATCTTTTTAAATGAGAATTTTTACTTTTCTTGTATGGTAACTTTCCCTGCTTTTTCTCTACCCCACTCTCTCCTTCCAACATTCTTTTTGCTTCTGAAGAAGTTTAGAAAGGAAAAAAAAACTGAACAGTAACTGTTTTTCTTTGTTTGGAGAAAGAAAAATTTGAAAAAAAAAATATATTAAGGTGATTTTTGATTATAAATGTTCAAAGTGTTTTGACAGCTCTCTTTTTATTTATGTAGCATGGGATGGATTTATGATCTTTTCAATTCTATTTTACAGTATAAGCACTGGGGGGAAATGCCCATACAGCATGCTTGTGTTTCAGCCATTGCTGTATCCACAGGGGACAGAGCAGCCCAACACACAGCTCTGCAGTGGTAAACAAATGAAAGCCCAACTGTGTTTCCCTGCAATATTTCATCCATCAGAAAATCACATATGGAAATACAATGATTAGGAAACTAGCATGCTCCCAGATTACTGGGCTAACAGGAGCTCATCCCAGCAGCTTTCATATCTACAAGGCACTGGCAAGTTATCAAAACAGCACCAGCAAAGCAGCTCAGCACCATGCAAAGTAGACTTCCAGACTGCATTTGTGCCCACTGTTCTGCAAAGACCTTGTGTTATACCCACCATTTCACTTTCATTGGTTTAGATTTGACCATAATATTTTTATGATGTGGGATTTGACAACACTGATTAAGTAGCCCCAACTGCTTCCAGTCTACACAGTCTGATAGTTGTCCTAATACTTGCTAACACTTGCAAGAAAATATGTGCAAACCCAATATAGTAAAAATGAGGCTGAGTTTTGCTAATGACAAACATACCAAGGTGTGTCAGAGTACTTTAGGGTGTCCAATACATAATTACATATTAAGGTTGGTAATTCACCTCTGTTTCTATGTCCTAGGACATGACATCATTTTTTCTAGAGAGGCTTTCAATTTCTGTTTATTTGTTACTTTCTTATCTAAAATAAAATTACAGGGAAATAATCATATTTGAGCAACTAATAGGTTCCCACTGACAAATTACAGTGTTATACTGACACAGCATTGTAAAGCATTATTTACTGGGAAAAGGAGAGTTCAGAAATTTGGTGGCACTCAGGAAGAGGTTAAGGCAGTCATTGTCAGCCACTGTAGCAGAGAGCCTGGTTTTCTGAGCCATCACAGCTCCGGGAGCTATTTAGACTCATTTATACTGTGTATAAAATAAATATCATCTGTGTGAATGGTGAGTGTGAAATGTTAGAGATTTACACCTACTTCATATTTATGCTGTACTCCTTTAAGCAATTACAGAGAGCAACAAAAGTGGCTAGACATTATTCTTATGGTTAGCATTTGTAGAGACGAAGCCTTGAAGCTTGAATTCCCCTTGCCTTCGCAAGCAATTTTGCTTTGAATTCCTTTCCACTGAAAAGGAATTCAAAGCAAAAATAAAATACTGCCAACATCATCTGAAACTGATGTAAGAGACAACTTTGCTCTGATGTAAATGGGGTTAAACCCAAAGGAGTAGACAACTCACAGAGAATTTACAAATCTCACCTGTTTTCTTCTTTTTATTTCTGAAAATGAGTTTGCAGTAGTAACTGAGCCTACAGAAGTCTCAGAGCTTTCTTTTTAGTCCCCCGTATAATTTCATCCCTCCATAATTGTTAACAGCTCTGTGTCAGCTCCTCTCCATGAGAGTTACAAAGGAAATTGCAGAGTTCCACCCTCAGACCTGCTCTTGCACTGATTTTAGATAGTGAGGGCTCAAGTGTGCTTCAGCTCTCCCTCCTGCAGCCACAGATTTCATGACTGATCAAGTCACCTGCTAACACTACTCCAAAGTCCAAATTAAAAAGAAAATGTTTGGACTTGCAATTCCAACTTATGTGCCTAATATATTCCAGTTCAGTTAATTTCTTTAATCTTGATCTGATCATCATCCTCCACCTGTAGTCATCCATCCACTAGTCACCTAAAACAGAGATAAATCCATTTTTCTTTCAAGCTGAGTTTTCCGATCTTTTAATTGGTGTCCGATCTAGGTCACAGTGAACAGGGAGGATAATGAATAAATCATTATTCTTCCTCCATGCTTCGCCTGGTCTTCTCTGCTGGTGACTGCTTCCTTCACTGTACTACTGGAGCATGTACTTCGACTTTGTGTTGATGTCAGAGAAGACGACCCACATGTACTGTAGCTAGCGTGTGTGTAGCATGTTGTCACCAAAGCAACATCTGTCTGATGACTCAGAGTAAAAGTGGTTCTGTTTGTTCTGTGTCAAAAAGAGAGAAATGCTACTTTGATGTTCTAGCGTGCATCAGAGTACCAGACATATGCACAACAGAGGCAACAGCAAGCAGCACAATCTGGTTTCACCCCATACATTTTAGGTATTTTCCAAGGTTAAAAAAACAAAAACAAAAAACCCCTCCCAGTTTAATTCTCTGAGCAGTGAACTGCATTGTGACACTTGAAAAACAAAACAATGGTCCCCCCCCTCCTTTCTTCAAAGCACAGACCACCCATATATTATACCATCTACTCTTGCCAAAAATGATGATGGCCAGATCTGCCCATCTAAGCACAGGAAGCAAACTGTTGAAATTTATCCTTTCTAAACACATGATTTTCAAATTATCACAATTTTCATAATATAAAGTAAAATAATCAGCAGATTGCTAAGAGCTACAAGAGGATTTTATTTCTGTTGTACGAAAGTTCTTCATATGGCATTCACAGCCGACTAGTGAAATCACTATTCTTGGTTGCCAGCTTCACATACTTTTAAGAAACAATTTTCTGCAGCTGCTTGCACATAGCATTCTTTGAAAATTAGGAGCCTTTCAGGTGTTTCAACATGAGCCTCCAGAGATTGAAGCATCAAATTATATTTGTCACTCTACAAAGTGTAAAGCTAAAGGTCCAGCTAAAGGCATCCATGATCCAGATGAGCTGCAAAGCTCCTGCCAATCATTCTGGACAGCAGCAAGCCCGGGATGCCAGAGAATGTGGGAACTCACGGACAGATGACAGAGCGAATACTTTTGGGTTCATGCCCAAGTAGATTAGGGGAAATAAGAGCCTCCTGCTACTTAAGCATGGAGATACAGCTTCCAGGGAGGAGACAGGATCCTCCAGGAGCAAAGCTTGCCAAAGATGGTTTCTAACAGCCAGCTCAGAAATCATCTTGTGATTTTAACAACCAGTTTTGCTGAAATGTGCTCCAGCAGAGTCCTGCAGCTAGTTATGTTATAATGGAAAGGGCCTGTAGCCAATTTGTAATCCAACTGCCTAAGAAGAGCAGAAAATTAGAGGGGATACTGCCATTATGCCCAATGTGCCAGCTCAGACTCACCACTCATGAAGGCAGAGCTCAGAGCCACTCTCTTCAGATGAAGCAGCAGACAAGGTCTCCTGCCACAGAGAGGTGCAGTTCAGCAACAGGCAAAATCTAACCCTCCAGATTGCCAAGTCAGCTAAATTAAAATGTCATCCTCATGTAATAGAGTATTACTGCAGTCAGAGTCTGCTCATCATCTCTGTGAAGAGTTTTTACTGCAGTTTGTGCAATAACATCCCATCTTAAAATGGTGTTTGTTAAACTTGCACCATATTTCATTAACTCCTGCCATTTCCCATCACCATCTCTTTGAATTGCAGAATGTTATTCAATTCAGTTACTATTTGGATTTCTTCCAGAGCTGTATGGCTCTGAGAACAGCACACAAAATAACAACATTGGCTTGTATTATTTTCAACAGCTCCCTTTGTTGTTTTCTGATGATGATAAATGTGTAGTGAAATAGCTGAGAATGTAATCAACAGTGCTGATTTTGTATTCACCTATATTACAGTCTATTATATCTTTTGCAGTTTTAATAGTCTATGACCTTTTATAATCTTAATGCTGCAGTTGTTGCTCCTATAAGTGTTATTTTTTTCCTCACCAAAACCAAAGTGAAACTACAAAACTCCTGTGGAAGTCTCTAGTGGAACAGAGAACAAAATTTAGTCCAAATTTTTCTCCAAAATGTTTAGCAGTTCCTAAAAAACACCAAAGATGTGAAAGGCAAGGTAAAAAGATAATGTACTCTACTACTTTCCACTGCGAATGATTGATTTCTTAGCAGACAAAACAACATGAACCTTAAAAATTGAAGATTTCTTTGTATACCTATAATATTGTAGCTTAGGCTGAGCAACCCTGAGAGCTCTAGCTTATCATTAGAAGTTTAAAGGAAACCCGCATCATTTGAATCTATACTCTGAAGTTTCTGTATGATTCACCCATACAAGAACACGCCTGACAACTTTGCAAGGTCATGATACATAAAACCAGCCAAAGAGTTTACATGGAGTTATCAAAGGGCTTGACACTCCACTAAAATTTCTCTCTGACTTAAAATGCAGTTAATCAGGATCCTTATATTTCTTTCATTCTTGTAAGCAAGTGTCTGACAAAATCTTATCCTGGTTCTGCAGTAAACATAAGACTCAAATTCTGCCCTTAATTAATGTTAAATACATAAATTTATTTTCATTTTTGTCTCAGCTTGTCTTCCTTTTTCTGCCTCTAGGTTAGAGAGTCAAATCTGTTACTGTGAAATTAAAGCATTTAGAGACTGAAGTTACAAATTTTTATTTCCAAAGTTAATATGAGGAGGGACACTTAAAAACACCCTGTCCCATAGCAGTTTTGATAGGACTGTGCCCCTGAGCTTATTGTCTGGGGCTGGGTTCTGCACAGTTCCATGCTGCAGTAGCATGGGCTGCAAAGGCAGTATTTTATAGTAACTTCTCTAGACCAGCTGCAGAGAAAAAATCAGCAATAAAATTCAAATGATCTTTGTCATAAGCTTCTGCTCTTGCATCGCTACATTTGTGTACATGAAATGTAATATAGTAGTGAGAATGTCCCCTGACATGGAGCTGATTTTTATATCCTTTAAATTTACCACAAGCTTTACAGATGCTGCAATCTCTTTTATTCCAGTTCTAGCAATTATAACGTAATCTGTGCTAACACTGCAGATTACTAGGGCAATTTTGAAGATAAATGATCACATCTCCATTTCCATCTGCTGGTCCAATCAGGAAAATGGTGGGAATAAAACCTACCCCTTATATTGGTGCATTTTGGTGCTTGTCAGTCAACCTTATTGGGCCATGAAGATGGGAAGAAGGCGCTCAGTTCTCCCCATCTTATGTCTCCATTTTCCAGCTATACAAAGGTTCATGCATTAATCTTTCTCTCAGTGGGCATGTTTCAGGATGTGAGTGATGTACAGCTCCTTGTGTTCAATAGAAGGTTTTTCTAGATGTAAACTTGGCACATCTCTGTCCCTACAGCTGCCATAATGAAAAGCTCTGGTCAGAGGCCTTAGCCAAAGCCACAGCCAGTCTTTCTTGTCTGAGCACTGGGATACAACCAGGGCACTCCTGTTTCATCTGGTTTTGTTGGTCTAAACTATATCCAGGTACCAGTTTGCAATAGATGGGCATTGATTAAAGAAAGAAAAACAAACACCTTCAGAACATGCTTAGATGTCAGTTGATTTTAGAGCAAAAACTAAACAGCCAAAACAAAACACTTCTCCCTGCCAAAGCAGACAGACTTCTCCCTGCTTTCCTCCCCCCCCTCTGTCTCTAAAAAGCCTGTCTGAAGAAGATTTTTCAAGAAAATTAGGTTTGCAAATCTCCAGAATATAATGGTATCAGGTCGTGCATAACTGCTCAGACATTTCTTGTATCGTCAGGTGTAAAGTTTCATACCCTTGGAATGTGTTTCAATTCAATGATTAGAAAACAAAAATATTTGGGGAATAGGAAACTAGAAGAACAATGCAACTGTATTTTCAAGGGAATTATTTGCAGCACATTTCTACTAGTAATTATTTTTTGTTCTGGTTTGCAGCGCTTCTGCTTCTGGCATCTCATCTCCTTCACAGCAGCCAGCAATTGAATTAGAATCGTTGCTGAACAGCAAGAAAAATCTGTCATAGAAGTCATGTTGACAGACAACTTTGTTCTCTTCTCATTGCTATTTTCTCTTTATTGTATTTAGATCTGAAAGTCCACACCTAGAAGCGAGCAGAAACAGACACAAATCATATTTGTCTAGCCTCTTCCTCCTTTGTCCTGCTTTTGTCTTTAACCGAGCCCGCATTCAGCTGCTCACGTCAGGGGGAGATAACCAGCCAATCTTTACTACCCACGGTGCCTGGCAGCACGTTAAATCCTACCTTTTCTCCAGCACACTGTGCTAGCGCTGCCTGTCTCCCATTATCATCCTGAATGACTAACAGGAGTAAAAGGGGATCGAATTCTTCCTTTATAAATACTGGATGTCACTGGCTTTGTGTGTGCCTCTGTGCTTCTCGGTATGACGTCACAGCACCAGCAGCACCTGGTCCACGGACCCAACACTTAAAGGCCAATACATCAAAGCTGCCTTTCTCATAAACCACAGCAGATTATGTGTGGTGGCGGGGTTGGGTTGTGTTTTAGTGAGGGTTTTTTCCCCTTGGACAAGCCCAATATTTTACTACATAACTCATTTTTTATAGGCTGTGCCTTCACAGACGTAAGCAGGCACTGAGCCTTCTGTACTGCTGACTGACAATAAAAGCTGATAAAAAAGCCGTTCCACCCCCCATGACATTGCATTCTCTAAGTTATAAAAACCTTGAAAATCCTAATAGTGAGAGAAATTAAGACAGAAGAGGCAAAATAAGTGCATCTCCTCCACTTTTAAACTACAAACTATAAATGCCACCAAAGATTACTTCCAGAAAGATACACCCTTCAGAAGCCAATTGGCAGAAGAAAACTACACACAGCAAGTTTGATGCAGCTCATATTTCCAGTGACAGAATACGTATAGATAAAACACCTGCCTCCAAAAATTAAAGAGGTAAAAAGTCTCCTAAGAGCTGTTTCTGCAGAAATTGACACATCCTCTTTGCTCTATGAAGCACATGTGTGAAGGACCACTCAGCAACCTCCCTGACTGAAGCCAACCTATAACTAATTCACCAATGTCTTTGAGCCTCTGGCACCTCAGATAAAAACTCTGCTGTGGAATGAGCTACAAATCCTGCTACAGCAAAAATGGATCTGGCTCAGGATAACATCCCATGGGTTCTTCCAGGGAAGCAAACTTTGAGTGCTGGTGCCTTGCTTTGCCATGCAGTGTGGTACCAATCACAGAGTGGCCCAACTTCACAGCCGTGCACGAGTGAATAACGCAGGGCTACACTGACAGAGACAGGAATGAGCTCTGCTATCACTGGTGCCCAAGGATGAACACCACCATGCTGAAACACTACCTGTGTGTTGTGGCTGCTTTTGGGGTTTCCTTCCCCTTTCTGACCCCTTCACAGAATGAAAACTGCTGCCATATATTTATGTTAGGAAAGGAAGGAATACAACATACTTCCTGTTCTTACGCACCCGTAGACACCACTTCACATCTAAACCGGGTTTATTAAATAAAACAATAAAGAGATCTGAAAGTCGAGCCAAAATGCTGAAAAACTTGTGTAGCCAAATAAGCCTAGGCAGTCATTTTTAGTGAAGCCCATCCTCCTGGGTCTATGGTGACAATTCTTTGACAAGTTCATTAAGATTAGTTTTTTTCTGCTGCATCCGACATCTTTTAGCTCTCTGAATTGCTTGCACAAGCTTTGCAGACACAGGACCTGAACAGTACCCCCAAAAGCAAATATTTGTTCTTAAAGCAGAAGCTACGTTCTCTGCCTCCAGAACAAATTTTACCATTTGCAAATATTCGTGATAATTTTACAGTCATATTTCCATTTGTATAGTCGGAAGTCAAAAAAGATATAAAAGATGACAGTCAAACACAACACATAATTTATCCTCTTGCATGAACACAGTGAAAGACCAGATGTTGAAAACTGAAAAATGTCATTTGATATTTCATTCCTTTGTGCAGCGTGTGTTCTCTCCTATGTGTAAAGTAAAATTCGTTGTGGAGGGGAATATTTTTTTTCCTCGAGGAAAAGTACTCAAATGCAGATACATTTTCTTTCTTGTGACAGTGACAGCTCCTCAAACATACTGACTGAATTTTCTTTGAATAGATGTACATAATTTTTACACACTCCCATGATGTAACATGTATCAGGCCTGTTAGTGATACAGTTACTGTTATCATGGGTCGCTTTAGACAAAATTGCAGCACTAAGATAACCACCAGTCTTGTCTGTAGGTCGGATCACATGGAAAAAGGAGTGACATGGGCTTTGAATATGTGGTTTAGCTTGATCAAACTAATGTCAACTGTTCGGATCAGCTTTAAAGCCATAGCTCTGTGGTAACTGGAATTTTTCTACTTTACACAGTGTCCACTTACACATCTGTACACACAGATCACCCCGAGTTAAGCAGAAACAAGACACATGCAGAATTCCATGGGTTCATAGATCTGTTCATGCATGTGTAAAAATAGTCTAGACTGCACAGAAGTGATTTTAAAGAAGTTGTATGTTTTAGTGTGAAACTACTTTAAAACAACAAAACTGAAATAATGTTTTTAATGTTTGCTATGCCTCAACAAAATGCTTGGCATGAAGAACGGTTGTAGAAAGCCATGTTGATAATTAATTTAGTGTCTGATAAAAGTAAAATTATGAATAATTGTATTCACTGAAATCTCAACAAGAACCAACTGAAAATATTTTTTGCATTTCAACTAACCTTAACATTCAGGTCACATGTAAAACTAAAAAGCATTTGTATATATGCATGGGTGCATACCATCACTTGAAATGTTGTTGCTATGAGGAGAAATTATCTATTACTACAGCAAATAAATCTCATTACCTTGTCAAAGCCTTTCAGCTGGGTGTTTCTACCTTGTAACTTCACAAATGACTATGTGGAAGAGGAAATATCATTCATCTCTAAAATCCCAAGGCATCAGTATGCCACACAAATTTTAATAATACTAAAGTGATCTGTCCTTTTCCCTTTTAAGTCACAACATTGAAAAGTATTGCTAGATGAGTATTACAGAGGTGTGCATTCACGTGCCATTTTTTCCATTTGATTTTGTTTAACACATGTCGATGCCTTTAAAATGCAGAGAAACCACTGCTAAGGAGTAGCTGGCCCATGGGACTGGAAAGGTGATCTGAAGGTTTGCCCCGCTGGGTCACTTGCTGTGTATCCGGCTTATGCCTCTGGTTGACAGTAAATTAAAATTACTGCCATTTGACAGGTGTGCAGCAGCCTATGTAAAATGAGTCAGCACTGCTGGTGGTGGGCAGGGGTCTGCACGCTCAGGGCCAGGCTGCCATCGGGACAGAGCTCAGGAATGGCCCAGACACAGAGCATGGGCTGCACCTTCCCTCTTACAGGGGGTCCATCTACTTCATGGTCAAAGCAGGTGGGCAGGATCACAGAGGAAAGCTCAGGACTTCTCTCCATGTGTGGTACTCCTAAACAAGCGCTTCTCCTTTCCCTGGCAGCAGCTGGCTCTGTGCTATCAGTTAAGAATTTAGCATCTGATTTAAAAAAAAAATAAAAAATAATAAAAAAAATCAAAATCATTGGGCCATTATGTAAATATTGCACATCATCCTGATAATCTGAACATAAAAACATGTATAAAAACCTAGATTGGTAATTAATTTTGGGACACCATCATGTCTGGTTTCTTTCAGTACTGCAGTGGCAAACAGCTCCTCACTGTAAGGAACCCAGAGACAGCTTTTAACATGCTCCCTGTGGGAAGCTGGATGCCTTCAAAGGAGTCAGAAGGGAAGAATGTGGGAGGCATTCTGGCTCTGCTTCTCTCTCTGCTGTGGCCAGCAGCACCAGGAGGACTTGTTTGTAAGGAAATTCCAAAATGATCAGGTGAAACACTGCACAAAAATGCAACTGAAAAAAAATCAGTTAGAACAGGGAAAACTCTTTACATCCTCAAATTCCCAGAAATCTACACCTGATCTTATAACATCCTTGGAGAAACAAGTGATGTTTCCTCACTTGAAACTATTTGCTTTATCCCCATTTATTTTTATTAGAAATATAGAAAACATTTACTTATATGTAAGGCCCAGGAGACATTAAATCACTGCAAAATATGAAATTTTCTACGAACACAATGCTGACATTATGAAAAAGACTGTGAGAGAAATCCAGAGAAGTAAGTATGGATAATGATACCACTTTTAGGTGCATGAGAAAATAAAGATTAAAAAATGGAATCAAACTAATGCTTCAGAAAAAATCTAGAGTTAACTGGAAAAAACCAGTATTTCACAATGGGCAGGTCACAAGTGGTTATTGAGACAGAGTCTAGAAAGGTCAGAAAACATTGGCATAGAAACTGCTTTCATTAAATGGTCATAAAGTAGGGAAAAAAATAATATCTACTTTATGCCAAAACAATTTGTCTTTTTTTATTTGAAGTATTTTGTTTCAAGACTGTTCTTATATTTGTGGGTTTTTTCACCTCTCTTTGGTTTAATTTAGTTATAATAATCAATGAAAACAACTACATTAAGAGTCAAATTAAGCAATATGCAAAGAGCCCAATCAGCCTACAGCAGTCAGAATTTAAGCTTCTCTCACCTTTGTCTGAAACATCTCTGTCTTGCTGAAAATAATTACTTGATTATTTAGAACCTAAGTCAATTCTGTTGGAGAAGTCATCATGTTTGCATACATGTCATTTCTAGAAAATTACAGGTGCAGGATTACAGAGGATTACAGAGGTTCATTTGTCCTGTCCACTGTGTCAATGCCTATATTTTTTTTAAATTATAGTATTGCTGGAATTTCTAAACGTATCTATTGCTTTTTGAGCTTGTGCTTTCTTAAAAGTATTTTCTTCCTTCATTTTTACACTTTCACACTTTTCCAGCATCCAAGGGAGCTAAGCAAGGTCAATTGCTATGGTGAGAGTTTCAATAATCTCACTCTCCAAAGCAGCATCTTTCTTAAACTTTAATCTTTACTGTTCCACTACTCAAACAGTTGCCACTGAGCACTACAAGAAGAATTAGGTAATCGTATCTAATTGTGTTCTTCCTGACTGTTGTTTAAACAAGGAAAGCCTTTCAGTTGTTGTGGAAAGTATTAAGAGCAGACCTTTGCTGACCTTCTCAAGCCATTGGGGAAAACTTGACATTACACAGAAGCTTACTCAAACAAGCTGTAATTAAGTTGAGAGTGGAGTGACACCACTTACAAGAGAAAACTAAGTATATCCATTTAATCCAAAAACTACTTAAGGACTCCCAGGAGCACAAAAGTTTATCTCTACTGAAATAATTATGTTTTGCCATTAGATGAAGAGGGGATACAAATGGAATATGCATGTTCTTTTCAACATCACTACCCTTTGCTGCTCCACCAAAACTGGAAGGGGCAATGGAAAGACCTTTCAAACTAATTTTTTGCATTCAATTAGGAAGAAGCATCTGCTTTGCCTTTAAATAATCTGCCAGTCATTCACAAGGTAAAGGACAAATTCTGACTGCTGCTGCCTACCCAAAAGGCCCAAGCACTGACTGAAATATAGAGCCTTGGCCTTCTGACACTCGGGACAGCAGTGCTTTACCTTTGGTTTCCCACATCAGTCTCTTCTCTAGTCTCTTCTTTGTCCATCTCTCCCACTATCTTACTTTCACCTTTCACAGCAAACATTTGTTGTTAGTTTTCATTTGGAGTTAAAATGTACATTGCATAAAACTGCAGGATATGTGTCAAAAATAAGAACGGTGTCGAAGTTAGAACAGTCCTGCCTGAAATATTAAGCATCTATGATTTTGTGAAGGTTATTTAGAAAATGCCTTGCACTCACCTCCTCTTACACAATTCCTACTTTGTCATTCCCAAAACTCAAATACAAAATTGTTCCCAAAATACATACTGCAATCTGTGTATCTATTCTAGCTCCCTCTGAAATATTAAATGAGGTATTTCTTGGAAAGGAACAGGCATCAAAAATCAGACAGACAAAATCATCCGCCTCAGTTGTAGATTCAATGGTATTAACTCCTGAGGTGGTTTCATTGGGCCAGACACAATCCCTCCACTCAGGGCAGCAGAACCAGCCATTCTGGCCTGTGTTCAGCAGGACACAACTGTCCTGCTCTTCTTTTACATTCTTCTCATGCTTTCTGCTTTGCCAGTCATGCCAGCTCTCATGCCCCTTTCATCTCCTTCCCAAAGGCCTCCTTCTGTGAATCTTCATGCATGAAAATTATTTCAAATATATTTGTCTTCAACATATTTAAATTATTCCTAGAAGAACTCACTCCTTCACTGTTGTCCATAAAATTCTAGAATGCACTCTTAAAATATTTTTACTTATCTACTCCTTTTCTCTAAATATTCATCCACAACCAAATCTCCAGAAACAGTAACTAAATAACATCTATATGTATTTAACCAACGAGAGCAGATCAACTCCTGTAATTAAGGACTATTTTAATGCCCATGTACATGATTTGACTTATACCTCTTTTCAATTATTTGTACAATACATGTCCCAAACGTCACTGTAGTTCATTGACATTTGCACTTTGAGTAGAGAAATCTCTTTTCCCTGTTTACTCAGGGAGGTACTTGCATGTACTAAGCACAAAGCCATTAATAAAAAAACCTCATTTGCTGAATACCTACAGGTCAATAGCCAAAGTTATTTCTTCTGGTCATATCTATTTCTGTATTTTGCAACCTAAACACATCATGTTTGCAGGAAAGCCCAGAAAAACTAGAGGGACACCGAAAGCCCCGAGATGATTCGTGAAAAGTTTTTAATATCGTAGCAGTGCCCCTGCCATGACTCTTATACCACCACTGTAAGATATCCTCTTGAATGATTCACCCACATAATTTAGGTGCCTGAAATCATGTAAAAACTAATTCCCTAATTTACATCCTATTTTTCCTCCAGTCTGTAGAAGAATGTAGAATCTTTTAGATGACAATGAAGAACAAGGTATTTTTGTTTTCTCCCTACAGGAACTTTTCTCCCTCAAATGCCTCTTTAAATAAAGACCAAAAAGTGAAGTCAGCTAATTTAATTATCAAAATCAATTTTTTTAAATTCCACTTTAAAACTACTGTTTACAAGAATGAAGTATTTTAGAAGTCAGTAAAAGAGGGTAGATTGATTTTGGGGAGAGAAAATTTGTTCCTTTTCATCCAAAAATTTTAGTATGTTTTTGCAATCACATCCAAACAAAACAGTTTGGAAGAAAAATAATTTTAATTTTTTTTTAAAGATATAATGACAGAATAGGAAATGCTTTCAAATTCTTGCAAACCAAACAACAAGAGAATAGAATTATTTTAGGGCATCCAGAACAATCTTTTCTCTCTTGTACCAAAAAGTTATATAGTAACCTAAAAATTCAATAAAAAATCTTTTCATGGGGGATCTTCTTGTGGCTGATTCTTTAATGTTATCTTTTTGATTCACAGTAGGAGCTGAGGCTTAGAGGTATCTTCTCCCCAGAATTGCTCTGCTAGTAAATGAGATGGAAGAATTTTCATTGGAATGAAAATTATATAGTTCAGTAGAAAAGAACATCCAGAACAGAGCTCCCCAAAATACTTCTGTTGTTGAAAAAGTCTATCTCTCAGCATCAGAACATTCACAGGTTTTCATTAGATTCAGGGGAAAAAGGCTGGTAAGAAGATGATGAAGAAAGCGAGATAGCACGTAATACATGGCCCTTGCATAAACCATAGGCTGTTAACAGGGGTCACCAGAGATGCAGAACAGGACTTCATGCAAAAGGGAATTGAATCCAGGTTTTCTGTATTCCAGGAGAATGTCCAGACCTGCAGTCTTCATAGCCAGCCCTGTCAATTATCCGTCTTGTCTCTATTTTCTCCCATGTTAGAATAATTTCTGTTCTTGGGAGAAGGAGACTGGCTCAATTGCAGAAAAATTAAATTCAGGTTCCTCCACTGAATACTGGATTATTTGGGGCATAAACCAGAATAGACAGTATCCTAGTGGTTAGACATTCTGGCCTTAGATATTCAAGCTGGAAAAGACTTAAATATTGTTATTCCACAACCTGACTGAATTTCTAGAGAGATAAGCCTATCTTAGGTTTTTCACAACATGATTTCTATAGCACTTACTTGATATCCATTCAATGCAAAAAATTTGTGAAATCTCAAAATTATTTATGATACCCGCAAACTTATTTCATTTGAGATTTCAGTTTTATCACAGTGTCATGAAATCTCTGGAGGTATCTATAAAGATACTGAGCTATAGAATCAACGCACAAATATACTTTCATTGTGCTCTTAAAATCTCACAGAATTAACTAGATCTGCACTTTGATGTAGAAATGAGAGGAAAGATTTTAAGAGATCTAACCTTTACTAAGTTCAGATGAAATCTACTTTCAGTACTAAAATAAGATGCCGTTGCCTAAACAAAGCCAATTCGTTTCCTGATAAACACATTTTAAAGTCTCAAATTTGCTTTTATCCAAAACAATGCAAAAAGCATTTTACTCTCTTTCCTTTCCTATAATGAAATATTGTTTGGCATATTAGAGAAAAATACCATAAATATATTCCCTGTCTTATTCCTTTGATTATTTTGTTCCCTAAAAAACACCCAAATACTTAGTCGTCAGTTTAGTAATTTCTTTAATAACTTAAAAAAACATATATAAAAAATAAAACAGCTAAACAAATCATAAATGACAAATAAGCCTATCTGACACCCTATCTATGAACTAGAGGGGGAGAAGAAAAAAATCCTAGTTTCTAAACCACAGATTATTACGTAGATATTTTGTTTGTTGTTACTTTTATAAAAAGCCTGATGGATGAAAATTTTATGTGCCACATTTGTGTAGAGAAAGAATTAAATCTCACAACAAATGTCTCTCTCAGTGCTTCTGCCCAAAGTCAAATTAAGAAAACAGTTTTGAAGCAGTAAAAGTTGTGGCACAGCTGCCCTTTGTTGTTTTGCTTCATGACAGAGATCTTGAAAAAACAGGGTAACCTTCAGTCCAATATCAATTTTACCCAAAATGAAATAGGGAACCCAAATCAGGGAATGGGGTAAAAACAAAGACCTCTGCTATGCATTTTCCGTTCATGATGCCCAACTCTCAGATGCTACCTAAGGCTCAAGATGAGTTGACACAAAGGAGCATTAGCTCCAAGAGAGCAAGGACTCACAGAGGTGTTGTCCACCAGAGGAATTTTCCTCACTTGCAGAAATTTCCTACTATTTTTTTGGGAACATTTTAACTCACCAAGCAGGCCACAGGGGACATGCACAGAGCAGGCTTCTGGGGACTGTGACCTGCTCTTTAGCGAAGGGCAGCTCTGGGCAGGAGTGGCCAAGTGCACCTTTCCTGGTCAGGTGGGCCACAGCACCTGCAGGTTGTATTCACCAGGGACTAACCCCAAACCTTCAGAGCTTCCAACCAAACAATAATTTGCCATATATGCTGGGTTTGGCTGCGGTAGAGTTAATTTTTTCCATAGTAGCTGGTGTGGGGCTGTGTTTTGGATTTGTGCTGGAAATGGTAATTCAGGGATGTTTCAGTGGTTGCTGAGCAGTGATTACACAGAGCCAAGGCCTTTTCTGCTCCACACCCCACCAGCGAGGGTAATGGGGGGCACAAGAAGCTGGGAGGGGACACAGCCAGGACAGCTGATCACAGCTGATCCAAGGAATATTCCATTCCATATGGCATCATGATCAGCATGTGGAGCTGGGGGAAGAAGGAGGAAGGGAAGGACATTTGTAGGTATGGCATTTGTCTTCCCAAGTCACTGTTACTTGTCATGGAGCCCTGCTGTCCAAACACTGTCTGGAAAAAAACCCAAACTGTCGGTGTTTCTGATAAGCAGTTTGTTAGGAAAAATGTCCAAGTATTTCTGTCATTTATTTTGATTCCTCCATTTACATTTATTTCCCCTTCTCTGGTATACTGAAGAGGAAGAGTAGAATGAGGTTTATCTTTCTATATATGATATACTGGAGCTGAATGGTGGCTAGTCTTCCTACTGAACAGATATTTCCATATTTCCAATAACTTCAGTTTTTAAAAAAATTAATTGCATCAATTAATTTATGAAACTTCCATCTTTTTCTCTTATATTCTAAAGGACATAGTTACATGGCATGAAATCATGTCTTGCTAAAATTAAGCAATGTATAATGAAAAGCATTGCACAGTCTTACCATCCAAAGTTAAATTAAACATAGTCCTAAAATCTGGTTATTTTGCGTAAAATATTGTGACCTTCCATTTAACAGTGGTGCCAAAACAGTTGTTCTGTGCTGTGTAAGAAATATTACTACATGTCTCCATGTAACTCAGCTCACGCCACTCTAAATAATTGATACAATATTTTACAGTTTGGGGTTTAACATTAGTTTTAAATTCCCTAAACTAATAAGCAAATCTTTAAAACTCACAAAACAAAACGGTCACCCAAGTGGAAAACATCTTAAAAGCTCTCTGAAGTAGGGAATAAAGCTTTATTAAATACAACTGTTCTGACATAAAGGAAGTACTTACTGTAACACTGTACACTGCTCTCTTCAACAATTCCCTAAGTGGAAATATATAATTTAAGACACCAAGGTCTCTCAAAATATACCGTCTTAAAAGTTTGTCAGTGTCTAACAGTTCTAGCTAAGTTTTTAGTGGGAAACATCTCTGTCTGTGTTTAACAGAACCAATATAATTGAATTTAAAGGAGTCATTAAATAGTTATTATAGATATGCTATAGACAAAGATTAATGTATGGAAAATTCTGTTACTGACTTCTACATACCAGTGCCATCAACAAACTGAACCAAGAGACATGGTTGGGAATGACAGGGGGAGCAGAACAATTTCCTAATAAGTTTGAGCTGAGTCTCTTTAGTTCATGTGTTACCTCCATTAGTGCATGAAAAAAGTTTTCCTGAAGAAAGTTTTGACTGGGGACACAGCAAAGAAAATCAATGTTCAGGCAGAGAATTTTCTCAAAGTAAAATAAAATTTCATTTACATACATGTTGTTTAGCTGTAACAGCAGCTAATCAACAAGAAAAATACCAAATTCTGACTTCAGGAAAAATACAAGTCATCAAATGGCCTAGACAATACTGTACTCTGAATCCAAGAGCAAATTAATTCTTTGTTGTGAACAGTCTGCCCAGTTACAGTTAAAAGAATCTGTAGCTGCTTTATGTAAGAAGAAATCTTCCTTGTAATGCCATGAATCCATCCTCACTGACAGCATGAAATTTTCCTGGTAACTTCCGTCAGCTTTGACTTAGGCTCTAAACAAGAATTGCTGTGGTACAGCACATTTTTTTAAAAGTTGCATGGCACCCTTCTGTGACATTACCTCTAATGTTTCAACATTTACAAAGGAAAAGGTAAAACAGTATCTGAAAAACCAAAGGGGTTTAAGATGTAGATAGATAGATATGAAATAATATTCTTTTTCTTTCAAGCACTGCTCCTTACTACTCTGTTTTTTAACAACAATAACAACAAAAAAAAGGATCTTTTCAGAACTGTTTTTAAAAATAAAGATATAAGTAGTTTCCTATGTAGTATAAATCCCTGTGGTCCCCTGCAGAAAACACTCCTACCCATGCCCATTTAGTCTCGCATGGTGATGAACAAAGTAGTTTGTTTTTGTTTTAACATGAAATTAGAAATAATCATTCTTGTATTTTACACATTTATTCAGTCCTTCTACATTTCTGTTTCTAGTTTCCCTAAAAATGGAAACTGTGAAGATATACTACTTCCTGTTTTAGTCCTGACACATTTTTTGATGTGGTTGCAATATTATATTGTTTTGTTATTCTATGTGTAGAAAAGGAAATTCAAGTCCACTCTAAAAGCAGCAGGAGAGGGAAAATACTTCACATGAGCAAGTCATAAAAAAGTATTTTTCATGGTTAAAATAAAACTTTTTCCATGACCATGTATTTCTTATTTCAACATACTGCGGCCCAAATAAAGGACAAGCAGCAAGACCCAGAATGTAAGAATTTTAGGCATGAGTACTTCTTTTGCTCCCCTTGCAATGTGAAGGTGCCTTAATTTGAAAGAAAACAACCTCCCAAGTGCCTCTCAGTCTTTGAAGAAAAAATTCATTCTGCAAAGCTTGTTAAACATAATCTACACCACACCACAGGTGAGGCTTGCCAGGCTCTGACAGGCATTAGAGAACAATAGGCATTGCCTCCTGCTAAAACAGAGGGTGACCACTCCCGTCCTTTGTGTGACACAGCCTGGAGCCTGCAGTCACCTGCGTCTCACAGGAGCTGTTATTAACTGTCTTTTGGGAACCTAGGATCAAAGACTGGACCAAACACTGTTCTCACAGATGACAGACTGCAGGGCCCACTCCAGTTCTTGTGCCTCAAAGCAGCCGTGGGATAAGGCATATTAACTTTGGGCCAGCAGCACAAGGTCTGTCCAGTCACCAGGGTTTGCCATTGCCTCCTTCTGCCTTTCCCATTTTTAGCCAGCCCTCGTTAGGAGGGCTGTGGATTACAAGGGATTCTGAGCTGACTGAAACGCCGCCTGCACTTGCATCTTAGCTGCTTTTAGGAGAGAGGGAGACAATTTCTGTTGTACTGTCGGAAGTATCCTTGTGAAACCTTTCTCCTCTTTCTTTTCCTTCCTTTCAGAAGCATCTCCAAACACCATCTGCCACATGTAGTGGTAGGTACCACTTTGTGTTTGTGCTGGTATAGTGAACTTGATCCATAATCAGTCAAAACAGCTCAGGATGGTGAGAAAGGAGTGTGTGTCTGTGCCAGAGCCACACCACCTCTCCCTGCTCCCTTTCCCACAGGGAAGGGAAGCATGCCCAAGTAGAAGGCACTTGGGCTCTCAGCAGTAATTCTGGGACTGTTTAAGGGCTGTGAAGAAGGACCTCCCTTGTGCAGGACAGATTGTGGAAGTACGCTTGTCTTAAATGAGCAAGTTGGATTCTCAGAGATGTTAACACATATGCAGCCTGGTTAAACCACACTCTTAAATCTTGTCAGTCTTTCTTCACCATCTGTGACAGGGTTTTTCTCTTTGAAACTATTACATTGACCTTTAATGCCTACATGTATTTCCTCTGTTCAGAGTTTTCAGACTCATCATCCTACCGTGTCACGGCTTTCCTGAGGAGGACTGTGGTACATAAATAGCCAAGCTCAAAAGAAGATCCTTCTGATCTGTTAGACAATTTGTCTTCTTTGATTGTATGAGGAGACAGTAACTTGTAAATTTTCTCCTCAGAACTTAACAGAGTTGAAGGTACTGAGCTATGTTATTTAATGATTTCTAAAGAAGGTCTGCTTTAAAGACTAGAATAACTGCAAAGTTTGGAAACATCTGGTACTAATCTAATTCCTACTCCAATCTAAAAATACTGATTAAACACTGTAGTAACAGGTGGTGCAAACACTACTAAGTCAGTTTTAATAAGAGGTCAACACCTTCATCTCCCCGTTTTTCTTTCCATAAGTACCAATAAATTCCTTTCAACAGGTGTGCCTAGGATGTGTAATTGCATTGTTCTCAAACAAAGGTCTAGCAGCGCTATGTTAAAGATCCCTTTTAAAAAAGAAAAGTAAAAAGCTTCCAATGCTTGGAAATGTCATCCCTGACTTCCTCCATCATTCTCTTTTCATGTATAGCTTTCATCTTATGACCATTTATGGATATCAGACTGGAATACTACACATTGCTCAGTACTTCTCCAGGAAAAAAAAAAAGAATTTTCTGTATTTACTACTGATTCTTGTCCAGCATTTTCTAAACCTGTCTTAACTAGCACAAAAATCAAAATCCTTCTTGCATTCAGTGGATGCCTATCCCTTTACCTTCAAGAAGGCTTTATTTAATTGCTGGTGGCTCTCATAAGTACATCAGTCGTCACTCTGATTAAATGGGTACTCAGGAAGGGGGAATATATAAAGTCATGGTTGGTTTTTTTATATTCTTTGTTTAGCATCCTTAATGTTCCTTGAAACATTGCAATGCTGGGACAGACATTTCTTGGCACCTGAACTGAAAATCACACTTCAGAGTTCAATGATCTGGTTTGAGCACAGTCCGGGTGAAAGAGGAAAAAGATGTTCTAAGGAAAGCAAGATCTTCAGGCCAAAAGGTGTGTTGCTTCACTGAATGGTTCCTATGTCTTTTATTGTCTACAAGGACTATTTTTTTGCCTGCTACATGGGTTATTTTTACAGAAATCCCAAGGGCTTATTTATTGTGGAAATAAGTCGTAACAAAGCAAAGAATATCAAGGGAATGTTCAATATAACAATCCAAAAAAGAAAACAGTAGTGTCTGAATCAATAAAGAAAATCTTAGTTCTCCACCGTGCTGTGTAGGGGTTGGAAGGTCCAGTACAGCAGCAAATAAGCTAACAGTTATCATTCTGCCGGGATACGAGTCTGAATAATCCCTTATTCCAGTTGTTTGGCAACACTGAGGTGATTACAGCTGAGAAGGGGTTCTGCAAACAAAACAGGGCACATTTACAGCAAACCATGAGAATACACAGAAAATTTGGGCTCCCTGGAGGGTCTGTTGGAAGAGGACAGGCAGCCTGAGCCAGTCACAGCTCCGGAGAGAGGGGGAACCTGTGAGCTCTACTGCAATAGGGATGCCCCAGGAACGGGCAGCGTCTCGCAGGGAGAGCATAAGACCATTTTCCATGTATTGCAGTGACACACTTCCAGCCACAGTAAGTCAAGAAGAAAGCTTTTTCTTGGCATTAAACCCATCAACAGAAGGAAAGATAGGTTTTCTCTCCTGCCTCCCACAGAGGCTGCATTTGTCCCACAGTGCCAAGTGATGCAGCGGACTCTGCACGTCTTGGCCAGTGGTCCCTGGCCACCTTCGTCTGCATTTTGTCAAGTCGTCTCTGAAAAATCTAACTGAAAAAATACCCAGTGAACTCCTCCAGCCTACACTGCTACCCACAGGCCCAGCCTGATCTGCCCCAAACCACAAGGACTGCCATTAATCAAAGCCTACACCAAGACGTCTTCCACTTGATGCCCTGAAATTAGGAGCTTCACCTTAAAAGTTCAGGATCAACTTGGATTACTTAGGTGAAACTCTGTGTGCTTCAAACCACTTAAAAGGTGATGTTCCAGTCTGAAATGATCTGTCTTGAACTCAAACACCAAAAAAAAAGCTCTGTAGAAATTCCTCTGGATTCAGTCCTACGTTCTTTTAGCACAGCTGGATATCTGCTTTCTGACCAGGAAATCTTTTTAGTTTTAAGAGTCTTTTAATAACTACTTGATGTAGAGCTACACAGTTCTTTGTTTATTTATTAATTATGAATAATTAGAGAGGATACTCCTGAGAGAGAGAGAGGGCTTTTTCTTTTTTTCTCACCAAGGTGAATATTTTAAGAACATTCATTTTTATATAAGACTCACTCAGTAATCCTCACTCAATCTGTTATAACCCAAGGCTTGGGGGTGTTTTTAAATGCCTATGTGGTCATGTTTAGAAAGACAACATAAAACAATTTACAAGACAAAAATATAGGGTTTAATAAAATAGGGTTTAATAATAAAAACCCCTATAAATATACAGTTTAATAAAAATATAGGGTTTAATGATTGGCATTTCTTTTTCATTTACACTGCTTCTGCCCTCAAGAAAACAGTTTTTGCTCCATTTTAATTGCATGGATTTTAGAAAGCTATTATTAGAACAGGACCTTTATGTTTTTTTCAGTTATATTGATATAATGATGTTAGCACTGATTTAGCTTACTTGCCTGAGTTTATGTTACAAAAGGGTTCCTCATCTACACTTCCTCATGAGAAAGGAAAGAAAATAAAACAAAAAAAAAGTCCCACAAAATTCTATACAGGACTCAGACTGCAACAAGAGGGTTTTTTACTATCATATGGCCAGAAGGAAAGGGAGAAAAAAAAGAGTGAGAGACAGTATTAGCACAGGGAGTCAAAAACCTCTTCATTACCTGGAAAATAAATTCTTTTCTGGATACTCATCAGTAACTTTTCAGCAGCAATACAGGAAATTAGTAGTAAAAGTCTTTACAAGGAAAAAATCTTTTTTCTTTAAAATCTGCGGTCAGCCAGGCTATATGAGCTGTCAGTGTGACTAATGGGATGGCACAATAGCTGACGTAATAGCAGAAGACATCACTCTTCCCCTTTGAAAACCTGATGAACTGCAAGATCAGTATCTTGACTGCAAGATTACTAAATTATTCTTCTAACAAAGGCATTTATAAATACTTTGTTAAGAGTCAAAATAAAAATTACTTTTGTTGTGAAAACCAAATGCACTTAAAACAACACATATTTTCACACATTAAATTTTAGAAATGTTGTGGAGGATGCCTCATTGACTGTAGAACAACCTGTTCAGTGTCAGAAATCAGAAAGACATGCCACCAGCATTGTACCTTTGCCATATAATGGTTCCATTCAGACTGATATTTCCATCTTGTTAATTGGATAGAGCTGGTTTTCTGATAAACTTGCTCAAAGTGGGGTTGCCAAAAATATAGTTAGGAATACTTTATTTGGGGAATTGATTAAATTACCCTATTCCATACAGCACTGTACTGCAGGTGCCAGAAGTTTTTATGTCTCTAAGAAGGAACTTAAACAAAATTAAATTGAGAAAAATTAATAATATACAATTAAAGATAAAGATAAAACTTCTAGCTCAGCAAATCTATGAAGGTTAAGGTGAAAAAATACATATTTTCCATGATCTTCCATTTTAGCAGAAGCTTTTAGGCTTCTGTTTGTTTGTATTCAGAAAGATGAGGGTCTGTTTATAAATAAAGTAGGACCTGAAGCACTTACCCACTGATATCAATTATTATTTTTTTTATTTACTATTTAAATTCAATATGATATGTAATTGTACACTTCACTATATTGCTCAGCAAATATCTGAAAGCCAAGTGCTGTTCATGAGATTATGAAGGTATGAGAGAAGCCAAATAAATTTGGTTTTAAAGCTAAATGTATAAATTCAAAGACAGGGTGGAGCCCCTATCTCTACCCATCCTAACTGTTGATGGTCAAGAGAGCTGCAAAATCCCTCGGGAAGGGATTCAATTAGTTTTAGATTAATTGTCTAATTTCTTAAGTGTTTAACCTCAAACTGTTACCTAGGCTCTCTCTATGGTCAATTCAGGGAGCAAGACAACCTCGGAAGGAGCTGGCATGGAAAGGAAGCTGAAAGACCAGCTGCTGCAGGTACCTGATTACATGGGTGCTTAAAGGATCACAGAATCAGACAAGAATTCAGCAAATAGATCCTGCCCATTGTGTCTCCTTTCATGTTAGTGTTTCTCATCTGCTTAAGGGAGGGGTGCCTGCAGGTACTGCTGCAGGATCTGACCCAACCCTTAATGACACCATGGGAGTCTTTAAGCACTGGATGAGACTGAAAGTGAGGTAGAGTCCATGCCTGAGTGGCTGCAGCTCCCTAATGTAAAAAGGAAATCTCAGTCATTATTCCTTATGGGAGTGATACACAGCCTCTTACAAACTGAAAAGCCAGTGCACATTTCTAATGCAGTCTCAAAAGTAGATCATTATGTATATCATTTGGTATAAACATAGTCATCAGGGGAATTTGGAATAGATTTATACCAACATTTTAATAAGTTTCATAAGAAAGTGGTTCATCAAATAAAAATAATGAATGATGAAATTAAAGAACCACTGAAAATTGCTAATGTGTTTAATCATCTCAACATCTATATTTATATATGACAAATTTGGATGATATAGTGGGTGTAATTCCATTTCAAGTCTCCAAGCAGTTATTGCATTTCAAGATACCCAACAAAAGAAAAGCCAGAGCTTGCCTGTAATCTCTGAAAGTAGGACCGTGTGGCCATTTGTGTCAGGGCACTTGGAAGCCTCCCTGACATCCAGATATTCAGTTAATCAACAAAAATCATGTGTGAGCCAAAGGAAAAATAATGAGACCAGGGCTATGTAGAAAATAAAGAGAACGCAGAAAAAAGCTGTGAAGTTTAATAAAACTTGACAGTTTTCTATGACCTAGAACTCCACCTGCATGTCCTGCCCATTAAGCTGGTCACTTAGCTGTGCTCACAGGTGCCAAATCCCACAGCTCTCACACAAAGGACTGAGGCAATGCAGTTAACTCGATCTGTGCTGCAGTCCTGAAAACACCTACTCAGCTGCCTCGCAGCCCTGAGCTGCTGAGGAGAAAAGATCATCATTTCTGACCTTTGTTTTTTGCACATCATTATAATTATCTTTTCTTTTGCTTTCACTCACAATACCCCACCTCTCCATCTTAAGCAGGNCAAAACAACAAAAAAAAACCAACAGTGATGCCAGGGAAAGCACATGGAAGGCACAGCTGCCAGGAGCAGAATTGCCTGATTCCCTGGCTGGGAACATCACCTTGCACCCTGGCATTAACCTTGTCTCTGGGTCCCCAAGCCTGTGTGATGGTGTGACTCACGCCACTTCCCTCCAAACCACTTGCCCAAATGCAACTGTTGCATTTTTTCAGACAGAAACACAGCCGAAGACACAAATGCCCAGCCAGATTGCTACGATCCTGGTTTGGCAACCGTGAGAAAAAATGTCCGATAGGAAAGGATTTCTAGAAGTAAAAAGATGACATCTCTAAAGAAATATGGCCTTTCTGGGGGACTCTGCCCTAAGACCTCCATCCCTTTTTTCAGGTGATGGTCCTCTCCTGCCCTGTCCCACCAGCAGGTTATTTCTGCCTGCTGTCAGCAGCTCACTCTTACTCCCAGCAGAACAGAAGCAGCTGGTTCCAGAACCTCCAACAAAACCTCTCCCTGCTCTGCCTGAAAGAACGGTCTGGGGCAAGCAAAAGTAAGAAAGTCTGCAAACAGAAACCTTGAGCAGAGAACCTGGACCTGTCAAAGTCAACGAGGCTGTGTGATGGCCCTATTTATAACTGGCCATATGGCAATTGATTTCCTGTTGCTCACACAGGACATCTCTGTGACTCCAGCCTCTGCTCTTCCCACTTTGCTCTTCTGCCAGGTTTATTTATATTTTTCCCCAGCTCTGAAGGCAAATCAAGTTAATTGGCTATTACATGAGATTAAACAAAATAACTAAAAGAATAAAGAACGTGAGAATATAATGCTCTGATTACTCTCCATGGGAGCTGTGGAACAACAGGATAGTTATCCTGTACAAAGCAAGGAGGTGCTCTACATTTTGTGCTGTGTGCAGGGCTGAACAACGGGGCAGGCTTATACCTGTGTTACTGTTCAAATGGTCATTCTTGTCCAAAGTTTCACATAACTTTCCATTAAAACTGACATTTCAATTTGAGATGCACTTAGCACCCCCAAATCTAAAGAATCATCTTAAAAACCTGCCAATTTTGAAACTGCATGATGAAAGAAATAACAAATTAGATTATTTTTTTTATTGAACATTGTACAATATTAGTCCATTTGGAATAGAGATAAGGAACTAAAGAGCCAAAAAGGCCTTTCCAGTCAATGAACTAAGATGAAGAGATGCCTGGGGGAAAGAGACAAATTTGGAGTGTAGGAAATGAAAAACAATTAGAAGAATTAAAATAATTGTATTTTCCATGAGGGGAAAATAGAGATATGGGATAAATTACTAAGATGGGTTTCTAGAACAAACAGTGCAGCATTCAAAATGGTAATAATGGGGTTTCAAGTAGAGCTATGAGAAAACCTGCTTAGTGAGCATAAGCCCAACTTAAAAAAAATTCAAATCACAAATTTGGTGAACCTAGGGAGAGGTTAATTAAGGCTAGCAGAAACAAAGAGGGCAAGGGCAAGGCCTACTGCACCAGTTCCGTCCACCCTTTCAAATTTCCAGCAACTGGAAACAAAAGACTGCAGCGAGGGAGGTAATGACTGCAGAAGAGAGGGGGAAGCAATGTTACCGTGTTCCCTTGTCCTATGCTTAACCCATCTCCCGAGCAGACTGAGGGATGCAATCTGCACAGGGCATCTGTGGATGCAAGCATTCTTATGAGCTACAATCCCTTTCAAAACATGGTGTTGCTTTGCTAATTAGTGAGAAGATAAACATATCTGACACATGAAATATATTGTTATCTTGTTAATTGAGTTTCACAGAATCTATTGGATGAAGTAGTATATTCTTTCTTCCTCTCTGGGGTTGGAGTTCAATCTTTCCATTTTTTGCTTCCCTAAACACTAATAATGAGCTGAGAAACAAAGAACAACCTCCTAGAGTGTGGGTGAGGTCCTAGTGCTTAAGCTGGTTTCCTTCAAAACTCCAATCCATTTACCTGCAGATCAAAAGCATGTGCTACTTGTGTCTTTCGCCATCTGCAATTAAAAAATAAATAAATAAGCCCTTGAAGGGATTGGGGAAAAAAATGTTCCAGAGAATCATCCATCGCTGTCTCATGCAGGTTGCCCTCTTCAAAAGTAGTCAGTCTTGCCTGTTTTTAAAAGATAGGATGCTGTACGACTACACAGAGTACCCCAACCAGGTATCGATTTCTCAATTCCTTCTCTACAAGGATACCAGTCAGAATAATATGAAATATTAGGTATGGCAGTACTTGCAGAAATAGCCAAGACTCTGTCTTGAAGACTAAATAGCCAAGTCCCCTCAAGTTTGCCAAGACTAAATTCTTTCAGCTAACAGTAGCTGTGGCTGAGCTACCAAATATCAAAACACACCGGTGTCCCACCAGTAGCCCACATCAGTTAGTGCTGGGAGCCCAGTCTCAGCACTGCTTTAAAAGGGGCTGCTTTGGACTGCGCCTGCAGATGCCAGGGGAGGGGGAGCACCAGTCCCACCAGCTTTCCCACCTGCACAAGCTGCCAGGCGCTCTCATAAGGCATCATCCTTATGTTTCATTCTCATATTTACATTACTGCAAATTTCTTCATCGCTTATTAGGGTTTCACTGTGAGCCCATTATTATCATGATAATTAAGAGGAAGATCAGAGGACTTAATTGGTTGAGTCACCACTGCTCTGGCATTGCCAGCTTCATGGCTTCAGTTTATTAATCACCAGTGTGTGATAGCAAGATTAGTACGCACTTAAAAGTTATATTTGTAAAGTCCAAAATCAGAAAACAGACGCAGCAAGGGAATCATATATGACATATTCCTACTTCAAGGTTTCAAACCCATTTTTTAAGTTTTGGGAGACTGGGCTCATTTTCCTCCTACTTGTTTAGGAAAAAAAACAGGATAAAGTGTCTTGATCCACAGTAGCAAAGCACAAGTTGAAAACAGAAGGCTCTGCTGTCCTTTTTCAGTGTTAAGATTAATTGCATTTTCATAAAAATTTTTATGCTCCATTCACCTTATGTCCCTTTGCCTTTCCTCCTCTTCCTGAGAGTTTTAATAAATGACTCATCCTTACTAATTCAGCCCTGCCAGCTTTCTTCTGGTACATAATATTTCAGTACTTAATGCAGTATAATAGTCTCCACTAGCCAATTTGATTAGTCATAGCCTCATCTTTGCTTACCACACTCTTTTTCATTTTTTTAGTCATCTGGAATGTATTCCCTGCTCTGGTTCATGCTGTGTTGCTTTGTGTTAGAAATCCTAAACAAGATACGCTTTATTTGTGAGATGCTGGAAGGGCCTACTATTAACCAAATGCTGCAAGCACTGAGCTTTACACTTTATCTGAACTTTGCTAACAACTTTAAACCAACTGCTCCAACTCCTTGAGCTATTCTTCTCAGTCAGGTACATTTCTGAGAGTGCAGACCCACTCCAGCTGCTCACACAAGACAAGCTTCACTGTCCTGTAAGCCTTCAGATCTTCACTGCCACATCACCTTCAAACTTGGGCCTTGTGTTCCCTCAAATCTCCCCATTTATTTCAGAAAAAGTCCTCCTTAGGATTCCTCTCCTCCCTGAGTATTCCATACCTGTTTCAGATCACCTGTGGGTTCTTTATGATGAAGTTTTGTCATTGCAATAGAGAAGTCTTGATTTTTTAGGCTCACTTGAAATTTTCATTAAAAGGTTGGATGGTCATTCTTCCTAGCCACTACTGAAGATGTAAATGAAGGTCAAACCACAATATTGATGCCTGTAGTACAACATTACTCCCTTTCACCACTTAAAAAAATAAATCTAACAACGTTGCACTACACAAAGAAAAAGCCTCATACGATTTATCTACATCCAGTCACTACATCCCTTCTATGTTTCAAGGTTTCTGAAAAAAGGCTGTAAGGATAGGAAGATCTCATTACACATGTCAGGTGGCCAAGTGTCACCTCCCAAAGATAGTTTCAACTGTTTTAATTGCTTGTTAGTTAAGTCAACCTGCCTTCAGCTGAAAAATTTTTATTGTAATTAAGATAGGCATGGTTAGTTAATGCCAAAAAAATGTATCTTATCAGCCTACCACTTTCAATTACAGAATGTGCTATCTCCTCAGTTATAACAGACCAGAGAGGTTTTATAATAATTAACCTAAAAAGGCTATTCATAGAAAAGGGCCCAGCTGTGATCTGATTAAAGTAGTCAAAAATCCTTGGGCCAAATTAGAACATCTTGTAAAGTATCAATTGACTTAGCACACTTTTTATATTTCCCCCTACCCTCCACTATTTTTTGTACTCCAACACACTACTTTTAAAATTATCTTGTTTTTCCCCAGCGAAAAGAGAAAATGTCATTGAATAATACATTTACATACTAAGGCACTAAATACAGACTTTTGGAAAATGTCTGTGAACTCACTATAAATCTTGTAGAGCCACTATTAAGTGAGTACAGACTACAAATCTTGGCACATTCAATTCTAAGTTGACTTTCACTCTGTATTCCAGTGAAATTGGGGGGGTCGTATTTGTCATTCAGATGAAGTTTGGCCCCAGAGAAGTAAAGAATAAGGATTAAATCTTGATCTCACTGAAGTTAAGGGCAAGGTTCTTCTTACTTCAGTTGGTTCAGGATTTCACCCTAGGCCATATGGCAGAATTGTAGCCTCTGTTTGAGGAGAAAATGAATTAACTGTCACATGCCAGACAGATGAACATAAAGCAAATTAATCTGTAACCAGAAAACAAGCCACAGGGAACATCACCACCACACTCAGCTCCATACATCACGAGACCTTCTGTTCAACATGAAAGCTATGAAGGTGCCTCTTTCTCTTGCTGGTTCCATCATCTAGAAGCCTCCTTTGAACCAGCTTCAGGAGGCATCTCTGCTGCCAACTCCTTTTCCATGAAGGAAGTCTGACTACAACAGTTCCCTGATTCTTGATTAATTAGCAGGCTATTCTGCATACTCACAATATGCATTACATATAGAAGTGGGCTCTGGCATTGGTCCAACCCAAAGTGTAAGAAGCTGAGTGAAAAATTCTCACCAGTGATAAAAACAGTTAGGGTAATGGAGCTTTTCAAAAAAGAAAAACATTTCATTTTCACTTTACATTTTTCTTCAAACCAGATGGATATTTTGAATGTGAATAAATACTAGAATGTGTTGAAAAATGAGCATATCTTACTAAGAAACTTTAAAAAGTTTTATACTATCCAGATTTTTAAAGATTTAAGTCCAAAATTTGTCAATCCACCTTGGATGATACTGTAAAATGTTTTCAAAGAGCTAACTCACATTTCTCAGAATAGTCTGCCCTGGAATACTGTAAATCAGAAACTACTTCCAATACTTTTAACAAAGAAGAAAATCACACTAAACCTGTATGCCACTCTGGCAAGGCAATACACTTCTAAGAGTAGGGTGAATGCCACAGAATTAGACAACTGGCCATAAAGTAGCAGTGAAATCTATTAATGACCAGCATGTGGCAAGGCTGTGGCGCAGGCAATGTTCCACAAGGCTTCATTTTACTTGGTTTTCACCTGTCTCTTTCCTCTCCATGTGCATCAAAATGAGTCTATTCTAAGCATTATTTAAATAGATCAAGTTCTGTTTTCTCTCTGTTGGCCTTAACATTCCTGCAAGCTAAGGAAAATAAATGTGGAACCTGGGAGATTATTATGACAACTCCCACACTCCATTAAATTCTCTCAGGAAAACATGAAGTGTGATAAGACAAACGGACTGAAGAAAATGGTCTAAACCCAGAAAGTGACTGAGAGGAAGTGGGAGAGCAAATAGGCAGCCTACAAATCCCATCAGGGCTTATGGGACAGCCCAGCCCACGCAGGAGCAGGGCACAGGATGCAGTTACACGTTGCTGATCCTCCACGTTTCAGCCCCTGTACCCTGCAGGGGCAGGGAGAGGGGAAGGCGAGAGGGGGTGAGGGGGTTGGTCAGCAGAAACCTGCCTTGCTCTCTCCATGGCCTGTGCTATTTGGCAGGGTTTGTGAAGTCAGGAGCAGGCTGGGAACAGGACTTGGCTCCATCCCTCCATCCTGTCTGAAACCTCCCCACCTCTGGAGGATCCTCCACCAAGCAGCCGTAAACAGACACCAGCTCCTTTGCACCTCACAGGCAACACAAAGGGGATCAAAAGTGGACCAGGAAATCTGGCTGTGGGGCTCTTGTTCACACTTAACATGCCTTTTTCTTTCTGCCTTTTTAATTTTTTTTTTCTTTAACAATGACAGGATTTTTAGAACTGGAGACACATTCAAATAATGTCAAAAAAGGAAAGATTTTGGTTATAGTTAGTTATCTACCACTATCTATTTAGAAATGTCTGAACAAATGAGTCCAATGTCAGTTGTTCCAGTTCTGGCAGAGAAAAGAAATACGATTAGATCTGGCTGCCCAGATGTTCCAGCATTGAGAATAATATTTTTAAGCACGAACTCATGTACTGCTGTTGTCATGTACTTCAATAGACTTATTTTGTTCTCGTGGGCTATAAATTGTAGTAAAATTGAACCAGATTAATGGTTATAACTGGCCTTTCTTCTGTCAAACATTATTTCAATAGAAAACAATGATCTTTATGTGTACAAACTCGAGTTCTTCTTCCCTTGATAATGTGCAGGTCCTTGTCATTGTACCCTTGCTGAACTACCCAGAAATGAGAGCTTCTAGTGGCTATTTCTTTTCACTTATTTGGTATATTTGGCATATTTCCTATTGTCATATGGTGTTTTCTGCTTATGTTTATATAAACATAGTTTATATATAAATAAACAATCCTATACATTTCTTCATATTATTGTTTTCATTTATTTTCACCTGCTTTCATTCCTTTTCATTTCTAGAATCACTGAGATGGCAACAACGCCTAGCATGCAGTTTTATCTCTTGTTCAGTTGGTTTTGTGCTGTTAGTTTGTTGCACCCAAAGCTCTGTGCGCTGATTATGTTGGTGCTGCTGTGTTTTTTGAAATTCTCAGTTTTATTTACAAAAGAAAATGCTTGAACATCAGTGCCAAAGTACATAATTTCCTTTCTTCTGATTTAAAGAAGATAGCTTTATTTGAAAAAGCACTTGAGGATACCTATTTTTCTGAATGGTTATCTATACTTTTTATTCATTAGAAGCAGAGACAACCTCAAGACACAGAAGTGGGGTGTCTCATTTTTTGCCTAAATCTTGTGCTATTTAAACCTATTTAGAGTTTCAGCTTTATATACCCATCAGAAGTGGACATCAAGAAAGCAGTTTTGACAGTACATGAGTGAGACTCTCCAGTAAAAAGTTCCTACCAGATTGCTTTTCCCTGAAATGAATACGCAAAAGGCTGCTTTTACTCTCTTTAAAATTGTTCACAGGGGTCTCATTATTTGCACTGAGATTTATATAATTGCACCCACTCACATGATTTCAAAAGCTGTGTGTATAAAAAAAGAAGAAAATAAATATTTTAATATTTTATTTCTTCTTAATGTCTAGCAAGAAAGTTCAATTACAGCCTCTACTTATAAAAATCATACAAAGGTTTCAAGTCTCAGCATGTTCCGGCAGTAAAGTGCAAACAATCTTGTGGTTACAAAGGCTACTTTGCTGAACCTCATTCCTTCTTCTTTCTCTCCCACCAGCTGAATAAATGAGAGACATATTTAGCAGCTTCAGAAGAAACTATTTTCTCATGCTCCCACTAACAAATCAGGGCAAGAAATGACAGTAAGTCACGGGATAGGAGCAAAGGATATAGAGAAAAGAGTAAATTAGAATTGATAAGGGAGGATGAGATAAATAGAGGAAAAAACCCAAGCCGAAACACTAAATCCTGACAGCAGATGAAAACAGCAGCATATATGGAGGAAACAAGATGGTAGAGCATAAAAAAGTGAATACATTACAGTCTCTTGAAATCAGATTGTTTTCATTCATAGTCATATCAGAAGAACAGAAATTAGTGGCAATAATATATTTTCTTTTTAATTGGCTTTTTTTCCTATTATTCCAGATTGTTTATCCAGTACATGGTGACACAGCATAGACAGAAACCTTCAAAATAAAAAGGAAAGCCACAGTACTCTAATCCAGGCACTGACTTGATTAGGAAAACTCATTTGTCATGAAGAAAAGATCCTAAAATCTCACACTAGTGCACAGTATTTCTTCTTATGTTTTGGTTCAGGTTCACACCTAAGCAAGACAAAATCTTTGCAGACCCCCTCCCAGAGGCAGTCGGTGCCAGTGGCACCTGCAGCATCAGGAGGGTGACTGGGGCCTCCTCATCCAGCAAAGCCCTCACCAAGCCCTGTGGCAACTGCTTCAAGGAGTGCAGTTTCTGGAAGTCATTGCTTAGCTTCCTATCAAACAGTTTTTTACATATTTGCAGGAATACAAAGTTAGTCAAAACTAACAGTACCCCATGAGAGCCCCCAGCAAGTGCTCTCCAGATGGATGCTGCTGTTCCCTGTGTGGCCCGAGGAGCCTCTCCAGCCCCTCCCCAGCAGCAGATTGCTTTCTGGTACTTGCTCTTTCTGCTGGCAAGGAAGAAAATGACATCTAACATGTTTTGAATTAGAATGACTACAGATTTTCCCCAAAACAGTGCATTTATATATAGAGAGATCTCATCCAAAAATGATACAATTCAGGTTTGATTTCTATGACCTTTACCACAGGCGACAAACTTCAGACAGAAGACAGGGGGAGGTAGACTGTTCTAATTGCTCCACATACCCACAATTAATCTATGGCCTCACTACCTGGTTTTAATTTGTGGCAGAAGCTGCCTCAGTACATCAAAGATAGTGATTCACCTCTCCACTAATCAAAATTTGAAGAGCTACTACCAATAGTAATTAGAGAGCTAAGGCCAGCCACCATGCAATTCAGCATTAATTAAACAATATTACAGCAGTTTTCATTCAGCTCACAGAGTGCATCAGAAATAGGCAAAATAGGCACTGTAGATTTTATCTACTTTTCCAGAAATCTTTTACTCTTTGTGATTAAGGCCCTCAGTTGCCCAGTAACCACAAAAATCAATGTCCTTTTATTGCTATAAGATGAAGAACAGTGAGTATTCATAGTCACTTGGATGGTTCTCCCTTTTAAAAATTATTTTTAAAAAGTAACAGTCCACTTTTTTTGCATTTCAGCAATTAAATAGGTACTTAAAGAAAAGGTAACAGACAATATATACTATAAATACTATATATATATACTATATATATATATATATGTACACTATGTACCATATAGATACTATAAATTAGTGCCCATCTATTCAGTCGGTTTGGAATTAAGGAAACTTCTTAAAAACAGGTGTACAAGTACTGCTCTTCATTGATGCTTTCCACTCTCTAACATTTAAACAGAGTTTTATTTTAACTTTGGCCTGTCTGTAGCTGGAAAAAACAGTGGTAAACTGGGGTCCAGTAGTTTTTCATATTCTTGTGAAATAGGCTTGGGTAAATGAAAGCCCAAATCCTCAGGTTTAATAAACTGACCAAAGTTTACTGTGGGACATAGCACCTTAAAATCTGGCTCTGGGGATGGATAAGGCTAGATTAAAAAAGCATATAAAAAGCATATAAAAAGAGATAGCAAAAATTTTGATGGTGAAAAAAACCCAGCATACTAAAAAAGAGCAAAGAACTCAACATGATAAAATGAGCCCTTATTTAATCTTTGTTTGCAACCAAAAATTAGCATATCATTTGTCAAGAAATGATATTTTAACTCTGTCTCCTCAGGACCACACCTCAGGCAACGGGAGATGGTGCGAGCCAAGAGGGAGACACAAGGCTGGTTTTAGATGGGAATGCTCATTCCTGCAGGTATCCACAAGGGACTAGCTCATGAATCAAATGCAGGCAAGTGAGGTAATGGATTTATTTGAGACAAAAGTCAAAAGCAAACCCCACAGGATTTCTGCTTGGAGCATCTTCCTGTGGACTGAGCCCTGGAGGTGCTGCTGCACGGCATCCTGGCTGGCTGAACAAGCAGAGTACACTGCCAATAACCACCTAACTAAGGCAAAATGATTGTATGATTAACACATCAGTACTTCAGGAGACCAGGGCAGCCGCATTTCAAACCCACGTTAAGCTCGTTTTGGACCAAGACTACTTTAATAATGCATTGATTTAATCTGCCAAACGTGCAGCTATAGGTGCAGCTCCGTGAATGAAAAATGTTCAGCTGTATGTGTCCACGTTCCACACAATTTCTTCCTTTTACCAACTTCTCTTGGTACTTCATATGCCTTAAAAATGGTATGAATGATGTGTATCGGGGCTCTAGGGCATCTGGGAATAGCTGTGGTACTAAAAGGAAGGTTTGCAAAAACAGGATAGAGAGGGGACAAGATGTCGTGAAATATGAGCTTCCAAGTCAACCTACATGTCATGGTTTGTTTCCTAAGGAAAGAAAAAAACAATTACAGTGCTCAGCTTCAAATCAAA
Source organism: Dryoscopus gambensis (assembly GCA_013389985.1). Lineage (NCBI taxonomy): Eukaryota > Metazoa > Chordata > Aves > Passeriformes > Malaconotidae > Dryoscopus > Dryoscopus gambensis. Next base: position 9,405 of record WEIT01026121.1, on the reverse strand, counting down.
ATATTTTATTGGCATGCCATACAGTACAAACACTGTCAATGTGTAGAAAAAGCAGAAACCTTGGGTAACTGTCAGCAATAGATACAATACATTGTGCATCTGCCCAAGATAACTCTTCACAGTGTGTTTGAGGTTTTATCCCCTGTGTCCATTTGTCATTATTGTCCATTTCTAAGCTGGTGGCAGGTTGCTACATAGCATGATGCTATCCCTGCCGTTTCTTTCCTTTCTCCTAGGGTATGCACAGTTTTTCCTCATCGTTTTTTAATGGAAAGTCTTTTATCATTGGTAATGTAAGCAAATATCTTCCTAACACTGTCTTGTACAATTCATACTGGAAAAGTGCCTTTTATCCAGTGTCTTTTCTGTCACATAGGCTGCACAGCCTCTCTTCTTCCAGTTCTCCTTTACAGAAAAGTAGTCTGGAATTAATTAGGATCTACCTCAGTTTTGCATTCTGATGTAATCAATAGTCATTAATAATTTGCAGATTTCTACAATTGTCTCAAATTAGTACTACTAGATTTCTTGCATACTGTCGAGAACGGTTAGATATGGTAGAAAAGACTGATGTTTACAAGACTTGGGAGAAAGATCCTGTTGAATCCTTTATTAGAAGCTACTGTCAATTTTGCTCATTAACTTTGTGAAATACTGACTTGAGCTGAAAGTTCATGAGTCATAATCAGCAGCAGGATTAGGATCCTAACCCAGCAGCTATCTTTTTCTTCTCAAGATTACACAACATTCAGTTTCTTCTATATGCAGCACCCAGCTTCCTCTCTACATCCATCACAAAATGAACCAACGGTATCCACAGTATGAATCAGCAGTATCCATACCCAAAGTGAGGCATTTTTGATGCCTGGCTAGCAAGGATACCAGAATGGCCATAGAAAAGCAAATGATAACATATGTATACATTTTTATCCTGCTCACAGTCACTGAGCTATGTCTCACAAACTTCTGAAAGTGCCCTGGGAGACCAGAAACCAAGCCAAGGCTATACAAAAAACAAACATGGGGACGTGATTCTCAGCTCTGCTGGATTGTTTGCTCCCATAGAGAGATATATAGAGATACATAAGCACGTTCTCCATTCTTTTCAAAAGTGACTGCCTGGTGGACACCTATATTTCTAAGTGTCAGAAGGATAGTTGTTTCCTGGGTACAGCTTTTTTCTCTCCAGTGTGTGATTGTAGTGGGTAGGGAGCTCTCATCTCCTTCTCCCATGAGTTCCTTTAGAAAAAGTGACACAAATTTATGTCTTTTCAGGCCTGATGTGGTGATAAAAGAATGCACATGTTAAAAATTAAAAAATAATGGAAACCATTGCAAAGCTACACTTTAATTTGCTAAACAGAGTTAAACTAAGAGAAGGCTTAAATATAAAGATACTTTGAAGTGCATGAATCAACAATTGTTACATAAGTAGGTTTTTCAAAATAAGTCATTCTCCACTATAACTATACAGCAGAGCTAACTCTCATTTCACAACACCCCATATGTTTTTTTATTCTTTTTGTGTGTATGTTTTGTTTCTTGCATCAATGAGTCATAAGATGCAAGGAATTAATTTGAATCTTGAAAGCTAAAAGGAAGATAAGCTGATATGTGTAGTACTGTAGACTCAGATTCTTGTATCTAACTACATAACATATTTTCTTTCCACAGGAGGTAGTTATGACAAATTAGAAGTCTGAAAATTTTCTGATGGTGTAAAGGCTCCAGCTGTCACTAGGGAGATGGTGATCAGATTTCATAGCTGCATGGTCCCATGGCACCACTAAGAGTTCCATATGGTCATCCAAATGTTTCAACTAAACCCACAAAAAAAATTCCACCATGGCTTTTGCTTTTAGAAAAATAAAATTCTTCTTTGTAGGAATTTTTCATAACATGCCACCAATAAACAAAACTTCCTTGATTTTGTTGTCTGAATAGAAAATAATTGTTAGCGTCGTTTTCTTTGTTTCAGGTTGAAGTGGGTAGAAATAGCAGCAGAGCAGCACACATGCCCGACCTCTAACTTTTTAATCTAGCACACCTTACATAACATGAAGCAGATTGGTAAGTGGACATGCAATGAATAATTAAGGTGTGTATACGTACATGGTGATAAACAGTAATTTCTTCAAACCACTTCTCTTTTGGTATAAAACCACCTCTGTTAAATTGTTAATGCTATTACTGTGGACAGAGACTCTTTCATTCATGTCAAAGATGTCAGCATAAGCCTCGCACAATAATAAATGACAAATGCATAATTTATTGATTCTTAAATGGCTATGTCCTTGGATGTATTTCTTATAACTAATTTGCTTGGAGACACATCTGGCTCCTGAAGATAGCATCTGTTTTAAAGAAGGTCAGTGCTATATTTTAAAGGCAGAAGAACATAATCTTTTATCTGCTGTGCTCCTCTGCTCTTTTAGCCTACAAATTCAGCTCTCACTCTATTAATTTTCATATCAAATCAAAAATTGAGCAATCTGTTGTTGAGTTTTGAAACAATGATAGACATATACACAGACAGTGAAAATGCAAGGAGAGAATGTACAGTTTTCAAGTGACTGTGTACTGCGTGAACAGAATTATTTTAAAAAGAAATTAAATTCAATTATGTTAATATTGCTTTTCATTAATACTTCTTTTTTACAATGTTCAATCTGTTTCAATAAATGGTGCTTGCTTGTCCAGAGTTTGTTTTATTTAGATGTACTGCTTCTGAACATGAGGTTAAGATCTTCTTGCATAAAATCTGCAAACATAGAATGCTGCAATGTTTATTCTGCTATTGGGCCATGAACCATGACTTGTCCCCCAATTATTCTTGCACATGCAAAGCCTGATCCCTCACATCTTTGTTTTTTCTGCATGATATTTATGCACATATATATTCCATGTGACTCCAATCAATATATCTTTGTTATTTCATCAAGTTTCCATTGAATTTTACAAGTATTTATTTTTACCTACCTCATGGCTGGAAGATTAAAATGTAAACAAATGCTTAAAATCAGCTTAAAGTTTACATTAAAATAGGCAGACACAAGTACAAACGATTCAGAAACTGCCATTTTAACCCTGTGATGAACAGCTAGGCACCTTTTGCTTTTATATTTCACCTTGCACCATACACAAAATGTTTAATTATTTGAGGATTAATGGAGGTAGCTTATAATTAAGCTGAAGTATGAACTGATGTCATCATCTCAGTATGATGATATACAGTTTTATGCCAAAGCACCTGTTGTTTTGGAAGGAAGCAGCTGATATCATTATCTACCCAGCCAGATAGCCTAGTTTCCTGCTGCTTAAAAAATTATCCTAAGGGTTACCTAAGTTGGGGTATTACAGCGTTTACTTTTTCATGCCCAGGATAGGAGTGAATGCATAAAATTACTTTATTCTCAAAGGTAGAGGGGGAACTGAGGAGGGGGGCGGGGTGGGTAGGGGGAGGGTCATGATGCTAAAACAGTTAATGTTTATTTGTGTGGAATACAAACCTTGCCATTTTTTTCATGCATGAATATACATGAAAAAGATTTATAACAGGTATGTAAGTAAATATATGATTGGGCAAGAGCCCTTTATATAGCACAAATGATAAGATCCTCTGCTTTGCTGGGGACATTTTTCACCATATGGTTGACTCTGACCACTGTACAGCAAAGATCAACCCCAGCTGGGGATTTCTCCCGAGTAGAGGTACTCAGCAGCCACCCTGCTCTTTGTCCCTGATGTTATGAGAAAAAGAGGTTGCCAGGGAAATTTGGGAAGGGGGAAGCTCTGTTATGGTGGGCATTTGACAGCCATGAGGTCATTGCAGCATCTCATGCCAATGCTGTGAATCAAAGCCACATGTATGAAGCACTGAATCCTGGATCCGCAACCAGCCTTGGGAAACCCACGCCTCCATCCGTCCGAGCGCTGTTCTGTCAGAGTGTGGAAGCAAGCCCAGTGTTTTCAGCACGCCTCCAACTACCAGGCTTTCCTCTGAATTGTGGCATTATGCCAGAGCTGTTCATTTGAGTTGTCGTCAACCTGCACTGCTATGAGGGGAGCTAAAATGCAACACTAGCAAACACATCTTGAGAATTTTTGGCTTTCTCCTGTCTCCTGATGAGAATTTTTTGTCTTTCTCAGCCACATGATGCCACATCCACCAAATTTTCCTTTTGTAATAATTTCTGGTGTGTATCTGAGCAGGCGCAATATGGTATATTTGCTAAGACTGGTCATCTACATACACACAATATTTGAGGAAGTATAATAAATAACATGATTTCTTGTTTTGCTTCCTTCAGTCCTTTTTTGTATGTTTTTTCCTTTTTTCTCTTCTTTCTTTCCTCTTATGAAATACCTTTTTCTCCACTGAGTTCTCATATACATTGACTAGAATACCTCTTCACGGTTCTTTTCAGTTCTTTCCAAGAGTACTCCTGCAGCTGCTCTTTCCATAGATCTGATACCATTTTAAAAGTGAATAGTGACTAGTAGGAGGTGCATTTTCCACCTCTCCCCAGCTTCCCAGACCTCCTGTCGCTTGGCATACCATACTGCTTAATAATATGAATAAAGCAACTTTTGACAGAGCAAGAGTTTGTGACGGAAAGAATCCTTCAGTCTTTATTCTCACATCTTGCATCCAGTTTTCCTTGCAATGTGTTTTCTGTTGGTTCCTCCACAGTCATCTTAGAGAAATAATATTTCTTGAACATAACTATTTGGGTTTTGTTGGGAAGGAGAGACAGCAGGTTTCTCCACTGTGTTTTTTCCCGCTCTATTTTGAAGTTATTTTATTTCATTTACATCAGCATTTCTGGGTGTTCTTTCCTTTCCTCTGAACTATTATTGTGCCCATAATTGTGCTATGCATATTGATGATAAGTGAAAAGAACACTTAAGTGATCTTCAATAGACAAAAATTCAGATATACTTACTGATTTTATTTCCTGACACCTCATCAGTGTTAACATGGCTTTCTTAGCACTAACAAACATTATGAAATTGACACTACTTTGGGGCTTATATCTGCATTACAAACTGCAATAGATTAATGAATGTTTTTAAGGGATTTTTATTGAGCTTCATATCAGGTGGGAATTAACTTGTAGAAGCTTCCTGACAGAGGAATACTCATTGTAGTGGTTATAATAAGGGTGTGCCAGAGATCAAATTAGTGCCCTAATGGGCTGGAGTTCAGCATCGTGACCATCGTGACACTGTGCACATTAACCGTGGGCGTGTGCAGAGGCGGAAGGCTCTTGTCTAGATATTTATGGGTATTGAAAACCACAGCCACCAGTGCTGAATGAAGGTAAGTTTTATCCTAGCCTTCTTCCTCTCCCTTTCACATCATAAAACTGCCCTGAAAATTAGGTTTTCAGAAAGTTATTTAATAATACAGAAAGCTATACTGCCACTCTGAATGTGCAGTAATTGCCTGTGGGGACGCACTGTGTTTACAGCTGATGCATTCTAAGCCTTGGATGCTATTGCTCTATTTACTAGACTTCAAAGGAAGTATTGCTTGCTATTTTTCACGATACCTAGCGTTGGTATCTGACCAGCATAATGAAATGCTGACCAAAGGTAACAGTATAAATTTCTTTTCTTTACTTCCTTTCTTCACAAAATGTAACACACTGTTTCTTTAGAATTAGTCAGGGTAAAAAGAAAAGTGAAAAGTTTGCATACATTTATAGAAATGAAAAAACCTGTCCTAAACAAATTCATAAACAACTGTGTATCTTTCTAAGATAACAAAAAATTGGAAACTGTCCTGTATTTCCAAAAATAATAAAACTAGTTATCCAAAACACAATAGTAATTAATTACAAATTTGTATCAATCCTTTAAATCTACCAGTTTCATTTCCCTTGAAATTTATTTGTCAAAGAATTATTTTTAAAGAATGAACTTTAAAGACAAAACAAAATTAGAATTGAACTTTCACATTGAGCTAGAGGGAGAAAACTAAGTGTATATTTTTTAAATGTTTTTGTACAGTTTGATCTTGGAATTACATGGATATTTCTTTTGTAAACTTGGCTTCCACCACTGACACTTTTTCATTTCAGGATCATTAGCTGCATCAATAATAATTACTTAAGAAATATCACGGACTTGAACAATTTCTGAAGACTTGACGCAGCAGTTTCAGGAATATTTTGTGTGATCTATAGCTCATAATCTTTGACAGAATCTCCAAAGTCTCATCAAAAAACTGTGGCAAGCAATAATCCAGATCTTTAATGTTTCCTAATTGTTTGCTTCTGTAGATCCTCAATTCATTGACTCAATGAAAGCTTTGTTCAAAATCTGCCAAGGGGCCTCCTCAATTTAACACAAAATTGAGCAACTTTAGCGTGGTAAAAGTCTTATATAAAAATCTGTCTTAATCAACTTCTTTAAATTTGTTGTGTTCAAAATTTTCCTTCCATACACTGAAATGGGACTGTAGAGTAACCAAAGTCTGTCCACTGACTTCTGCTTCACTCTGGTCTGTCACCAGAGGCTGAAGACACTGGAACAGCTGCATCAACACAAAAGCATCCAGTATGATGCTGGATCAAGCACAGCATTTGCCCTTTTGTTTTCTCTTTTGAGGATGTTTGGTTTGTATTTTACTTTTTGAAGACAAAAAGATACTTTTTGGATCTCTGGGAATGTCTGTACAAACATGCAATTCTGTCTGTACAAACATTTCTCTTCTGAACTAAAAATAAAATTATTTTACATAAGACCTTGGGAAAAATGTGAACCAAAGTGAATCATGTGCCATATTGCTCCTTGGAATATTAAGGCTAAATTCCCTACTGGCATACACTGACGTAGGTCTGTTGAGTTTGATGGAGCTATTCAATGCCATACTAGCAGGGAATTATGGAGCAGCTTGGTTTTGTTACATAAATTAGACTCATATGAACTAGATAATTAAGACTACCAATTAAGCTCCTGGGTTTGTACAATCTGATTCCTATGAACATGAGTTAAATATACATGGTCAGAATCTACTTTTATATTTTGTGTTATAATATTCTGTAGAGGCAAATAACCCCTTGATTCTTTGTAGTAATGGAGAAAAGGAGGATGTTTCTCATGGGGTGACAAAAACTGCAATGACAACACCTTTAACTTTTGTGCTTCTCACACATCATAAATCAGATTCAGCTAAATCAATGTAATCCTTTACTAATACAAAAAATTCCATTTTTCAGCTCTGGTTGAAGTGTTTAAGATAATATCTCAAATACTAAATCACTAAACATACAGTAAACCAGTAATTTTCTGGATAGGTCTCAGAAAATTTATCTACACCTTTCTTGTTGCACAACCAGGAAGTTGGACCTCTTGCCTGCTCTGAAAGGGGATGAAAAAGGAGTCCGGGATAGCAGAACCTGAGCTTGATAGATATATATACCATTATAAGTAGGAATCTAGGCAGGTGTCTGTAAGGAAAAGTACCTTTAGAGGAACTGCTGCTCGCAGAAGTCTGTTGGGTCTTCATTGAAGTCCTGTCAGGGAGAACAGCAGATGGAAACTTCACTCAGCATTGTCTTTGAGAAAATGTGTGCACATCATCTTCTCACTTTTCCACAAAACCCCCTCCAAATATTTTAAGCCACCACAGACAAGGAGCTTCCACCACCACTACATCTACTACAGACTGGGCTTCCAGAGTACAAGCATGGTGTGTCTGGTTGGAATATGAGCCAGCTATAACTGATTTATTAGCAGCAGTGAGTCTCCTGAAGCTGTAGGGCTGCAGTTAACAAGGCACCGATATTACAATCATGCAAGTCTGTGCTTCAACCTGGGATTTGTTTTCCAGACTATCCAGAATAGAGAAAGAAGGTCCCTCCAGGTCTTCATCTACTGCTAAGACTCTGCTTCTGGCTTACTTTTTTCATTACATGTAGGTAAGCAATAACAAATATGAGCAATATATCTTTTGGAACAAAAATGCTCCTGGCCACCTCTTCTGGTTCCAAGCAGCCATCAACACTGAGATCAGAGCACAAACAATGAAGGATGGTCACATGTTGCCCATCCAGTTTCAGCTGTGTTTACTGTTCTGCATCGTCACATCTTTTCAGCTTTCTCTTAGGGAAAAGAGGGGAAAAATATTAATTATAATAAAAGAGTGATCCATGTGCAAGTGAGGGAGAGGTGAGCTCACTAAGGTATTGAGCGCTCACTACTTTAGTGAGGGACATGGCAGCCTGGTAGAAGCCAACAGGCAGATGAGAGACTGGGATCCCATACAGACCCACACCAAGAGACCTCAAGAAAGAATCTGATACGCAGGCAGACCACAGAGATGTACTTTCTCTAGGTTTATTCTGTCTCCTGAGAGACACTGAGAATTTTTGGAGTGAGAACTAGATTAGAGAAAAGGATCCAACCTGTAAAGACATTGTGGGCAGGGCAAACAACTGTTTTTCAGTCTGTTATTTTAACTTCAGACATCAGATCTGAATTCCTCTGGTTTAAAAGTTCATTTCCTCTACCCTGTGTTCAAAAAAATCCAGCATTACCGGCTGAAAACCCTTTGGTTTCCCACTGTAAAGATACATAGACTCAGGCTTAACTTCACAGCTACACTTGATTTGCTATTGTTAACTACCTATCCGAGTAAACACTTGGAGAGCAAAGAAAAATGAGCTTCCTCTTCCTGTCTTCAGCTTTCTCTGTTGTACAGACCTGAATCCTTCAGTCTCCTGATTGATAACTGTGCCTTTCCATGGCTATTTGCGATAATCATGTGGAAAATCAGCGCAAATGATGCATGTTTAATTGGGGCACTTCCAGAAATCCTGCATATCTGTTGACGTATCTGAGAGAAATCTGGATCCACTTTGAAAGTCAACCAACAATTTCTGGCAGAGCCAAAGGCACTCGAACCTGAGACAGTAAATAACTGACATATTCAAAGGCCAGAGAAAATGTAAGCCATTCAAATTGCTTCAGCCATGGCAAAGAAAATATTAAATTACATTTAGTTCAGTCATCAATTGGTAAAATTCATTCTTTCTTGTAAATATATTTGCAAGGATCACATAACAATCACAGCCTAAATCCCCAGCTGGCACAGATTTTCCTCATTCTGCTGCTCAGTGAGAAACTGGCTCCACAAACTCTTTATGTCCTTTGTGAACACCACCATCATGAGCATGGGTCAGGACTTTACACTTTCTTGGGTTTAAACTTCGAGCCAGAGGCAGAAGAGAGAGAAAAAACAAAGCTCCAGAGAAAACCTTACTGAGCATTTTGTATCTGCGCAGGTTGGAAAAAATTTGGTAGCTATTTACCAAATTAATTAACTGTAGAGCGAGCTCTTTAAAGCAATCACATTGTTTCAAATACCAGTAAAATATCAGGCAGACAAAGCAAATA